>QEPC01006863.1:4405878-4470246 GCA_003113815.1 Sphenodon punctatus
GCCCTCTCTTGTGTGGCCCCCTGGCAGACTCGGCGGACCTCGATCAGGGCAGCCTCAGATGACCGCAGGGGCCGACCCAGAACCCGGGGGGTGAGGTGGTCCCATATAGATAGGTGGGGCCCAGGCCGTTTAGGGCTTTACAGACCAAGACCAACACCTTGAATCGGGCCCAGAAAACTACCAGCAGCCAGTGCAGAGAACGGAAATTTGAGATGAGAGTGAAGAGATTTGAGAAAACTGGGAGCTGATTGCACACAATTCACACACAAGCTAAAAGAACTTCATACCTCAGTCATCTCTCCTGGATTACTTATTACTTAGATAGCACTGGCAGTGTGCCTGAACATTGTGAACAGTCGTGATTGGAGACAGGTCTCTGCAACAAGAGGCTTACACTCTAGGATGGACAGGGAAGGGGAGACAAGGATTTGGAGACCTGAGAGAGATGCATTCAAGACGTTTGGAAAATGCAGGTGCATGTGCAAGTTACAAGGGGAGAAGGAGGTTGTGAAGGATGACAATATAAAGGAGAAGCATCAGTGGGCAGTCTTTGGGGGTGAGGACCTAGGGAATGCCTGATGGAAAAGGTAGGTTGTTATGAGGGATCTGAAGTTTGGTAGGGTAGGAGCAAAGTATATGTGCTCAGGGAGTGAGCTTCAGAGGGGACAGTACGGGCAAAGATGATTTAGGGAGCAGAAATCTTTGGGGTGGGTGAGATGGCTTGATGGCAGAGGAGGAGTGAAGTTCCCAGGTGGAAAGATAGTGACAAACAAGGACATAAAGATATTTATTTATTTATTTAGTCAAATTTCTACCCCGCCCCTCCTAAAACAGCTCGGGGCGGCTAAAGATAGGGAGGAGCAAGGTCATGAAGAGCCTTAAAGGTGAAAGTACTTGATTAAAACCACATAAACACTTAGGGGAGAAAACAAAAGAATCTCTTCACTGTGTCTCAAGATTACCAGCCAGAGGGCTATCACTGATTTCTAGAGGGAGTATTATTTCCTAAACACACTTTGTTCCTCTATTTTCCAAACTTCTTGAGCCAGGTTCAAGGTATTGGTGTTGATCTATAAGGCCCTTCATGGTCTGGGCCCCTCATACCTCAGGGACTACCTCACCCTCCACGCCCCAGAGCGACTCCTTCGGTCTGCTGGGGGTGCCTTCTTGGAGGTCCCCCATGTTAAGTGGGGGGCCATAATGGAGAGGGCATTCTCGGTGGCTGGGAGTCTTTGGAACTCCCTCCCGGAGGAAGCTCACCTGGCCCCAAGCCTTTTGAAATTCTGGCAGGGTTGTAAAACCTGGCTGTTCGCCCAGGCATTGGGGTGGGGTGGGGTGGGGTAGGGTTTTAGCTCTTCCCTACCTTTTATTTTTATTAATTTTGTTTTCCAACCCTGTTTTAGTTTAAATTATTGTGTTGTTTTAATAATGTTTTTATGAAATGTTTTTATTAAATTGTACGTCGCCCCGGGATGCCGTAGGCATGGAGGGTGACTCATAAATGCATAAAATAAATGCATAAAATAAAATAGCTGAGAAAAATCTTTCCTTCCTTCCTCCCTTCCTTCCTTCCCCCCCCCCCTCTTTTGGTCATGTTGATGAAAATCTGGTTCTGTTGCCTGGTGTGACTAAGAAAGAACAAAGGTTGGCTCTTTGTTGGACTTAAAATAAAACAACCCAAACATAATGGAACAATAGAAACACGCTGGAAAGAAGAATACAAACCACTGTACTATAATTAGATAAAGACCATTAAAACAGTAGAGAGAGAAAAAAACCTCACATTCACGGTAAAATCAGAACTACATTGTGCCAATAAAAACCAACTTCAAAGGACAAAGGCCATTTTCCACACATATTTTTTCTAAATTACACCTTGGAAAGCTGAAAATGGGAAACTGGTCTCTTTCAGACTCGCCTTTTGCTCAGGTTGCATCAGGTTTGTACGCATTATTTTGGAATTAGGGATTTGCCGAGTGTGAGCTGTACACATCAAAAACAACTTGTCAAAGAAAAAACTGGAACTATTTTGCCAAATCACATTCCCTTTATCTCCTTCCTCCCAGCTTTTCCAGTGTTACCCTAGTACAAGCACTCTGAAAGCATTCAGTATCTTAAATCACATCTTTAAGATTGGTCTGTGCTCACATTTGGTAATTATAATTATTTTGTCTTGTTTTTCTGACTTTAAAGGATTCCAGGTTCAGCTCTTCCATATTGAGGATATGGAAGCCATGATCTCAGGCTATGGCTGCTTTCACACCTTACAAAATGGGCTATTATAATAACTTGAGTTAATACTGGGTATTATAATGCCACAGTTTTTGTAATGTGTGAATGCACTATTCTCCTTTTATGCTGAGAGATCTTGGGTCTCTGACTGCTTTTGTATGAGTGGGTCACAGTCGTGCGACCTGCTCGCACGATTTTTCAAAATCCTGCAAGGCAGGATTATGCATGACAATGGACGTGATCACGTGCATTCAGGGTGGTCGCATGCTGTTTGCCGACCACAAACTAAATACCTCACACAGTGGGCTCTGTACTTTTTTTTATTCCTGACTGTGATCAGCTGACTTCTCCTCACCACAGCACAGCACCTTGATTCGCTCTTCATTTCTCTTAACCAGGAAGTCAGCCAGCGCTTCACACCCAAAGATGACTCACTGGTGTCCTACTTATATCATCTTATCCTTGAGAATTTCCCTCCCCCTCTTGTATCCCTCCCTCTCCTTATGTTTCCCTCACCACTGTCTAGGGGCATAGCTAGGGAGGAATGGGCCCCTGGCCAAGAAGTCAAGATGGGCCCTCCTCTTTGTGTCCCACCAGCAGGCCTAAGGGTGCCACCCGGCTCGGCGGGCCAGCGCTTCACACCCAAAGATGACTCACTGGTGTCCTACTTATATCATCTTATCCTTGAGAATTTCCCTCCCCCTCTTGTATCCCTCCCTCTCCTTATGTTTCCCTCACCACTGTCTAGGGGCATAGCTAGGGAGGAATGGGCCCCTGGCCAAGAAGTCAAGATGGGCCCCCCTCTTTGTGTCCCACCAGCAGGCCTAAGGGTGCCACCCGGCTCGGCGGGCCTGGGTGCGCTGCTATCAAACACACAAGACACCCAAAATGCAGCCAGTCTATTAAGCACATTATGTCATGCAAAGAGACATATATATAACCAGTTCAGTGGTGCCCCCATAATCAATTCACGCTGGCCCCACCCCATAACCAGTTCATTTGCGCCCCCACCCCCAGGTAATCAATTAATGCTGCCCCCTCACCCATAACAAGTTCATTTGCGCTCCCAGGGCAGTGTGAATTGATTATATGGGGGGCACAAATGAACTAGTTATGGGATGGGGGTTTAAAGACAGTATTCCTGTTAGCAATAACCTCATTAAGAAGAGTTAGTGAAATAGCAGCCATAATAATGTCAGAACCATACTTGCAGATTTTCCAAGATACAATAGATATTGCTTTACATCCTAAATTCCTACCTAAGATAGTATAAGTAAGACAGTTGTGAGAATGTGACCCTTTCTAAACAGGCCTCTCCTACCCATGAACACACAGATTTCTACGTGTTTGTGGGTGGGGGAGCCCTGTGTGAACAATGCGGTGCCTGCAGTGAGTAGGGGTGCATGTGCCCACCTAACATGCATCCCCACTCACCCCCCCACTTGTCCCTACGCATGGAGCAATTGTGGAAAACGGCAGTTGCTCCATGGGTGCGGCTGAACGGGGGGTGAGTGGGGATATATGTGCGGCCATGTGCATCCCCTGCCCTTGCACCACCATGCCCACGAACCCCCCACCCAGTGGAGCCATGTAAAAATGGCCTGTGAGGAGCAACTCAAAGAAGAACAGAAGGTTGCTGCCTTGTAAACAAGGTTCTTCGAGATGTCTCCTAACATTCTCACAACACCCACCCTTCCAGCCCCGCATGGAATTTTCTTATATTCCTAGAAAGGGTTGGAAGGAACTGTCATTGTGAGGGGGAGAATGCTTTTTATACTAGAGGAGCTCGAGACCATCATGTGGTCTATTATTTGAATAGGGTGAGCATGCACAACCCAGTTGTGAGAATGTTAGGACCCATCTCAAAGAACCTTCTTTACAAAGGCAACAATCTTCTGATCACTAACATGGGGAGGAGTTTGTTTACAAACAGATTTATCTGCCAGTCTGGTGTCCCGCTGCTGCTGCAGCATCACTACTAGCATGCAGAGGCAGGTGAGGGATGGGCACACCCCCATGATGTGTGTGTGTGTGTGTGCCCTGCACCCAGGCCTCCTCCAGCCCAGCCCAGCCTAGGCGTGGGGCCAGGCAGTGACCCCTGCGACCTACCAGCCTGGCTTTATGCCGGGTTCATGCAATGAATGCTACGCCCATGCCACTGTCTCCCCTAGACTGTAAATCTCCTAGACTGTAAATCTCCTACATTGTAAATCTTCTAGATTGTAAACCCCTTGGGGCAGGGACTTGTTTCTAATCATGACTTCTCAGTGCCAGTGCTATGAAAATAACAACAAACACCAAAACAACAACAGTAGGAAGAAGCATTAACTTTTGCAGGGCCAGATCACCTTGCTACAGTCAGACAGTAACAGCATAATCATCTATGGGGAGTGCCTGTGCTAGCAGTTAGCATGGGTGTAAATCCCATTGAAATGAATCAACCTAGGAAGAGAACACCAGTCCCTGCTTTCTCACATTGTAGGTTATCATCATCCACTCAGTCAGCTAATGTGAACTCTTGTCTTCTGAGTCAGCAGGCAGACAGGGTTTTGCTGGTGCAGAGCCCTTCTGCCCCCTGGAGCACAGGCATATGTGCTTATGTGACACTGTACCCTCTAGCAACTTATTGCTTATGAAACAGAGAGGTTGGCAGCAGTTTTTAAAGGACAGCTGAATTATTTAAAAAGCTTGGGTTACTTGCACTTCCTGGTGAAGTTATGTTTAGGATTTGGAAGCATTTTGCATTTCCCACTCTTGTCCCCAGTGTAAAGGGGTCTGCACCATTTCACTATAACAGACTTAACTAAGGCCGCTTTTAGATGAGCAGGTCACGCTCGCGTGATCTGCTTGTGTGACTTTTGAAAATCCTATGGGCCAGGATTAGACAAGTCATTTCACGTGTTCAAGTCAGTTGAGTGTTCTTTTAAAACCACAAACTAAATACCTCGATGTTGGGGTATTTAGTTTGTGGTTTTAAAAGAACATGCAACTGGCTTTAATGCATGAAACATCTCGTCTAATCCCGGTCCACAGGATTTTCAAAAGTCACGCTCGTGCGACCCGCTTCTCTAAAAGCGGCCTAAATAGCTTCTCTGTTTTTAATCTTCATGTCCCCTCACATTGTTTAAATCAGCCAGACTTCAGCTCAGTTAAACCCAACAGAATTCCTTCCCTTTCGAGTTTTGTTCAACAAGAGGGGTTTCCTGGACGGACAGCTGTCAGAACCTGCTACAAATTTTAATCAGAGTTAAAGACATGGCACATACTGCTCTCCGCGAGGACTCATCCAGGACTGACCTGTCACATACTATGTCAAGGTTTGTCACATTTTTGCTTCACGTTTTCAGGGAAGTGCAGTGCGCACTAACCAAACTGGACAGTTACCTGCTGCAGAACTGAACTGGAGGGGTGTACTTACTTACTTCCCCCACTGGGCTTTGCTGAGATCACGTCTCCATCATATGGTTTTCTCACAACGGGGACAGGCTGGCAGACCTGTAATGAAACATTTCATTACTTTCACTCTCATTTCTCCCCCTACAACTGCAAATTGTACACAACCAACCCCCCTCCCCGCTATCATTTCCAAGATGTGGGATAGATGCCAATTTGAAAAAAAAAATCTAAAGGCACTTTTTCCAGAAGTGGCTTCTCTTCTAATTCTAACCTCCCTTACATAAGCAAGACAAAGCAGAACCTGATTGTGGTGGGGGACTTCTTCATGAGCCTGTCAGTGCTGGCCAGAGTACAGGTGAGACTGGAATGGGGGCTCTTCAGAGTGATGCGACACACGCCCCAGAAATGAAGGGATGCATCTGACAGCATTCCTAGCTGCAGCTAGCTCAGAGATCAAATTTGTCTGAAACTGATTTTAAAGACAGTCTCTGGATGGTTTGTTGAAAGGAAATTCTTCCTGACATACTGATGGGAAATGCAAACTGGCACTGTAACTGCAGTGTCTCAAAAATCCTGTCATTGCCAAGCCTGAATTTGAAGCCAGCTTTGAATTTGGTCTTATAAGAAGAGCCCTTAGGGGAACCAGTTTTATTCCTATGTCTTTCTGGTGCCATCCCTGATCTCCACTCAGCATGCAGGCTACTGTTCCAGAATCTAGATGGAACAGAATTTGGACACTGAGGCGCAGTACTGATGGACCAAGACTAATTACGTCTTGAATAAATCATGGACCTTGCTCTGAAGTAAGGTTCTGTGTGCTCACTAATGTGTGTGGCTCCAGATCTGATCCAACTAGTGTCTGTAGTCATTTTGCATTTTAAAACCCCATGCATTTTGCATGAAAACCCCATAAGCTCAGTGGTATACAACTGAAACACAACTGTTAGTTATAATGGCCACAATCCTATGCGTGAGTAGGCCTCCTGACTTCAGTGGTATGCACTACTGACACATTCATTAGCACTTTAAGGTTTAAAGATACCCACATTAGTGGGTATCTTGCAGCCAAGATACCCAAGACTGCAAAATGTTCAGAGCCTCTGATTCCACTTGTAGGTGGGCTGTAGCACTTAATGGGAATGGCCCAAAAAGTAGGCCTCACAAAAAGGGAATTATCTAATCTAGAAATTGAAAAGTATTATATGCATATTCAGTGTGTACAGACGCGCCAACTTTACTGTTTTTCTTAGCCTTCTACAGGGTCTTGGGCAAACCTGAATAGTGCCCTTTATTATAACATTTTATGCAAATTAAAAGTGCACAGAGGTTTTGCTAGAGGTTGTTGGCAGATATACATGTATGGCAAAAGTTTTCAAACTCTGGTCTGCAAACATGTAGCTCCCATTAAAAGTGAACATCAAATCAAATTATACTGAAGTCCTGGGAGTTCCAACAAATGACTTGATGGGAGTTCCAACAAATGACTTGATGGGAGTTCCAACAAACCACTTGATTGCAGGACAAATATCAGACAAGGAAGCAAGACTGCTCTTGATCCAGATGCTAAGCTATTTATTCAATATCCACAGCTCTGTTGAATTCAACACCAATCTACACTAGATAAGGATCAAGCCCTTCATTTGAAGCTAAATTTGCAATAATCTTAATGATGAGCAAAAATAACATTCTCCTTGGGTGGTTTGGCAGAAAGAGGTTACAAAATGTTCAGGTTTTGCCCCCGTATTTATATTATGGATGTCAGTTAGCAGACAGTACACGGATTGCTATAGAAAATGGAGTCTCCAGAGTGGGAACTGAAATAGAAAGACTCACTTAACCTTTCCCATGTACCTTTCACTAGTCCAATAAGAGAGAAGCAGTGAAGCAAACAAATGAACAATTAATTAGCTTGGTAATATTTCAGAAACATTCACATGTATGTTGGAACGTTTTATACTCTGAGAAAGCTACACATCTGACAGATGCAGCCCGCAACACTGAGGCAACAAAGTATTTTTTCTTGAGCAACGTTTGTAGAACAGCAGCTATAAGAAATGCAAATGGTTAATGTTTCACAGAATTTCTCCTTGAACAATTTGTTCATGAAGATCTTGATCCTGCAGGTTTCTGAGCTCTTTGATCTGATCCAGCAAAGCACTGAGCAAATGCTCCACTCTAAGCACACGAATAGCATTGCTGCTGATTGCAGTACTGAAGCAAGACTGTTCAACTCAAAAGTAGATAAATAAATACATAAATAAGACAGCACCATCATATGCATACATAGATTTATATCTGGATAAATGACATATTCACTTTTTAGTTGTTTATCCTAAGAAATGAGAGGAAGAACCAACTTAGCCTTGAAACTGATCTTGCATTTCAATGTTCATGACCTGCACTTGCAGATGGGGATCATCTTACAGCCGTTAGAAAGAAATTTCTCTCCTACTGTGCTGAAGTCATTGTCTGAATCCTGTCTGCCTGCCTGAGGCCCTCTATCCCCACTGTAAAGAACTGCTTACTGCTTATTCTGGATTAGAACTTATTCTGGGATATTAATGATCATGTAAACAGTTATCCCTGAATGACAACTCCAGAATGACAAATCCAGACTTGCACCTACATCAGAATAATTGCGCATGTGTAAAAACAGCCACAGTAATAACTAGAGTTAAGGACTGGTATGAATTTTTTCAGGGTTAGACTACTCTTTTAAAATAAATAAATAAATAAATAAATAATCAATCTACATTATGGCATAAATCATTTATCACTCATCCCTTCAGAAAGAGGGTGGTTTGGAATCCAGAACTCTACCTTCTCCCTCCTCTCTCTTGGGCTGCCTTGGCTCTCAGCAACTGATAGGAATCCTCTGCCATGAGAGGTAGTCTAGGGACCCACCACAAAGCCTGGGCCCAAGCTCAATCGCATCCCCTCATGCTGCCATGAAAGCTACCACTGACTGATAGGCTTAAAGCTAAGGGTACTTGCTGGATCAGGGTCTTGTAGGGTTGAGATCTATTATCTGTCTCCATTCAGGAGTTCAGAGAGCTGCTACTTCCACCTGTCCCACCACCGCACCTATTCACCTATCCCTCCAGAGCAAGGGTGGAGAACCTCAGGCCAGGGGCCAAATGCAAGAATGGATATTTTTTTATTTGTCCCTTTTCCAGATCCTGGATCTGGTCCCCAAATCCAGTTCCTATCCCCTAGCACTGAAAAACTGAGCTCAAGATAAAGAACTAGAGATGAGGGCATACACAGGGATAAGGGACAGATTCATAGCACACATCCATGATTTGGATTCTTCTCTTCCAGAGCACCTCCCCCCACCCCTAACTTCTTCTATGGGGCCCTTGAAACTGGTACTGATTCTCAAAGTGGCCCCTGGGAGGGCAGACATTCCCCACCCTTGCTCTAAAGGTCTCATCCTAAGACTCTCTCTGCATCTGAGAACTCCAGTGACATTGGGTGTTTTCAGATGTTACGGGGCCACTTGGACCCGTACCGAAAACAACCCTTTCATTACCCGCTGGGGTCACCCTATCACACCATATCAGACGTGCCGGGGGGATCCCGGCGGGGAATCTGGGAGGGGGTGGGACCGCGCGGCGCAACCTGCAGCCACACGGCCCCGCCCCCTCCAAGCACCCCGCCGCCCGCCCTCCAGGGAGACAGGCGGGTGGTGGGGCCACTGCGGCCACCGTGTCGGGCAGGATGTGCCGTGGCCCGGGATCCCGCCGGGGATCCCGGGCCGTGGCAACCAGCCAGACGTTACATTTTTTTGGTCCCCGCTGGGGATCTTTTTGACCACGCTTCCCGGGACATTCCCCCGGCTAGCCCGGGAAGCGTGGTTCAAATTGACCCCATGCGGGTATTGACCGTGGCGAACATCTGGCAGCCGCCAAACAGACGTTCGAGACCTGTCTCTTATACACATCTAGATGTGTATAAGAGACAGGGTTCACTGTGATCTCGTAACGTCTGAAAATACCCAACATGGCTGATAGAGACCATCAGAGACTCATGATCAGACCATTTCTTATACACACAAGACCAAAATTTTAAAAGAATCCTGAGCCTGACCTCAAAGTTAAAATTGATACAAGTAGAAGTGGGCTTTGTCCAAAGCATTATTGTATAAATAAGGGAAACTCAAACTACAATGTAAAATCTCACATGCTTCTATTTTGGCACCTCTGGATGCCAAGTGGAAGTGGAATTATAAGGGAAGCCCAGAAAATACCTCAAGATGACATGCAAACACATTATGTATTATACAAACTAAGATAGCTTTCCAATTAACCTGATCCCGCTGTTTGATTAGTTTGTAGATGTATTCTGGGAATGGTTTGCGTGGAATGTATTTCCCATCTCCTGCTGCAACGTGGAAAGCTCCACCTTCATAAACCACTTTGCCTCTCAAAATTGTCACAACTGGAACTCCATGACAGACCATTCCTTCAAATATATTGAAGTTGATGGCTTGGTGATGCGTCTTTGCAGATATAGTCCTGCATTTAAGGAAGAAATGAGAGCTAATGACTATGTAGTTGGTGTTTTAATCCAACATAAAATACTGAGAACATGAAGCCAGAAAAAAAATTGAGCAGCTTTATGAAACCCCAGATTTGTACTGTACATCTTGGAAGCAGCTGCAAAAACAGAGTACAACATTAGCATTTCATTACTAATTGGGTTTCAAAGGAATAAAGGAAAGATGATTCCAATGAACGAGCCTTGGCATTTGAGAGTGTGGAACTTTCCACTGCAAAAAGACAAGTTTAAAATTGATAGTGTGGTCCTCCGTAATAGTGCCTGTGCCAGCTGTCAACCATCCACTGCAATGGGACTTCTGCTGATGTTAACTACTAGCACAGGTGCTATCCACTTGGAGGATCATGCTGTCAATTCGGTAGGGATGGGCGAACGTGGTTCGAAGTTTGTAGTTTGGACCAAACTTGGTCTGTTCGGTCGACCGAACCGAACTTCCGAACCAAACTCGAATTTCAAACCGAACCGAATTGAATTTCCGAACTCCATTCTGTAACTTCTGTTCGCCCATTCCTAGTGGCAACACACACCAAAAAACCTGCTTTTGAATGGCCGAACTTGGTTCGGAAGTTTGGAATTCGACCGAACTCGTTCTGTTCGGTCAACCGAACTGAACTTCCAAACTGAACTCGAATTTCAAACCGAACCAAACCGAACCGAATTTCCGAACTCCGTTCTGTTCGCCCATACCTACAACTCAGGGGAAATTAATCCTTTTAACTTGGGGTGTACATCATTGCATTCCACATATTTAACCGGCCAAGAGACACAAGGTATTGCACTTCACAATTGAGGATGAAATCATGATCCTGTTGAAGTAAATGGTAAGGGCAGTTTTTGTTTGTCTTTTTACCATGCCTAAGATCCTCTTGTGGGGTAGTGCACATGCTAGCAGTTAGCATGGGATGGGAGCAAGTCCTATTCACTTCAATTAGATTCATGTCTGTAGGCCACACTGTGTCTGGGGTCCTTTTCGCATGGGCGTCCCCCCCCATCGCCCACGTGTGCAGGTGGATGGGCGGTGGGGGGAGGTGTCCATGCGATCGCCACGGTGGGTGGGCATGCATGCACACTCCCACGCTCCACTCACCTCCACCCATCGCCCATGCACAGAGCAACGGGTGCCAATGGCGGATGCTCCGTGCGTGGAGATGGGTGAAGGTGGGTGGGCGTCTTTGCAATGGGCCACCCATACACCGCCCACCTGCTGCCACCTCCACCCATCCCCCACGAACCGCGGCACCTCTACGATCCATTTGAAAAGGGCCTAGGTTCATGTAGAAACTCAAACAAGTAACAGACCAACCATAACAGCTAGACAGTTATTTTGTTTTTATAAATGAAAACTGAGATTCTGGAGTGCAAGAGAGGAACTTCAAAGAACAAGTCACTATGGGTGCTTTCAAACAAGCACCTCCCCACCCACTATACATGTTGCAGGGCTGCAGTGATGCTCTATGGGTGCCCTGAAACAATTATGATGGGTGGGAGGTGAGTGGATAGTGGAAGGGGAGGTGCTTATCAAAAGCACCCTATACTCAGTCACTGTGTACAAGGCTGTTTGAGATCCCTGCTTAGCTAGGAAGCTAATACTGAATCCACTGTATTCATCTTTGTTGTAGAAGAATCATCACAATCAATAATTATCATCTTTTAAGTTAAGCAGGACTTCACTAATCTCAGTGTTACGTGCGACTTACTTTGAGTAAATATTTTCCTGAGGATTTGCCATTTCAAATAGTGCTCACATATCAAATATCTGAAAGGATTAATTACACAAAGAAAACCTCAGTGAACTCCCACACTTTAAAGATTTTTTTTGGGGGGGGAGAATGTGTAGTTGTCCTTTTGTATTGATCTGTAAATCATGAACTGAATTAAAAGCAGTCACTTCCACTAAGTGTTATGTCTGAATCTCACTGGCAGTTGACTTTTCATTAGATGCCTCACATGTTCTGTATTCTCAATGGCCTCTCTGCCCAGGGGAAAAGCTGCTTTTTATTTAGCCTGCTTTGAGTAGATAACAGATACGCACGCACATACGCACTCCTCGGTGTCAAGCTCATCTGCTAGAGTCCCAGCTACATGCACCTCCAGGACTGAAGCGGTGAAAGGAAGAGTAAAGGGAGCTGAAGAGCCTTCTCTCAAATTAATGACTGCCAATAATTTTGAACAAGTGTAGCCACGAGGATGATTCCAACTCCAGACAATGCTCTCGGCATGATCCTCTAACTGTTTAGTGCCAGCGCCAGCTGCGAATCTCATTCACTTCAATGGGACTTGTGCCATGCTAAATTCTCGGATAGATGCTAAATAGCCAGAGGACTGTGCACTCTTCCAACTTGGTGCTTTGCCTGTCCAGGTGCAACTGTTGCAGCAGTGAATAATACGTGGAAAGGGAAGAGTGATTAGAGAGCATACTTGGCTTTAGCATCCTCATGGGAGAGAGCAAACAAAACACTGCCACGTTCAACTTTGGAGAAGAAGATTTCAAAACTGTGAGAGACTCCAGAAAAACCCTAATGTAAAAGGCTAGGCAAATTACGTTCCGAAGACTCAACATCAAATCTGTTTAAGTATACGATAGCGAAGTCTTAGGCCCTTTTCACATGAGATGCCCCCCCCCTCCCTCACACATGTGGGCCACTGGGTGGACAAGAGGGGGCGCATCTGTGTGACAGTGGGTGGGGTAGGGTGGCCATACCGCCCCTTTAAAAGAGAATGCTGATGAAAAATACATGTTGCAGGGCTGCATTGGTTCCAGTGCAGCCCTGCACCGTGTATTTTTCATAAGTGTGCTCTCTTAAAGGGGAGGTATGACCACCCTAGGGTGGGGGTGTGTGTGCATTCCTGTGCTTCACCACCCACGCATGAAGGCACTGGAGAAAACAGAGGTGCCTTTGTGCGTGGAGGTGGGTGTGCAGCTGTGTACCGCATACGCCGCACACCCGTCACCATCGCCATTCATCCCCCATGGACCGCGGCGCCTTCGCGGTCCATTTAAAAAGGGCCTTAGAAGGCATGTATATTCCAAAATGGCAGGGGGAGCACACACAAAACTTGTGGGAAATGTCACAGGCTGAATATCTTATGGCTGTGATAAAACCTATTACAGGAAAAAACATTTGCTGGACTGTCTTCTTACCCAACATCTGCAAAGATATTTCACAGCAGTAACAAGTGTTAGACTTTAGAGAGTGCAATGTGATCTCAATGCAGTCCCCTGAATTGCTCTTGTTAGAGAAAAGCTCCACAATTAGAGCTGACCTTTCCTAATCCTAGCTAAAAGCCACAATAGCTAAAGTGCTCCAGACTTGCAAGAGTGCATGGTATGAATGATCACCTGATTAAAAAAGAAGCCACAACAGCACTCTGATGGGTCTGGAAAGCCTGACTCAATAAAATTTCACATCAGACAGTTTGTTGTTATAACCGATAACTTAATCACAGAGTAGCATTACCAGGAAGCTTCTGAAAATTCCTGCATTTGCTTTGAATGTCTGACTGATATTGATTGCTCAGCTAATGGCAACAGAGTCTCAACTGCTGTTGCCAAGCAATTTACAATCCAAGGGACCATTTTTGCCATCCTTACTCAGTAGCATTGCCTGCGGCCAACTCACTAGTTCACTTGAGATCAGAGGAATTTCCTGTAATATCCTGGCTCCACTGAAATCAAGGGGAGTTTTATCGTTGAGTTCAATGGAACCAGGACTAAAGGCAAAATCTTCCTTCATGTGATCAGTGAGTTCTGTTTGTTGATCAGTCTGTTTAAATTCTGAAACCCTGGTGAAATCATGACCAAGGCATCAGGGATGCCTGGATCCAAGCAAGTGCAGACTGCGTGACTGAATATGGCTCCATGACTAAACTTGAAATGACAACATGAGTGTGAGTAGCATGAGTGTGAAATCTGGACCCTGGGTCTACGTGCAAATCAGAAGTGAAAACATATATGTAACATGCATGCAGACATGCAGTACAAGACTCCGTCATCTGTGAGAGGAATGCTCTGCTGTTTAACTGAACATCAAACATTAATTGCAGTAAGATGGTCTTTTTTCTAATCGATAAATTAGTGTATCTCTCCATCAAACATTCCTATGTTTGAAAGGGACTCACACCACCATTTTTATTTCCTTGGGCCTGGAGCTAGGCATAGTGGGAAAGGTTGGGGTGAACAATAGGGATGGGACTATCGGTATCGGATTAATCCGATAATGCTGATAATCAGCGATATTGGATTAATCCAATAATACCGATAATATCAATATCGGCATATTGATTTTTTAACATTGCTGATTTTTCAGATCGTTAACATTGTGGCCATTTTAAAAATGGCAGCAATGTTAAAGATTAAAAAAATCAGCAATGATAAATAACCGATATGCCAAAACCGATAAATCCAATATCGGATTAATCCGATACCAATAAAATGGTAACCAATAATTCGCCGATAGTCCCATCCCTAGTGAACAGGTTCTTTGAATGTAAGCATTGCAGTGGGCACTAGCAAGTGACTGTGACAGATGAGTAGTAAGTTGGTGCAGGATACACTCCCATGCACAGTCACTCAGTCTGGTAACTGGAGTGGTTCCTATGAGATGATTAGCCTAATGGGATAAAAGGCAACTGGGCTGTATAAGGAAGACAACATGCAGAAGCAATGGACAGGAGGAAGGAAAAGCAGGGAGAGACTGCTACTCTGGAAGAAGGGGTTGGAATAAGAAGAGGAGGTTACACAAGGGAGAACCCTTGTAGAGGTCTCTACACCGTACAGTGACCTGCACAAAATCTATGCATTACTACAGCTCCTCCACTAATGGCGTCATTCACTTAAAGCCATTATGGTAATCTAGCATGACCTCTGGGGCTACATTGTACTATAATAACCAGTGGCATTTCCAAGGCCCTGAATGTTTGAGCAGAGCAACAGAAGCAGCAAGGAGGTCTGACTCTATCCCTGGACTCTGCTGTGGTCCCTCCCCTTTGGAGAGCCATTATGTTATGTCACCCCCATGTCATGTAAGGGTGCGTGGCCACATTGAAAAGAAGAAAGGCTATGTCAGAAAGAGGTGGGCCAAAGACACTCTAAGCCCTTTCTGATATGGCTACATCCTCTTTGGAGTACCATGACATCACAATACCCTGCAGAGGGTGAGGGGCACGTCAGATAAGAGTCAGAACAGCCCTTTGTCTTGGTCCAATCCCTCCTCTTGGCAGGAACCTAGTGAGACATCTTGTTATAATCATGTACCACTGGGTTCCCCTATAATTTGAACAATTCAGAAAGTCCTAGGCAGTGACTAGGTCGAGTTGGCCCCCTGCAGATGGGAGAACTAATATCCACCCAAGAGGGAAATAATTTGTGAACATTACAAAGTTTTCTATGCATTGTTGTTATTAGTGGAGACCCAATCAGATCCTGAAATGGAAAAAAACCCACCCTGGGGTAATGTCATGAAGGGGCATAGAAACAATCATCATGGTCACCTCTCTGGCATCGGTGGGCTCGATCCCAAGCTCTGCAGATCCTATATGGAGCCGCGCACGTGCACCACTGCGCATAAACCACATGGATCCTCATTGCAGGCACATTGTGCCCTGTGGAAAGTGCACACATGTGTGCGCGTCCACACAGGATCTGTGGGGCATGGGATTGTGACCCGTTTATGAACTGAGTACTAAGGTCAGTGATGAGTATGAGGAAATGGAGCTGCTTCTGATGAAGGAGGGAAGATGTCAAGTTGGCATCAATTCTGGGAGTGGATCTTTCATAGCAATGGGGTGAAGAGAAAATGGAGAAAACCCTGTAGTAGCTCAGCCTACTTTGCCATTGCCTGTAAAGTCATCACAAGCCAAGGACCACAAAGCACTTGGTCCAGGTTCCTTTCAAACACTGCCCTTTTATGTACAGTGCAAAGTATGCCAAATACATGTTCCCCATGTCCCACAAAGCCATTGGCTTCCTCTTTAGACCACCACAATCTTTGGGTGCTCCCTGTTCTGTGTCTGAGCTTTGGTCTCAGTCCAGTCAGGACTGAGAAGGTTCTATCTTTGCCTTTATGACATCAAGCCAGCTGACTCCGGCACCGCCCTGACCTCATTCATCCTTGTAGGCCCAGATGATATCAAGTTATCCCCCCATAATGTTGCTACCCTTAGGTTAGAATGGGCTCTCTTCCCAGTGGCAGGGGACACAGCTCCCCCAGGGAGAATGGGCCCACCAGATTTATGGGCCTCAGGGCAGATGCACCTGGACCCTGGGTTTGAAATCCTTCCTTACCCAGGCTCCTGCCTCTCTCTCTCTGAGTACCTTACAGAAGCTTTTAAAGCCACTGCCTCCCACTTGAGTAGTAGCTCACAAGTGTGAGTCCTCATGACCCTTTTCCAAAGGCCTGTATCCTGACACCACGTCTGGTGGCTCATTCACACAGCAGGCATTTTGAAATATGATGCTGGTCTAGTTTGACCTGCTCTGGCCCGCCTGGGTCAGCACCAAAGCCAAACGTCTGTTCCAAGCCCACCAGATGTGGGCCCGGTTCAGACCCCGGTGGAGTAGGTGGGTGGGCCAGAAACGTGAGCCTGGAAGGAACCAGGCCCACAATCTGGACCCAAGAGCAGCCCAGATGGGCCAGAGCAGGCACATCTGTTTTTGTGTCCACCCGGTCCGGTATGAGGGGTTGCCATGACAGCCAGCCATGACTTCCCATCATGGTGGGGGAGGGGAGAGGTGCCAGCTGCAGCGCAGGGGCGAAGGCAGCTGCCTGCACGTTGCTCCCTGCCCTCCCCTCCCCACCCCTCCAGCCAGGTCAGGCTGCAGGAAAGTACAGTAGATGTCGCTCAGTAGATGAAGTAGGTTTTAGAACTAATTAGCTGAAAACATGAATGTAAGTTACAACACAAGTTAAACGGATACTTCTAAGATATTGTTTCCGAGTCAGCAGAGGTAATAATTCCACTTTGTTCAGCACTGGTCAGACTTTACCTGGGGATTGTGTCCAGTTTTGGGTGCCTCATTTTAAGAATGACATTGCAGTGTGTGAAATAAAGTTAACACCCTGCAGTACTTCCAATTAAGAAGTGCCTTTGTTAGACCAGATAAAATTAAGTATTATGCAAGAGAACCGTCCTCTATTGAAAGAGTATTATTTGAAACAGTTGGGAATAAAGGGAGGCTGGCAAGAATATATAAAGAATTTTAAAAAGCATAAGAAAAATTTAGCATATGTGAGATCTTGAAGAAAGGACTTAAAGAAGAGGTTTGATGGTACTGATATTGCTAGACTAATTCATCATATGCACGAATGTGCTTCTTCCTTGGAATCAAAAGAGATACACGTAAAATTAACTCTTAGGTATAATATAACCCCAGGTGTTTTTAGGGATCGAGTGTGTGTTAGTAGGAGTCTGTGCTGGAGAGGCTGTGGAGAAGTGGGGACATATGTGCATTGCTAGTGGGAATGTAGACATAGTCAGTCTTTTTGGAGGGCTGGTTGGTTATATGTAGAAAAAAAAATGACAGGGTTTATTATTCCCTACAGACCTGAAACCCCATTATTAGGGTTATATCCTGAAGTGCCATTGATAAAATGTTATAAAAGTTCATGTACGATTATGTTTTTGACTGCTATTTATGTTATTGTATGTCAGTGGAAATCCAAAGGTTTGCCAGTAGAAGGCATGCCATGCGGTTAAACAGGATGTGGTTTCTTTTTTCTATGGAAAAATTGTCATCAGAATTTTGTGGAAAAAAGAAGGAAAGATTTGTTGCTACTTGGTTTCCATGTCTTATGGTGATACAAGGACGAGAGTTATTACCAGACGAGAGAGCTTATTTGTTTGATTTTTATCTCTGATTTAATTAAATTTTGAAGCTACTGTTTTTCAGAGATAAAAGGTTAAGAAGTGTTAAATTGTTATCAACTGGGTTTTTTTTGGAGGGGGGAGGATTTTGTGCAGTGTGGAACGGTGTGAGAAATAGTATGAATGTAATATGTATTTGAATTTTCAATAATAATAATAATAATAATAATAATAATAATAATGACGACGACATTGGAGTGGCAGCTGGTGGACTTTTAGGTTGGTGGGGCGAAGCCTCCTAAAATTTTACGTATAGACAATGAATATTTATTCATTTATATGCATTTCTATTCCCTCCCCTCTCATGTCTGGTGACCCGGAGTGGCGTACAACACTAAAACAACACAATAAAATAAGAGAGACATATAAGATATAAAAATACAAAAATAGAATAAAATATAAAATACCACAAAATAATAAATAGTCACTATCGGGACATCACACCCACTCTACCCCATCCCCTCCTCCCTCCCCCTGCCAAAAGCTTGATGGAAGAACCAGGTCTTAAAATTATAGCGGAAGGCCAGAAGATCCAGACTGAAACGGTCCTCCACAGAGAGGGCATTTCACGGTGATGGTGCAGATGCTGAGAATGTTTTCCTGTCTGTCCGGACCCGTTGATAACACAGGACCTCCAGGAGGGCGTCCCCAGATGACCGCAAAGGCTGCCCCAGTGAGGTGTGCTTTCAGATAAGCAGGGCCTAGACTGTGTAGGGCTTTATAAGTCAAAACCAGCACTTTGAATCGGGCCCGGAAGACAATAAACAGCCAGTACAGTGCACGGAGCACCGGTGTTATGTGCTCCCTGCAGCCCGCCCCTGTGAGGAGATGAGCCACTGCATTCTGCACCAGCTGCAGCTTCCTAACGGTCACCAAGGGCAGCCCCACGTAGAGCACATTACAATAGTCTACGCTCGAGGTAACAAACGCATGGATGTGGATGACAGTGGCGAGATCGGAGTCCAAGACATATGGGTGGAGCTCTCTTACCAGATGTAACTGGCGAAAGGCACTCCTGGCCACAGCCAACGCCTGGAGATCCAGGCACAGCTGCTGATCCAGGAGCACCCCCAGACCCCACGCAGATGGAACCAATGGAGGATGGATACCCGCAATAATGTGGGCAGCCACCTCCCTCAGACCTTCATTCTCTCTCTCTCTNCACACACACACACACACACACACACACACACACACACACACACACACACACACACACACTAGCATCACCTCCGTCTTATCGGGATTGAGCTTCAACCGACTCAGCCTCATCCAGTCCCCCACAGCCAGCAAACACCATGACAGCAAGGAGACAGCAGGACCTGGGTCCAATGAAAAAGACAAATACAGCTGGGTCTCATCCGCGTATTGCTGACAACGGACCCCCCCCAGCTGTGCACAACCTCCCCCAGCCACTTCATATACACATTAAACAAGAGAGGGGACAATATGGAACTCTGCAGCACACAGGAGGCCCCCCGGGGAAGATGTATAATCCCTGAGTGCTCAATACACACCAGAGAATCCACACAGGAGAGAACCTGAGCATTTCCCAGAGAGGGCACATGTACCAGGGTGAGCTCAGCCCTCACAACACACCAGAGAATATGTACCAGAGAATGTACCAGAGAATATGTAGCTTTTAAAGCTACACACCAGAGAATACACCATGCAGAAGAAAGGCCCTATAAATGTGGGGACAGCCTCAGCGTGAACCTCAGTCTTCATATGTATGAAAGAATGAAAGTAGCTCCCTCATTCACACCTCAGCTGCAGCTAGGAGAGAGGAGGACATGAATGGCAGAGTTCACTTGGGAGGAGGCACGGGGCAGAATACTATACTGTAGCATAGTAGACTTACATTCTAGCTACTGAGCCACACTGCATTTCTAATCCCTCACCCACATACCAGCCCCTCCTAAGGGCAGGGCTGATTGACAAATCTGCAGTTGGCTGAATAAAAGGCCCTGGCTGCACAATGTGGGCCAGTAGAACTCCAAACAGAGATGGAATATTGTAGTCAAGGTAGAATGAAGCAGAAATTTTGGTATTTGGAAACCACGGGCAATTAGAGGTCAGACTCCTGTGTATGTGGAATGACAAAAAAAAGGAGTCAGGGTGAGGAGGTGGAATAACAGGGAAGAGGCTACAGGAAGTGGATGGAGTGACAAAATGAGTGGAATGATAAGGAAGACAGAAGTGGGTGGAATGACATGGAGGAGACTACGGGGATTGAGTGCAATAGCGAGGGACTAGATGGAATGATAGGAGGAATGCTGTGACAAGCAGGTAGACTGACAAGTTTCTGGATGAAATGATAAGTGATTTGGAGGAATGACAAGGAGACTACGGGCAACATTCCTATAATTCCACCCAGTCCCTTGCTATTGCACCTGATCCGCATAGCCTGCTCCCTGTAGTTGCAGATATTCTACTCTCTCCCTGATGCCTTCCTCATCATTCCACATCCCTTGCCCACCCCTCCGCCCCCCCAAAGATGTAGCTCCACTGTATTGCTTTGCAACCATTAAAACCTATTATAATTTACCAATCCCATTATTATTGCCTCCATTGTGTCCAATTACTTTTCTAGGTAATTTGTTTCAATTTGCCCAGAATCATCACTAAGCATTTACATAGCATAACACAGTGTCCTTCCTATGAGAACCAAGACCAAGGAACAAGGGGGAAAAAACAACAACATTGTCCCTGTTGGGTGTGGGGGAGGATGTTCTGTTCTTAAGCTGTCTATTTCTCATTGTTATTGATACAACTCTTGATGTCTCATTTTTACTGTATGTTGACTTGACATTTAATAAAGACATTTAAAAATTATAATTAAAAAAATTGAAAAATCCTTAAAATCCTGAGATTCTCAGTAACATCAAATCAGCAGGGTTACCACAAAAAAGAGAGCAGCACTATCTCCTCCTTTCAGAAACACTATAAAGCTACACAAGACTGTGTGAAAAGCAAGTATTTTTCAGTTTTCACACTGCAGCAGAAAGATTGACTATAACAAGTCAGCAAAAAAATCCTTTTGTAAAACTTTTCAGTTCTGTCTGCATTTTCCCACTGCATTGAGAGCCCAGAAAATAGCCCCCCAAATTTAAACATTCAAAGTTCAACAAAACATTTTCTCAAGTATCAGATCACTCGGGGATATAGGACAAAATTCAATAGGGCTATTTCTTCCTTTCAGAAACACTATAGGATGACACAAGGCTGTATGCAAAAGACTATTTTAAGTTTTCACACTGCAGCAGAACTGAATATAACAAGTCAGCAAATAAATCCTTTGGATAAACTTCAGTTCTGCCTGCATTTTTTCCTCCACTGTATTATGCGAGTCTAGGGAATATTGCAAGTACAACCAATTTAATCATCATTCACAGTTCAGCAAAAAGCTTTTCAAGCATCAGATCCCTTGGGGGAAAGATAATAAAAAGGTCTTCAGACACTTTTTAAAAGTGAGGAGGGAGGAACTGTGATGTCCAACAACTGGAAGGAGTGAGTTCCACACTGAGGAACCCGGCATAGCAAAAGCCCAATTGCCCACCAACTTAAGGCATGATGGAGTGATCCCCAAACACTGGGCAGTTACTGAGTACAGACAGCCATCAAAGTGAGGCTCCAAGAGCAGGTCTTCAATATAGATCTGGAGAAGATTTCACAGGAATTGTTTGAGGTGTTTTAAAACTCCCAAAGTCTCTTTGCAAGGGATTTTTCCCCAACAGGTTGCCACAATGGACTTTATAGAGTCTTCATTTGGGAGTCTAGGAATGTGATGAAGCATGACTGTAGCATATAAAAGAGATGGTCAGCCTGAAATCCTGTTTTTAGTTAGACCTGACATACTATATTAATTATCACTCTAGGAAAAAGGTGGTGAACCTTTTCCCTTCCTCTTGAAAATTAGTACAAGCTCTGAGGAAGGGGCATAGCTGGGGTGGGATGGGTCCAGGAGCAGAAGATGGAAGTCCCCCCCCCTGCCCTTGGGGCAGGGATGAGGGGAGAAGCCAAGGTGGGGGGGGGTTGTCACAGGAGTAGGGAGGTCAGGGTCACCAGGTTTACATACCTCACAATATTTTGAGCAGTCAGAGAGACAAACCCCCCCCCCCATTGCCAATAAATCCCATCCCCTTATTTGAATACGCTCCACCCCTCACACATACACACAAGTATGCATGCACTCACATGTATTCTCACACATACATACTCTCTCACACAGGTCTCCATGCATGCATGCTTGTACATGCACATGCTCAGTCCCACCCCCTCACATTCAAATTAACAGTTCCATATGCACAATTGCATACAGGTGCGCACACACACACAGATCTACACACACAGATCTACACACACTGTCTCTCATGCATAGCTCGATTTGGCCCCAACCATTCTACATGTTGACACACACACCATTTGGCCCCCACCATTCTGCAGGTTGACACACACACACTCTGCCATATGCATAGTTCCACACACCCAGTTCCATCCCCACACACCCATTCTCACATGCAGATTCCCCTTTCCAGCTCCATACACACACATGTACATACAGATCTCCACGCACTCAGGCATACACTGCTTACCTCCAAGTTCCATACACACACTCCCACAGGTCCACACACCCCATCACCTGCACGGCCCCCTCTCCCCCACACCCACATTCTTAGGCTGCATTCAGATGTGCATTTAAATCGCACAGCAGCGGCGGCGGCATCATGCAATTTAAAGCAACGCGCACTTCCGGGTTGGTGTGAATGCACCGAGTGCGCACATTTCAGCATAACGCAAACTGTTGGAGTGCGGTTTTAAAAGCTGGAAGGGAGAAAGGAGGAGGGGGAGCCCAAAACAGGAGAGAGGGGGCAGAGGGGAGACCGAAGAGAAGGGGGAGGAGTAAGAAAGGGGAAGAAGAGGGGAGCCTAAATGGAAGGGGCGAGAGAAAAGAGAGGGGGGGATCCAAAATGGGGGGGCGGGAGGAGAGGACTCACCCTGTGCCCTGGTTACCATTTTGTTCCACTGGGCTAGGCTCTCGGGGAGGAAGGAAGGCAGAAGGGAGGCATGGTCCCAGCCCCGCCTGGTGCTCTTTGTTGTGATTGGGTGAGGGCACTGGCTCCATCGTCCCTACATCCAGGCTAACTGGCTGTGGGGCTCCATATGAGAATGGGACTGCATTGAGTCCCCAGCCCCTGCTTCCATCCCCTCTTCCGAACTGAACAGCTGTGCTGTGCTGGGGGTGATTCTGATTTTGCCCCTCCAAATTCACAGCTGTAGTGCAGCCCAGGGGAGGCTTCCTCCTCTTGACCCTGCTGCCCTCTGCTCCTCCATTAAGGCAGGCACATGCTCAGGAGGCAGAAGCAGAGAGCAGCCTTCTGTGCACACGCCTGCTCTCATTATGGTGAGGCAGAAAAGCAGCAGCAAGGGGTCTGGGGAGCTCAGGGGAGAAAGAGGGCACCAACCTTTTGTGCCTTAAGGACCCACTGCCCTGACAATTTGAATTGGGTTCAGAAGAAGGCAACAAAGATGATAACTCCAACTCCGCCCTCTCCACCTTCCCCCTCTCAGTTGGTGTTCCTCAAGGCTCTGTTCTTGGCCCTCTCCTCTTCTCGAGCTATACCTCATCCTTAGGCAAACACATTGCCTCCCACGGCTTCCAATACCACCTCTATGCTGATGACACTCAACTCTATCTCTCTACTCCTTCTCTCTCTCCCTCTGTTCAAGCTCGTCTCATCAACTGTCTCTGACATCTCTACCTGGATGTCTCAACGTCAACTCAAACTCAACATGGCTAAAACTGAACTCCTGATCTTCCCCCCTCATCCTTCCTCACTGTCAATAACTATTGATGGAGTCGCCATCCTGCCTGTCCCCCAAGCTCATAGCGTAGGCTTCATCTTTGACTCACCCCTTTCTTTTAAACCCTACATTGACTCTGTTGCTAAATCCTGTCACTTCTCCCTCCATAACATTGCTAAGATTCGCCCTTTTCTCTCTGTCTCGTCTGCCAAAACTCTTGTTCATGCTCTGGTCATCTCTCGCCTCGATTACTGTAACCTCCTTCTCACTGGCCTTCCCCGGTCTCACCTTTCTCCCCTCATCTCTGTCCAAAACTCTGCTGCCAGGGTCATCTACCTCGCCAGTCGCTTCGACCATGTGCAGCCCCTCCTCTCTTCGCTTCACTGGCTTCCCCTTCCTGAACGAATCCTGCACAAGCTCCTAGTCTTCACCTATAAAGCTCTTCACAACCTTGCTCCCCCCTACCTCTCTGCACTTATCGCCCTCCATACTCCAGCCCGTGCACTTCGCTCCTCCTCTGTCCCTTCTCTCACCCTTCCACGCCTTCCCTGCTCCCCTAAGCGCCTTCGTCCCTTCTCACTTGCTGCCCCCCATGCCTGGAACTCCCTCCCTGTCCACATCCGCCTTGCCCCCTCCCTTCATACCTTCAAATCTCTCCTTAAAACTCACCTCTTTCGCTCTGCTCTGTCTGACTCTTTATCCTGCTGAGCCACTATTCCTATACCTACGATCGGTTTACCCTTATCCTTGCAACATGGACCTGCCTGCTGTCATTCTCATCGTAACCAAGCCAAGTACGTGCACTTGAGACCTCGCATCTTCATGAATGTTAGACCCCTTGTCTCTCCCTCTGTTCCCCTTCCTAAGTCTCTCCCCCAGCTCCTGTCTCTCAGATTGTAAGCCCTAGGGGCAGGGACCGTGTCTATTTTATTACTTTGTAAAGAGCCAGGTACACTGCTGGAGCTATATAAATGTTTGTTAATAAATAATAATAATAATAATAATTAATAAAGGGCTTGGAAAGCAAGTCTTATGAGGAAAAGTTGAAGAATCTGTGAAGAATGATTATGGGGAGACACGATAGTAGACTTCAAATATCGAAAGGGTTGCTTCCAAGAAGATGGCAAGGAACCATTCTGCATCGCTACGGAGGGCAGGGCTAGAAACAATGGGCTGGAGTTACAGGGATGTAAATTTGAGTTAAATATCAGGTAAAACTTTCTAACAGTAAGATCTGTGCAGCAGTGGAAGAAGTTGCCTAGGAAGGTTGTATGGGTCTCCATTGCTGGAGGTTTTCAGAGAGATTGGACAGACATCTGTTGGGGAAGTTATGGTTGTAGTCATCCTGCATCCGAGCACGGGGATGGATTAGATGACCCTCCTGGATCTTTCCAAATCTGTGATTCTCTGACTCAGTATTAGCTGACAAAGAAGAGACTCTTGCTTTATGCACCCCCTGCAGCTAGTTCAAAAACCCAACATCTGGCAAAGTGGATGCTCATAAGCAATTTCTCTCAGTATGGAGAAGGCAGATGACAACTCTTCACAGCTCCCCTACTAACGCCCCACCAGGCAAGTCTGCTAATTGCACTGTGTCATGTCAGTAGCTGTGCTAAAACCTGGAAGAAAACAAACACCATTTATTTTCTTTGACTGTCCCAAACTCTGCCCCCCATGCAGAGATTATAAGTCATAATTAGATTAAAATTAAAATAACAGGTTCACAAGAACAAAGCAAGACACAGAGGCCCAAGCTCCATGTATAAAAACACTATTTTTATGACTGTGTGTCAATGAGAGTGCTCAAATGTCTGATTTGAACATACAAGTGCAGAACCACACACACAAAACGTTAGATGGCACACAGCTCTTTAAAAAAATAAGTCCTGAATTTATTAATTTTTAATTTAAAAAAAACAACAAAATCCTTTAAGGTTGATCTCCAAACAGGGAGATGGCATGGAACAGGAATTGCTGATACAAAATTTTGGGATTAAAGATGAAATTTTAATTAAATTTGGAGTGAAAAAATGAAAGAATAACCTTATTCTGAAAAGGTCAACGATCAGAATGACTTAGCAGAGAGCCTGGATGTTTATCTTATTCAGTTGCAATTGTGAAAAAGAGCAAATTAAAAAGGGAAGGAACAAAAAGAAATGGAAAAGGATTTTTCTCATCTGGTTGAGTTAATTGGCTGGTCAGCAATAGAAATGCCTTGCTTCACCCAACTCCTCACAAAAGAGAGAGTCTAAAAAGGAAATTTCTTGAAGTAGGCTCTGGAATAGGCCAGCAGTGGGAAAGAAGGGGCTACAAAGAGAAAAGGGGAGAGCAAGAAATGTAGAGGACTCGATGGATTCATAAGAGAGGTGGAAGTTGCAGTCATTAAAGAATTATGCAGAGCAGAGAAGAAATAGGAGAATTGGCTTTCTGAAGAAAGCAGCTGATGTTTTGTGAGAGAGTGGGCCACAGAGGAAACACACACACACTCTGCTATCTCATGGAGGCTTGCTTTTGTTCTTCCTTTCTTTGTTGTCCCTTTTATCTGAAATAAAAGACTGAAAGTGTATGATCTCTCTTTGTGAGTGGGGAAAAAATGACACCATAAAACCTCCTTCATGAGGTTACTATGGATCTGTCTAGAAACTAAAAATCTAAAACAGAAAAATCAGCAAAGTCTTGTACATAACCAAAAGGCACAATTCACTGATAAAACTTTCAGGTTGTAACCAACTTCTCTTAACAGTTTCCCATCTAAAAACATGACCCCTAATCTTAAAAAATGAAGGGATTACTAATCATGTAATATTTACCTACACCTTCTACCTCAGGTGTGGGAAACTTCAGACCCGGGGGCCAAATGCAGCCAACAGCTTATTTTTACTTGGCCCTTTCCAGTGCCTGGATCCAGTTCCTACCCCCACCCCCAAGCATTGGGAGACTGAGGGTGATTTCAGACGTTACGGCCGGGCACTTTCACCACGAGCCGTGGGGTGGTTTGGATCACGGCCGGGGGTGAAGGTGCGAGCCAACAGACATTCCCCCCCTTTGCCCCCGGCCGTGGTCCGAACCATCCCACGGCTTGTGGTGAAAGCGCCTGGATGTAACATCTAAAGGGGCACCCCCCGGAGGGGGCGGGGCCGTTTGGCGCAGAGTGCTGCTGCATGGCCCCGCCCCCTGCGTTCCCCGGCGGCCCTCACTCCTTGTGACGGGTGGCGACAGCGGCCAATTCGGCCGCTGCCGCAACCACAGGCGGGGGTGAATGCCATTGACCGCGGTGAACTGTAAGTAACCAAACATTACTTTCCGTTCACCACAGTTGTGGTGGCTATTCACCACACTTCTCGACCTCCTCACGTCTAGGATTCCAGAAGTGTGGTGAATGCAAACGCGGCCTGCGTTTGAGTGTGGTGCACATCTGGTGGAGAGCCAACAGATGTGCACCACAGTCACACGTGGGCCGCGTTTGACTGTGGTTCAGCCGGGGTGAATGCCCCCAGCGTAACCTCTGAAATCACCCTGAGTTTAGAATAAAGGAGTAGAGATGAGGGCATGCATGCAAAGACAGGGGACAGATCCATAATCTGGGCCCTCCTCTTCCTGAAAAACCTCTTAAGGACCCCCCATATCCAGCTTCAATTCAGCCCTCAGAGCTTGTGCTAATTTTCAAAGTGGGCCCTGGGAGGGAAAAGGATTCTCACCTCTGTTCTACATTCACAAACAAATATTCCAGGCAGTAAGACTCATCATAGTAATGTATTTTGTCATATCACTCTTTTCTGTGTAGTATGTATTCAAAGTTACCTACAAAACAAATGTTTTAAACTGATCTGTGCAGAAAATCTAATTGTGTAGAGAATGTAAGGTTGTCGAGTTGGACCCAAATGTAGGCAAGAGAGACAAAGTTAGTACAGTGATCTCTTTATTGGACGAACTCAAGGCTCGCCTTAGCCTAAGCGGGGCCCAGGGCGGGGAAGAAATGTGGGGTCCCATATGGGGGCGGTGCACTACCTAGGCCTGGACTCGGGGATCGGTGGAGGGGCACTCCCCTCTGTCCATCCCCAAGCCTGGGCAGCCATTTGGATTCCGAATTGAATCACTTACCTGATCCGTTGCCACCGCCACCTCTGACCTGGGCCCCATGCCGGGCTCAGCGCTTCAGGCGGGGCGGGCACCATGGCAGCAGATTAAATCTGCCACTGCACTGCCTGCTGCCACCAGAAATTCCACTGCCTCCTCCCCTCCAGTGCCTGTCACGGTCTCAGCCAGGGGAAATGAGGGAGAGAGAGGCAGAGGCCCCGCCTCTCCCTCATTTCCCCTGGCCGAAACAGCCAGGCAGCTGAGGGGGCCAGCGGCGTGAGGGAGAGGTGGGGGTCTTTACCTGCTTCTCCCTCACTTCCGCTGGACGTGAGGGAAGAAGCAGAGGCCTCGCCTCTCCCTCACACTGTGGGTGCCCCCCGCCTGTCAGTGTCTCAGCCAGGGGAAATGAGGGAGAGGGGGGGGCCTCTGCCTCTCTCTCCCTCATTTCCCCTGGCTGAGACTGTGACAGGCAGTGGGGGGGGGCACAGAATGTGGGAGAGGCGGGGCCTATGCCTCTCCCTCACTCCTGCTGGCCCCCTTCGCTGCCTGTCAGTCAGAGTCGACTAGGGGCCCTGCGCTCGGGGTCCCCCCAGGAGTGGGACCTGGGGTGGCCACCCTGAACCGGCCACCCTGAACCGCCCCGCAGTAGGGCTGGTCCAGACAAACTACAGTTGATGGAGGTATGCAAGCTTTCTGACCTCACAGGGTCCCTTATCAGGCAAGTCAGGAGTTAGATCTGGAGGAGACTGAGCAAAGCAGTGAGGTATATACAGTGTTTGGAAACAATGACAAAGGGAGGGGAGGGAAGAAGGAGTCCCAGGTAGGAGGACCACAATTCAAGAGTAGAATACGGTAAGCCATGAAATATCCCCCATGACTCCTCCCTCGCAAGGGCACCCTCTGCGGAGCCCTAGAGATAGTTGTGTTTGGGGACCTGCTGGAAAAGAGTAGCCCCCCACACCCTGTCCTGGTGAAAAGGGGGCCCCTGGAAGTAGAGAAAAGAGTGGGACCTGAAGCGGCTGCCCTAGGGTGTCCCTAGCTTAATGTATAAACAGATGCTGGCATTCAAGCCTGGAAGTACAGGGACTGGTGGAGATAGCTACACTGTCTGGCAGCCACCCCTCCTCCCCACTCCACTAGTCTTTGTGTCCAGACCCCTTTACTTTGCCAGGCTTTGCTCAGGGCCAGATGAAGTTTGATGGGTCTGAGGCTTCCACTGGCGCCACCGACTAGCTGTTTGGCACCACTGATCAGCCCCAATCTTGGCAGGGAAGCGATTGGGGCTGTAACTGTTGCTTCAGCCTCCCGCCATGGATGGGGTCTTGTAGGGTAGCAGCAGTGATGGTGTCTGGAAGAGCTACCAGGGCTGAGCCCTGACAGGCCCTGGCACAAATTAAACCCTACATCAACTACATTGATCACAACGGTGTCTAACTTCTGATCCTCAATAGATTAAATATTCAAAATGATGCTTACTCCTTGCAGGGGTCCAGAATGCAGTGAAAGCACAAATTGTTCTAATCAGCTGTTTAAATGATGCCTTTCACTTTCTTATTATAAAAAGTAGCAGGAAGCTGCTTGGCACATTTTATCTCTATGTTGTTTTTTTCCCTCCCCAAATGGGGCTGAAGACTGACTGAGGCAAACACATGTTGCAGATCCTTGATATGCACTCAGATTTGTTCACCACCATCAAAGGTGTATACAGCAACTGCACTTCAGTCTTCATTCTGCTTAGTCTGCTTTCTTCCCTCATCTCTGTTCAAAACTCGGCTGCCAGGATCATCCACCAAGCCCGTCGCTTTGACCACGTGCAGCTTCTGCTCGCCTCTCTCCACTGGCTCCCCCTTCCTGAGCGTATTCTGCACAAGCTCCTCGTTTTCACCTACAAAGCCCTTCACAACCTCGCTACCCCCTACCTCTCTGCCCCGATCTCCCTCCGAACCCCTGCTCGAGCACTCCGCTCCTCTCCCATCCCATCCCCTCCCTCACCCTCATCCTCCCACGCCTACCCTGCTCCCCCAACCGCCTTCATCCCTTCTCCTTTGCTGCCCTGCATGCATGGAACTCCCTCCATGCCCACATTCGCCTTGCCCCCTCCCTTCGTACCTTCAAGTCCCTCCTCAAAACCCACCTCTTCCGCTCTGCCCTTCCTAACTCATGTTAATCATCCCCACCCAGGATTATCCCCCACCTGTTATCTGCAAACTCCCAATGTACTGTAACCAAGCCAAGAGAGTGTACCTGAGTTCTCGCGTCCTCATGAATGTTGCATCCCTTGTCTCTCCCTCTGTTCCCCCTTCCCTGGGTATTTTCAGACGTTACGAGATCACGCTCGACCACAGTCAATTCCCTGTGGTGGGAAATGGTCCTGTAACGTCTGTTGGGGAACCGGAAGTTCCCCCCCAGATGTTAGCCATGCTCAATCCCCGCCAGGAATCTCATTCACCATGTGATCGGCTGGTCCAGCGGTGCCGGTGCTGATCGCATGGTGAATGAGATTCCCAGCGGGGATGAAGGGGCCCGTCACGTCTGGAGGGCGATCATGGCCCGGAATCCCCGCCGGGATTCCGGGCCATCGTCATTCTGGGCGGACTCTGTGGCCGCATTGGCCGCAGCGCCTGCCCGTCTCCCCAGAGGGTGGGTGGTGGGGGAGCGTGGGGGGCGGGGTTGTGCGGCCACACGTTGCGCTGCACAGCCCCGCCCCCTCCCCGATTCCCCGCCAGGATCCCCTGGCACGTCTGTTGGCCGTGCCAGAGTGATCCCAGCAGGGAATCTCAAGGTTGTTTCCGTGACAGGGTGAATGCTGCCCTGTCACGTCTGATATCACCCCCTGTCTCCCCTCCCCCTGTCTTCTTTAGATTGTAAGCTCCCAGACAGGGACCGTGTCTGTCTTGTTCTCTGTAAAGCGCCAGGTACATCGCTGGCGCTATATAAATGCTAATAAATAAATAATAATAATAATAATAATAAATAATAATATAATGGGCTCATCCAGAGTAAGCTGTTTGAGCACTGGAGCCACAGCTCACTGAAATCAATGGAAAGATCCCCACTCACTTGAAAGGGTCTTAACCCTTGTCTAAAGTCTAATCCTACAAGAAGATGAATATCTCCTTGGGGATGGCTCTAGAACTTCCTTTCCCAATGCCCTTTCCGTTATTTTCTCTTAGGCAGATAGAGTTGCTGCTAAAAGGCAGGGTTATAGCCTTAGCAATTTTGTTGTCCTGTGACAAATGTAATGCCTCATCTCCCACAAAGTCCCAGAAAGTTTGTATTGTTGCTGGAGCATTGATGCTCTCTGTCCAACAGCTGAACAGCAAGAGCCCTGGTGATGGCCCCCAGTCTGGTCACTAGGGGTGACATGGAACTCCCTCCATGCCCACATTCACCTGCCCCCTCCCTTCCTACCTTCAAGTCCCTCCTCAAAACCCACCTCTTCCGCTCTGCCCTTCCTAACTCCTGCTAATCATCCCCACCCAGGATTATCCCCCACCTGTTATCTGCAAACTCCCATTGTACTGTAACCAAGCCAAGAGAGTGTACCTGAGTTCTTGCATCCTCATGAATGTTGCATCCCTTGTCTCTCCCTCTGTTCCCCCTTCCCTGGGTATTTTCAGACGTTACGAGATCACGCTCAACCACAGTCAATTCCCTGTGGTGGGAAATGGTCCTGTAACGTCTGTTGGGGAACCGGAAGTTCCCCCCCCAGATGTTAGCCATGCTCAATCCCCGCCAGGAATCTCATTCACCACGCAATCGGCTGGTCCAGCGGGGCCGGTGCCGATCGCATGGTGAATGAGATTCCCAGTGGGGATGAAGGGGCCCGTCATGTCTGGACGGCGATCACGGCCCGGAATCCCCGCCGAGTCCATGCAACTCGGGGAGCTTCTCAGAACTCAGGGGTGTCCAGTTTTCCCCTCTGTCTGGCGGTGTCTATTCAATTTTGGTGGCTAGCTAGGCCACTTGTTGTGCTCCCTGGGGATGGGGCAGGACAGGGTTGCTAGCATGAGCTGCTGCAGCTTGCATAGCTGCATCAATGAAAAATAGAGGCAGAAAAGGTATCTGCCCCCAGCGAGGGTTGCCCCGGCAATTCCCTGATTGGCGCAAACAGCCGGTCACAGGACAGGGAACTCCACCCCCTTTATAGGAGGGACTCACTCAGAGCTCCAGCTAGTCTGCAGCTGGAGCTTGAACTCAGCGGCACCCACCCACCCTCCCTGTAGCACTGTGGGTTTTTTACCAGTCACCAGTAAGGGGCCAGGAAGGAATTTTAAGGGAAATCTTGATTGGCAATGAGGTTTCCTGGCTTTTGCCTTCCTCACAGTGTGAAAACTAATTGGCACATTTGGATTGAAGTTATGATTGGTTTAATTGGCAACAAATTAATACTATGAATAATTGGCATCAACGTAATCATTGGAAGAAGTGGTAACAAATGATTATTGTAAGGGTGGGGCAGCGGCGAGTGGTCAACTAATACATTGTCACACTCTTGCAGGGGTCCAGTACTGTTTATGCAGTTACATAGATAATAAATAGGTTGGGAGTCATCTCCGTAAGAGATGGGGATGCAACACCTGGTGCAGAAACAGGGCACGGCAAGTGCCGGGGTCACATTCCTGGGAGCGGTGCTTTACGAGAGCAGGCAGGTCCTCAGCTTTCTAGCACCCGACTCCTTACTCCAGTCCGCAAAGACATTGTCCCCTTTGAACAGGGCCACACACCAGGGTTAGAAGGGAGAAACAAGAAGGAGAGAACAAGGAGGGAGAACAACAGAGGGAGGAACAAGAAGTGTAACATTCATGAGGATGCGAGGACCCAGGTGTACGCACTTGGCTTGGTTACCTCGAGAATGATGGCTGGCTAGTCTGTGTGGTGAGGATATGAGTACACAGATCTCGGATAACAGATTGTACTGGATGGAGGGTGTCAGCAGGAGTTAGGTGAGGGGAGCGAGGAGTCGGGGAGGGCAGAGCGGAAGAGGTGGGTCTTGTGGAGGGAATTGAAGGTATAAAGGGAGGGGGTGAGGCGGATGTGGGCAGGGAGGGAGTTCCAGGCATGGGGGGCAGCTAGGGAGAAGGGACGAAGGTGGTTAGGGGAGCAGGGGAGGCGTGGGAGGGCGAGAGAGGGGACAGAGGAGGAGCGGAGTTCACGGACATGCCAAAGCCACTAGATTTACATACCCTAAGGAAGAAAAATACATTCTGCATACACACAGTGTGCCCAGTTTGTTATTGCTGGGCACACTGCAGAAGGGCGAACACAGTTGACTGTGTATGGATTTATTATGCTGCCTCATAACATCTCTGGTAATCTTTCATTGAGATGTCGGAGTCCCCCTTACGGACTTCCAGCGCTAGGCTCCCAATTCTCTATAGTCATCCATCAGCAGCTTTTGTCCAGTTCTTTAGACTAGTTTCATCCTGTGCTACAGAAGCATCACACCCAATTATGAGAACTTGAATGCATTAAGTTAGCAATCCTAACGATTTTGTTTTAAAAGTGCAAGCAACTAAAAACAACAAACAAGAACTGAGCTATTTAGAAATTTCAGAAAATCACTGAAAAACAACTAGCCTCATGAGGCTGACTCGCCCTCCTACAGTAATTCAAACAGTTGAAGGTTGACAGTTAGCCTAGGGTTTGTTTTGTTTTGTTTTTTGACAGGCTGTGTGCGCCCTCTTCTGGATTTGGGGTGAAGTGTAAAACGATGCTACTACTGAGAAATAGTGTTACCTCTCATAAACCACTGTATGGGCTCAATCCTGCTCCTCTAAAGTCAATGGAAAAACTCCTGTTGCTTGGAATGGGAGCAGCATCAGGTCCTAAACAAACATAGGTAACTGCGGATATTCAACTTAATTTTTTCAGTAAGGAAATAAAATCTTACAGATTGAACAATAGTCTCACAGCTGAACATCCTAATGCAGTCAGAAAGGACAGCAGTTGTAGCGATGAGTGGGCCCCGCCATCCCCGACTACCATGGCCATGCACCATGGCTGCCTGCCGTGGTGGGGCTGTGGTGCTGGAAGTGGGACGGGAGCACCCGCCCATACTTTTGCTGGGTTGCCCCTCCTATCTGGGGCGACAGGGAGACTTTCCTGCCAGCAAGGGTCACAGGCATGCTCATTGACCCGGAGTGGCAGTCGCTGTTTCCCAGGCCAAACCATGGAGCTGCCGCATCGCCTGCACGTCTGTTTTTTTACCCAGTGTTGCTGTCTGGGGTCCTGGAATGATATTGGACAAGCCAAGCCTCCATTCTACCATTAAAGTCCATGGGAATTTTACCTAGCACTTGAAGTCTGTAAGGGGGACTCTGACATCTCGATGAAAGACTTTAATGGCAGAGAATTGTGCCTTTAGTCTCAAAACAGGGGTCATGCAGGCAAAACTTTGGGAGCCACTGAACTAGCTTTTACTCTAATTACCTAGAAGTTATTTTTGATCTTTGGGCACAAGGGAAAGTGCAGATACTGTAAAGTCAAAGCCTTGTTGTTTTTCTACATGGTCAGCAGTCCAAATGGACATTTTGTCTAGACCATAACCTATGCTACTTGAAGTGCCAAATTACCTGTAAATAATTCTCAGGAAACACTGGGCAAATGGGACCTCACCCACAATGAGGATTTATTTCCGTACAAAATGCATTCCGCTCGCTTATCCTGCAGAGAGGATGGACGGGCACAATTTAATTACTCACTCACACCATACCTTGTTGCTTTTGGGTCCCAAATAACAATGTCAGCATCCGAGTCCACAGCTATCCTTCCCTTTCTGGGGTAAAGGTTAAAGATTTTAGCTGCATTCGTGCTGGTAACAGCTACAAATCTGTTTTCATCCATTTTGCCACCATGCTGCAAGATAGCAGGTGAAAAGCAAATAAGTTAATTTTTGTAAGGAAAGTATTGAAATAGTCTCTATCACCAAACACACTAAACCAGCTTGTGCAGAGTCTTTAGCTTCCAACACCCCAGTCTTTTCTATAACATTCACGTCTCCACAAGCAGTTCTGACAGGTGTATATGGGATATTAATGGAGGTCTCACTCTAAAAACTGGGAAATATCAGTTCCTGAATATACACCCCAACACTTGGACGATGATCATACATGGACTCTGGCCATCCCCTACAAAGGAGTTTGATACTTCTGGTTTAGAGAGCTAGTGTAGCCTGGTGGATAAGGTGTTGGGCATGGACCTGGGAGACCAGAGACAAATCTCATTTAAGTCATGAACTCAATAGCTAGGGAAAGTCACTATCTCTTGGTCTGAGCAGTCCCACATACAGCAAATCAGCGCTTTTTTCTTTTCCCGGCATATTTCCTTGTAGTGTGAAAGGCTGTATGCGCTCCTTTGACAGTGCTTGCCCTTGTTTTTAAAGCACATTGGCAAGCGGCAAAAACCTACCTTTACAAGAGCGCGTTTATAAACACCCACATAAATCCTCCTGTCAGAATGTCCTCTGCTCTTCAGTATCATGAGCGTTCCATTTCGGCTCGGCTCCTTTCCCCTCTCTGGACCTGAGAACCCGGGAAGCGGAGCGATATGTATCTGACATGATACTGACTAGCCTAAGTCAATATCATGTTACAGAGTGCACTGCTTCCCGGCCCTCACTTGGCTCCTCTCCCCTCTCTGGGAGCCGGGCAAGCGAGGCGCTCATGATACTGATTTAAGCTAGTGTGGGAATGTGAAAGGCACATTATTTAAAATGGCTGGAAAGCACAAATTAAATGCTGTGTGAATAAATGCAAGCACATTTTAAAATTGCCTGCATTTAGAAACACCAGCATTTTTCTGTACGTGGGAATGCGCTCTGAGTTTCCTAGATGTAAAATGGAAATAATAATAATGAACTACCTCACAGGGCTATTTTGAGGGTGAACTAGGTTTGCAAAGCACTTAGAACATTAAAAACACTATAGAAATGATAAATAATAAAAAAAAACTAGGGCTTGATCTTATGAGCTGCTAAAAGTAGGAGAATTTGGAGTTTGATATCCATGAGAATTAAGGGTGCCCAGAGCACCACAGACCAGACACTTTAGACACAAAATGGGTAATTTTACACTGATCGTTGCACCCATGGCTCTGCTCCACCTCACATCTGGGCGGGCCATCCATTTAAAGGTGGCCTGCCAGATGTCCAGGTGGAACAGAGGCAGAACAGGCACTACTTGCTCTGCTCCAGTCCTGCTTGCAGTGCTCCGGAACATACCAGAGCACCGCAAGTGGAGCGGTCCGTCCAAACCTGGGGCACCGGTCGGAGGCAGAGCTATGGTCCGTCTACTCAGTAGATCAGCTACTACAACTCTGCTGGGTAGCCCTGCTGATCCACTTGCAGCTCTGTGCTGTGGGGAATGGGTGCTGTGTGAGCAGACTGTGGGCCATGGCAGCACTGGGTCCATTTAAAACAGACCCAGGCAGGGCTGCAATTGGGCAGATGCAGGGGTGCACCCCTGGATCAGGTCCGTGGGTGAGCACCCCTGTGTCCGTCTAAAGACTCCCAACATTACAATGCAAACTAGAAGTCTGAGGCAGGGGGTGTAGGTTGCAGTGTGCTGGAAACCTGCATTCGAGCGTCTGCCGTTGATGGCAAAATGAAACACAGACACTTCAAATCTCTTTTGACTTCAATTTTTCTTTTTTAAAAAGTGCAGTGAATTAAACACTTCTGGATTTTACTGCCCCTCTCCTCAGCTATAGGCATAAAAATAATTCTTTTCAGTTGCTCGGTCATAGTACTACTGACCATGATCCGGCCTTCTCAGCTTAGAAGGTAACAGTCTTTGAGGTCACTGTCAGAGACAGTCTGGGCATAAGAAATTCTCTCCATCCTCCTCCAAATTATTGGCAAACAAAAAGGAACATTTCCTATCACCTGGTATCCACTGAAAATACATTATCAAGGTTTTCTATTAACCCATACATCAGAAATGCATAATTGGGAGGGAAGGTAATCACACCTGTAGGTCACTCATAGTGTTTTACCCAGCCAGAAGTGGTGACAGCCATTCTCTGCATGCAGAGAAGGGGCATGTTTAAGAAGTCATGTTACTTTTCACAGGACTACAGTTGATGATGGGTATTTTCAGACGATACGTTGGCCGTTGGCCCCGTACCGGCACCAACGGCTTCGTTCCCCGCCGGGGTCACCCCGTAACGGCACAACAGACGTGCCGGGGGGATCCCGGTGGGGAAAGTGGGAGGGGCCGCGCGGCGCAACGTGCGGCCGCGCGGCCCCGCCCCCTCCACGCACCCCGCCGCCCGCCCTCTGAGGAGACGGGCGGGCGGCGGGGCCAATGCGGCCGCTGCGTCCGGCCGCTCGTGCCACGGCCCGGGATCCCGCCGGGGATCCCGGGCCGTGGCACGCGGCCAGACGTTACGTTTCCTTGGCCACGGCCCGGGGTCCGTCTGACCACGCTTCCCGGGACCTTCCCCCGGCTAGCCCGGGAAGCGTGGTTCAAACGAACCCCATGTGGGTATTGACCGTGGCCAACATCTGGCGCGCCGTGAACAGACGTACGGGACACGGTGACCACAGGTGGGTATTCACCGTGGTTCACCGTGTTCGCGTAACGTCTGAAATCACCCAATGATGTCATTGCTATTGACCCGGCATCAGCTGTATCATGAGAGGAAATACTCACCACCCCTTTTTCCCATAGTACAGACATCCTGTCCTCTACTCCATTCACCCCATTAGGGATCTTGGTGAAATCATCCTTCCCTAGAGCCTTTTGGCAGGTGTCAAAAGTGCAGTTGTCAGTCCCTGTCACAGTTAGGTCGTCACTATAAAGAAAAGAAAAGAAAAGAAAAGAAAAATACAGGGTGAGGTAGTGTAGGCTATCAGGTTGCAAAATCCACTCTGTTCAATCTTCTTTCCTAGCAAACATCATCCTTATTCCTTGCCCATTAATGCTTCTGACAGTAGCAAAGAAAGTGGCAGCTCATGTACCTCTGGCAAGACTCCACACTGAAGGCTGAACAAGGGGGTGGGAGGATACATAAAACTACAAAGAAAGAAAAGAATCAAAGCAGGTGCTAATAGAGGCTACAACTAGAAGCTGATTTTTTCATGGTTGTGTTGGGTTCGACCTGATTGTCTGGTCTTGCAAAGACTTGTGTTGCAGGGGACTGTTAGTAAAGTTAGCAAAAAAGAGTCTTTGGGCACTTTAAAGACTAACAAGAAAAACTTTATTTTGGCATGAACTTTCATCAGCAAAAGCTGACTTCCTCTGAGGGGCAGCATTTCTAGGACAGGTGGAGAGACAAGAACTTCCCTTCAAGTTGCTGTCACTGTAGGAGAGTCTCAGCTGGGAGTCTTGCTGCAAGATTTGGAGGAGCAGCCAGGACCCCACTGGGAGCCGAGCCACGATGCCGCTCTGGGGGGACAGCTGCTGGGGGAGGCAGCAAGAAGCCCCACTGCAGGCTGCTACAAGTCCCAGGAGCAGAGGGCCTGCAGTTCAGCCCCTGGGCAGCTGCCTGGAGCAGTAGCATGGCTCCTAATGGGATCCTGGCAGCTCCCAGTGCGGTCCTGGTGGTGAGCCTCCCAACAGGGCTCCTGACCAGTCACTCCAGCGCCTTCCCTCACCTCAGAGTGGTAGCAATCCTACCAGGAAGAGATTTTCAGAGTGGGCTGGGGGGCGGGGTGGGTTTCAGAGTGGGGATGGAGGTTTTCGAGTGGGAGTTTTTCCCTGTGGGCCCTAGTCCCACTCCCTCCTTTACCCACTTTGAAAATTTCCGGTTAGTGCTCAGGGCACTTGCAAAGGGCTCTCCACAGAATCTGGGTGCTGGAATGAGCTGAATCCCCTCGCTCCATGGTAGTCATACCACTGGCTGGGGAAGCAACAACACATGAATATGACATCATGTACAACCTCTCCCCCGTGTCATTAATCGTCACAGCCTTGCTAACCATCTTCCTTCCCTTGTGACTTACTTTATTTACAGCCCCTATGTATTCAGAAAAATATAGCAGAAGTTACCCATTAATGAGTAATAGAACAAAACATATTATCATTGTTTCATTGTTTGTTATTCTGCTTACTTGGCTAGAAGCTTCATGAGGTAATCGGGTGTTGAAGGATCTGGCCTCAGTGGCGGTCCCATGACATGTCCTGCGGCATGGTGCCATTCTTTATGCCAGTAGTGAGTGCCATCTGTGCCAAGGCTGGCAGCTATCGGTTCCCCAAATACTACCTTCCCTGGGGAAAAATGAAATAGTGTAAAAGGAATGAAAGGGCACAAATACTTTATCACACTGGTCTTACTTGGCTAAGTATGCAGTACTCAGACTGGGGGGCGTTACCTTAGTCAGAAACTCACTGGGTGACCTTGGACCAGTCACGATATTCTCTCCACCTAACCTACCTCACAGGGTTGTTGTGAGGATTAAAAGTTGTGTTATATGTAAAGCGCTCGTCCAAGTCCCATGCCATGTCTGGGGGTGCTATATAAAAATAAAGATTATTATTATAGGTTCCCTTGTCTGCTCTGAGGCCAGTAGATTTATGTTGGAAAGCATGGTTTGCAACTGTCATTTGAAAGGAGGCAGTAGTATACAAGAGGACACACTATGTAAAGCTGGCATTGCATTCAGTGTGTCTCTTGAAAATATGCTATTGCTCTTTCCCAACATGATTTCTCTTGAGGATGACGCTTGTGAATTCAATATAAACTTTTTAAATTAAACACAAGGGAATGAAGTTATGTCAAACAGTCAAACAAAAAACTTTGTTAAAGCGGAAGTGTATGGATCCCCTCTAAAAGCCAATATTGCACTGTTCTAATCAAAATTCTGCAGCTTACAAGAAACACCTCAGCAGCATTAAGATGACTTGATACCCAGGGTCCCCAACTATTATTTTTTTGCTTGTATGATCCCTTTCTGAGACAAAAATAAAAATGTGTGACCTTTGCAGCAAAGAACATGAAAAGTATGTGAAATATCAATTGTGTCACAAGGCCCATCTGGAGATGATGCAACCCTTCTTGGGCTCCCAACCGACAGTTTGGGTTTCTCTATTAAGAAATCCAGGTAGTTCCTTACTCAATATAGGCTTTCATCACTTACTAGAGTCCCTGTCATTTACATCACTCACCCAACTTTCATCTATTGCCAGTGGAAACCAGCCCATTGATTTTATACCATTTGTTCAGTTTGTTGCAAAAATAACATAGTTACAAGTCATTTTTAGTTATCTTTGTTCTTAATTCTGCACACTCTCTCAGAGTGACGGGAATACAACTGGAATCACTTGCCAACGATGATGGAATGTGCTAGACATGAATTCTGGGCAGAGCAGTACTGCTACAGTTACAACTAGGACTGCTTAGCACTTGCCATTATAAGACCGGCTTGTTTGAACTGCTCTCCCTACTGGCCCAAAATGTGGCAGCTGTGGTGGCCCTCCCTGAGGTGGAACTGAGTTCCCCAGCAACATCTTTCTCTTTGAAAGAATAAAAAGTATACTTTGCAATTGCCCTAATTCCCTTAATATTGTCGGTGGATAGTACAATGTCCAATCCTTGAATTGGCAGTAGGTGGACATTCCCCGTAAGAGTGGAAGTATCCATTGCTCTCTCAGAGACTGATGCCAAAAATGGACATTTAGATCATGGAGCAAAAATATTGACATGTATTAGATCTTCTGCTTCCCCACATTAGGTCCGGAGCAGGTAGGGCATTTTTGTAAAGCAGCCTCTTAGAATTACCGAGTCAAAACACTGAAGCCTAAGGTGTGCGTAGCCTTTGTGTAAAGTTCTGTAGCTCTTCTAACTAAAATTCTAGGTTGTGCGATATCTTCAAGGCTGAGTACCATTGGGACAATTTGGAGGAATGACTAGAAGCCAAGTCCTTCTGTCTAGCCATATCAACAATGCTTTATTTTATCAGGTTTTTATGATGGGTGAATTAAATTCTTACATCTACATGAAAGTGCAATAGGCTGGTGATGAATCAGAACCATATTGTTTTTTTTTCATCATGTCTCCTTGTATTTTTTCACATTACACTGTGGTCCTTTTGTCCATTCTGCCTTTTCCTAGCCTATAATGTTAATTCTGTTCAAAAACAGCAGTTTCTCAGCTCCTGTTTTATTAAACACTGAACTGGCTGGCACTGACTGCTTCCACATCAGTTGGTCCATCATTCACTAAGTAAAGCACCCAGACTCAGATTTATTTTCCACCTTCTCTAGAGTTCAAGAGGAGGCCCCTTTGCTGCCCAAATGGCGACGATGGGCTAATTGTCACCCCCCCCTTAATCTGCCGCATGGCGTGGACCCAGAATGAGACTGCACAGCAGATGCCTGTTAGAAGGCTCCACTGCGGTATGAGTGCAGAGGCTGTCGGGCAGCTAGTTGCGCTGCGCGGGGGTTTCCTTTGGTGACATGCCCCTTTTAGGTGGGGCGAGTCTCCTGTGAACCGCACACATCAACTAAATGCATCCCAGACATGAGGAGCTGATCTTTCCATGCTGTTGATCTCAACGCACTCTTGAAGGTAGACCTCAAATGACCCAGGGGCCCACTCTGATGGAGCTACACCAGGGATGAATTTGACTTTATTTTGTTTGACTAGAAGCAAAGGCCCTGTTTCTGTGTATCATTCTGAGAAGCTTCCTTAAACCACCAGTTCAGTTCCTTGCCCCTTTGATCTCATGCCATTTCAGTTCCTTCCAGTTCCCCATCTTGTTCTATGATTTAGGGCACTGGTTCCTAATCATGGGTTCATGGGCCAACATTGGCCTGTGCCCACATTCCTGACCATTGTAGCCAGGCTGAGTGTGGGATAGATTCCTCAAGTGCGGCAGCTCCTTACTGCTTTTCTCCCTTGCTGTCTCTGCAGGCTTTATTTGGCATTTCTCTCCTTCATTGGATAGGATGGAGACTTTATTTATTTATTTTATTTATTTTCAATATTTGTATACTGCCCCCTCCTGCCCAACGGCAGCTCAGGGTGGTGAACAATACATAAAAAACATAATATAAACATAGAAAATAGTATACAATAGAATATAAAATATCACTTTAAACCATAAAACAACAGAGGCCAGAGAAAATAAATACCCCATTACCCCACAAAAGAACCCCCACCCCACCCACTACCCATCCCCCTCACCAAACGCCTGGCAAAAAACCCAGGTTTTACAGTGTCTATGGAAGGAGGGGAGATCCGAAGAGAGGTGAATCTCTACCAGGAGGGAATTCCATAGCTGCACCGCGGCCACCGAGAACGTCCTCTCGAACGTTGCCGCATGGGAAACCTGGGGGACCTCCAAGAGGACATCCCAGGCCGACCACAGGGGCTGATCCAGGACATGAGGGATGAGGTGGTCCTTCAGGCAGATGGGGCCCAGGCTGTATAGGGCTTTAAAGGTAATAACCACCACCTTGAATCGTGCCCAGAAGACTATAGGCAGCCAGTACAGAGAACGGAGCACTGGTGTTATGTGCCCGTCCCGCCTTGCTCCTTGACCTTTGAGCAGTCAGGGCTCTGGGGTGGGAAAAAGAGGCCAACCTTTTCTATCTGCCCAAAACTAATTAATCAGAATTTTGGAAGAAGAGCTGGTATTAATTGGACTAGTAAATGATACATTCCACTTATGATATTAAACATTATTTAACTGCTGCAGTGTGGCCTTGAAAGACCATGGTTTACTGAGCAAGTTGAGCAACCATTAATTAGCTACATTTTCAGGACATTCCTGATAGCTTGCTGAAGTCACCAGTGGACCCTACAACAGTGGTTGCAAACCACTGTCTTATACTGCACTAAAGCAACATGATGCAAAAAACGTTTCCTGTCATCAGGCTTTTGCCTTGGCTTGTTGGAATTTCTTCTTCAGCTTCAACATTTTGGCTGATTTTTTTTTTTTTTTAAACAGTTTCTTATATTCCATTCTGACACCATGTCATTCAATGAATTTGCAAAGGCAAATTTCAGTGTAAGGTAAAATGAAGTCCATGGTAGTAGCAACAGTACCACCCAATGGACTAATCTTGTATAGCAGAGTGCTGAAAATCAATGCAATACAGAAAGAAAAAAGAAATGAAAAGAAGAGAGAGAGAGAGACAGATACAGAGACAGACAGACAGCCCTGTACGTGGTTGAATCAAACAGAAAGAAGGCTGTAATAAAAACACTGGCTGTCCCCAGTGTGATGTGGTTTGGGCTCTAAAGCAGGATGGTAGTAAAAATTAACTCATCCTACATAAGAACAGTAGTGTTCACAGTAGTTGTAGTAATGACGATGTTGATGACAAATACTATAGTTGGGACCCCAATGGAGGGAATGCAGAATATGCGGGAGTCAGGCTACAGTACTTTCCATGTAAGGATGTCAGAGTACCACACAGATACGCATTAATTAAGTCAGTGAGGTGGGTGTTATATAAGAGGCGAGGCAGGGAATCCAGGGATCATATGGAGGCTAGTTTAGAACATGGATGCAAAGTGGACGGTAAAAGCACAAGCATAATGCCTGTGATGGACTGCATGAAGCTGAGGTCCAGGGTACTCCAGTCCGAACCACTTCCTTTTTCCTTGTAATCAGAATTACTCCGCAGACACCTTGCCCCAGTTGCTTACTATTGCTTGTGGACTCCCTCCAAGCTAGGATTGTGAGAGCTTGACTCAACTTTCCTTTCCAGCCCTCTCGATGCTGTTCTTCCAGCAGGCACATCATGAAGGTCTCACTCATCCCCCAATTCCATGACAAATACTTCAAACCATCTCATCCAGTTTCTCGTGCTACCACAGCCCCTCCTGGCCTTTCTTACCAATACAGCAATCACCTTCTACCTATTCCACAACCTCCTTTCCTCCTGAACTCACCTGCTAGCACATCAAGAGTGCCTGGTGCTCACATCCCATCCCAACCATTGGATCTTTCTACTGATTTCCCACACTCCTTGCTAGGATTGTAGCTGCGGAACCCACTGACTAGCTCCTGCTGAGTACTTGGGCCCTGCCTCTCAGCACACTCCCGGTGGGACAATTACCTTCTCTCCGGGCATTAGCTATCACTGTGGCTGCAGATTTACTCATCACATGAACTACATAAAGAGGGCAGTTCACTGAATTTGCTATGGTGATTGCTCTCAGCGTGGCCTCTGCTTCCACTTCTTCAGGGCGACACAGCTCATGTCCCTCTGGGCCAGTTATTCCCAGTGCTAGCATCTTCTTGGCACCCTGTAAACAATGTAAGAACAAAGATGTGTCAAGTCCAGTGTTAATGTTGTGGAAGTCACTTGGGCTAGGATTTTCAAGAGCACTTAGCATTGGCCTTATTCTGTTCTCATGGAGAACAGAATAGTAAAACTCCTAGCTGCTCTAGCGTGAGCAAAGGTATAGAATGTTATAGAAAATGTCACCCCTAGCATGTAGGTGTCCACTGTAAAGCAATTTGAGACTGAGATATGAAAGTGTGAGAGAGAAGCACAATCTTTCACTATCTTACAGTAGGATGCTGCTTTATACTTCTGTGGCAAACACAGTCCTACTGGGGAAACAAAAGGGATCATTTTAAGCACTTTTCGCTTCAGAAACATTGAAACTCAGATGAAACCAAACAAACTGACCTGGATCCAGTAGATATTGGGTGTGCGATGGGTGTTGCATAGCAACACTAGAGTGAGGGCATTTTCACATATGATGTTTTTGCAAGTACAGTAGTACAGCCATTGGCAACTCATCAAGTGGCAAAAGTTTCAAATATACATTTCATTCAGTTTTGTGGACACCAGTGCTTCTCACACTCCTGCTGCCATTTCAACTTTGTTCATAGACTCCATGTATCCCCCCCACCGCACGTGGCTCTGTACAGTTGCATAGTCTTGTCTGAATCCAGCCTTTGAGGAAATTTAGGCTCACATTCTGTTCTTGCGCTCCCATTCCTTCCTTTGCCTCTACTCTGCTAGAAGGCTTCTACTCTTGTTCCTCTTGGCAGCCATGTGGCAATGCTCTCATTAACACAGGATCATTTCCCCTTCATGCCTTATCCTGCTCATTACCCTTGCACATGTAGGCATGGTGTTCTCGTGGCATTCTATTGGTGCCAGCTAAAATATTAAGTTAATAAATAAATAAATAAACCATTCCACTTCCCTTTCAGACACAGTTGTTTTGGAAATATGCTTCATTCATTGTAATTCAGAGTTCAGCAAAGTGAATGGAAAGTCTCCCATTGACCTTGGAGCTTGTTTTAAATACATTAGTTGGACTAATTAGGCCACCGCACAACCCTATATAAGCCATCATTTCATGGGGTTTAATATTGGGGGCTTGAAGTCAGATACCTACCTCTGCAATCAAATCCCCATTCTCTGCATGGACTTGAGCAATGGCACCAATTTGTTTGCACTGAAAAAAAGCTGCATAGAGTTCCCTATCTCCAACCATATAAAGATCTTTGTAAGCCATAAACATCTTGAAGGAGTTGACACCTCTCTCCTCTGCAAGAATTTTCATTTCTTCTTTGACCTGAGACAAACAAAATTTGGCGTCAACAGCCTCTCACAATATAACTTAAAAAAACTCCACAACGTAATTCTGTTTTACACTTATGTCAGACATGCGGAAATGCCAGGATAATGAACTAAGCAAGGACATTTTCTTGCCTGTTGATAAAAGGATATTCAGTCCAAGCAAGTGTGAAAGCAGAATGTTTCCAGGCTGATTTATATAATGCCTTTCATACCAAAGTGCTCCACAAGCATATACATCCAAACTGCTGCGGGGCACTATCTGGGACACAGAGCAGTTAGGGAGACATTGGAACAAGTTTTGAGTTCAGTGGGCTTTCACAGAGTTAGGGGGGGGGTCTGTCCCTGTGAATAGGGTTACCATACCTTCCCTTTAAAAGAGGGCACTTATGAAAAATACATGTTGCAGGGCTGCACTGGAACCAATTCAGTCTGTTGGCCTTGTTCAACAAAACAGCCCTGCACCATACCTCTTTTAAAGGGGAGGTATGGTAACCCTACCCGTGAAGCCAGTTGCCAGGTAGGAACACTGGATGCTTATAAACGAGATGATAGCCCACCCCAAGTGGGTCTTCAACCCATGTTTGCTGCCTGTGAGATGTGTGCTCTCATGTGCCAAGAGCCTCTACTCACAGCAGAGTCCTGGAGCATTGTGAACACAGTGTGTGGGCCAATCCGGGCCAATGTTCACCCATGTGTCCACACCCATCTATTAGGGGGCATGTAGCCTCCATGCAGGCAAAGCACCTAGAGCGGTCCCTGCAGACGGAGCATTGAGTGTACTTGCCGCTCTGGCTCTTTCCTAGGACTTCTACTGTTTAGTTTCACTTTGGAGCACTCAAAAATGGTGGTGCCGAAAAGGTGCCCCCCCCCCTCCCCAGGAAGCAAACAGTGAGGGGAGTTTCCTGGACCCAGAATTCCCCACAGCTGTGAGTCATGAGGAAGGGGCGGTGGTGGGTGGAGCGTGGCGCCTGCCTGGGTATTGGGTTTGCTGCTTGAAACCCTGAGTGGAGGCTGCCCAGATCGAACATGGAACTCCTGGGGACTATCATCTGTTCATCTCCACCCATAATCTGTTTGTAAAATAGTAGAGTACATGTGAACCTCATCAAGAGTGTTACAATGAATTCATGATGTAGGTTTCTTAAAGTGCTTGGTGATCCTCAGATAAAAGGTGAAAATGTCTTTCTTTGAAATTATACTTGACAAGCAAATTGCTAGCCCCATTTCCTTTCTTCCTGCTGCTGTAATTTAATAAAAATTAAAAATGGAGGTTTTGGTCAATTTGTTCTTAAGCCATAAGTATATATATATATATATATATATTAAAGTCTATTCTAGCTGAGATAAATGGTGGGTTAAAAAAATGTTTTGACTGGGCTCTTGTTTTTATTTTATTTAAGAAAGAAATTGGCCTTTTAAGACTCTCTTGTTGCTTCTCTGTGGTATTTATTATGACCAGGAATGTTCACTGTGTTTTCTCCGTTGGCTGCAATGGGGAAAACACAGTGAACCCAAGTCCCTGAATGTGATTGGTCGGCTCTATAGAAGATTGGAACTCACCAGCATGTGGGATAGCGCAGATAGAATACTACTGGCTTAGTAGGGACAAATATAAGAAATAATACAGTCTTGGTTCAAGGGTGTTCAGGCAGATCACGTTTTATAGTGGGGCTTATTTATAAATGTTCAACAAAAAGCTGAATAGTCATTAAAAGCATGATACAAACACAATGTGTGTGATAAAAAAATTACAAGACATGGTTATAAGCAGGGCCAGCCTTTGTTATTTTGCTTCCCCAGACAAAATAAATTTCATAAATAAATTTCAGCCCACCCTCACCTCTTCTACAGAGCTGCCAGGTAAGTCTGTCCAAGGATCCCTGCCTAGCTTCTGGCTGTGAGGTCATCACATGCCATTGAATGCTGAAGTTAGATCAAATGTCATCAAAAGTCATCACAGGCCAAACAAATGCCCAAGCTATGTCAAATGCCATCCAATGCCCAAATCAAATAAGATGTCAAAGGGTAAAATTAAATCACAAGCAAAAGCCCCAGTAAGATAAAATTCCATGACGTCTGCAAATGTCATCAAATGGACTGGTCTGGTCTGGTCTGGAGTAGGATCTCATACTGGTTTGCACTTCTTAAACTGGCAGAGGGTGTTCACAGAATTTTGTCTGAAATCATATTTATTTATTTAAATACATTTATACCTCGCCCCTTCTGCCTCTGGCAGCTCGGGGCAGCTTACACCAAGAAAATATAACAGCAACAAAATACAATAATAAAACCAAGTTAAAATAGTTGATTAATAAAAGTCGATTCAATAAAATTATTTCCCCACTTTAATCATTTCAGTGAGTTCTAGTTCTGCAGTTTACGTAAGCCTAAACCAGCACAGCCTAGCAATGCATATGTGCTGTGTGAACTCACAGGGCATACTCACAAAACACAAGCAATGTGTTGGGCAGCCTGTGTGTAGCAACACCTGTTGCCTTCCCCCAGGGGGTTGGTGTTGTGTGAAAGGTTATCCCCTGGGATCAATTCCATGGATCCCCTGGATTCCTGTGCTGTCTGAATGGGGCCCAAGTGTAACACCAAAAGGCCTGGCAATGCTAATCCATGACTGAGAATGTGTTTCCCACCCATAACCTACTGTGCACGCTGGTACAATGAGCGACATCATCCCAAGGTGTGGTACAGTTGCTACATGTGAACACCCGGGGGCTGGTTCCTTAAAGAAGTTTAACTTTGAACAAGTCCAAGCTGTAGCAAAGGCCTGCCTTCAGAGGACCAAGTCCAGGGTATAAAGGTTGAAAATGGAACTATGTATTACCATATTAGGTAGGTACTTGACTAGAGAGGCAACGGGCATTCTGCCTCAGGGCAAGAGGTTGGGCTAGATGACCTTCCATCTCCCATTCTGTGATTAAGGATGACATTTCCCCTTCAGTGGGATATCACCTTTACTCATAAAGGGTTTTTAAAAACACATCTGCAAGCTGTGGAGCTGATGGAAAGAGGTTCCAGACACACTTGTGGACCTTGCGACTGGTGTTGCTGCTGGAAGAGAATTCAAGGAAATCAGGGAATTCCATCAACTGGGAATGTCACATAATCAGCAGGGTACTGAAACCTCTCACAGGCAAGCAGGGGCGCAGCTGTGCTGGGCCCACCAACCTGGTGCAACAGTTCCATCCCCTGCCACTGGAATGCCAGGCAAGGGGGACTCATTTCATCTTCTGCATCAGAGCCCATTCCAACATAGCTATGTCCCTGCTCACAGGGTCAGCTCCAATACATATAGTGGGATCGAGCTGCTCCAATCTGGTTTGGCTTGCAACAAGACCTGACAACCCCCCTCCCTCAAAAACAACAACCCTCATACAGATTAAGTCAGGATTCCTCCTGACAGAGGGGAGGAGAGTACATCCTCTGCAGAGACAGCTGAGGAAGCTAAGCAGAGCTAGCACATGCTATTTCATCTCTGCTTGTGAATAACTCAGCCACAAAACTTGAAGCAACCCAATATACCGCAAACCATCTGCCTACCTTGTCGCTCCACCATGTTACTGCCACATGGAGTGCGTAATCACAGCAGACTTTAGGATCTGCCCAGCTCCTCCACGTCTCATAAGCTTCAATTAGGGAACAGCCTTTCTGAGGGATCGCAAAATCAATGATCATGGTAGTGCCTCCTGCTAGGGCAGCCTGGAAACAAAAAGGTTATACTTTAGGTTAGCAATCAGTGAGTAAACAGCGGCCAGTGTCCACCAACTCACCTCTCTCCTTCAGGCTGTTGCTAAATCCTGGACATCTTCAGCATCCATCGCTCGCTATCCCCGCCCTCTGCTAAAACCTTGTATTTGCAATGGAAATCCATTGGATATTCAAGCTTTGTGCGAAAGTTGCCTTGAGAGCATGATGGTACAGAGAGCACCTTAAGAACCTAAGTAGAGCCATTTTGGTCCATCAAGCCCAGCAGCCTGTCCTCCGACAGTGGCCAATCTCGATCGCATGGGAGAAGAACCAACAGTCACAATGAGCAATCCATTTCCCGTTGTTCACTCCCAGCTCCCGACAGTAAGAAGTTCATCCCATAAGCTACTTGGCTAATAGCCATTAATGGATCTACTCTCCAAGAACTTATCCAAGCCTTTTTTAAACCCAGCTATACTACTGGCCTTGACAACATCAACCCACCTTGATTTCCAGCAAACAGGGAGTTAACTTTGCAGGGGAAGTGTGCATTTACACAAGTGTCAAGATGGAGCAAGGAGTCCTAGTCAGGGACTCTGGGGGATGGGGACAAAGGAGCCTAAAGGAGAAGAAGTTAGGCAGACTCTAATCTGTACTGCACCAAAGCTTTGTAGAGGGAAAGCCTGCATCATTCACGCATCACTGAACCTCACTAACCAGATGGTACACAAAATGGAGAGCAGAGTGCCAGAAGCACCTTAGGCACATAATTAAAGTTGGAAATGTTTTCCCAGTGTCTGCTGAGCTGGAAAAATAAACCTGTGTATCAGCAGAACAACAATGGAGGAAGGAGTGATGTCTCTTTGAAATATGGCACCTGCAATACAGAACAGCTTCAGTTTAGAAACCAAGCCCAGTGGGACTCCCAAGAATACTGCTTTAAAGTACATCCAAAACCAAAACCGTATTTCTCAATGGTCTGGGCTAAGGGGTGACAAGGTGAAGTGGCACAGCTTGCAGCTAATGCAGTATTATTTTAGGGCTGCCTAGACTAGACAGGACTGCTCAACGGAGCACAAGGAGGGTGAATGAGCCACACAGCAACAAATGAAATCCAGTGTTGGTAAATGCAGAGTAATGTACAACAAATGAAAGGCATTAAAAGGCTCTAAATAAACTGGAGAGGCATCAATGCAGAGAATTCATGAGCACCTCTGCAACACACTCAGCGTAAGGGATGAAGCGGAATATAATTCTAAAAATATTCCAAAACTGCAGTGCAAATAATTGGCAGTCTCAGCTGGGATACTGTTTTCCATTTTGGTGCTCTGGCTGAACTCAGAAATTCAAGGGATGCTGAAACAGGCAACAAAAATAAAGGAAATGGAAAGAACCCTGCACAAAGACAGACTGAGAAGACTGAACGTTTCATTTAAAGAAGAGGGGAATAAGAGGACATGAAAGAGAGACAGTAGAAACATCAGGAGGCAGGAGTTAAATAGGAAGGGTTTGACCATAATAGTAACACAATGTACATGGGATTTGTACAATGGGATATTCTTCCACAATAAGGAAGAATTAAAAAGCACCTTCCTTTATATCAGGGAACCATGGACCCAGTGGCCAAATGTTTCTCACAGCTAGTTTCTATTGGGACCCTTTCCAGTTCCTAGCCCCAATCACTGAAGGACTGAGCTCAGGGTAAGGGAGCAAAGATGAGAGCATGTATACCAGGATAGGGGATAGATCCATAGCACAGATCCATAATCTGGACCCTCCTTTTTCTGAGTTCTGTCTTAAGCACTCGTGCCCCCAATAACATCTTTGCAGCCCTTGGAGATTGTACTAATAGCTGGAAGGAAAAAGGTTCCCTAATGCTGCTTTATAAGAATGGATTATCCCATCACTGTGTGCTGTGGGTATCTGTCTTACTGTACCTCCGGATCATTTTGCAGCAGCTGCTGTCAGAGTCAGGTTACTTGACAACCAGGAGTATGTGGTAGTTCCTAGAGTCCTGCTTAACATAAGCAGAACTACAGAACTGCCATCCTACATCAGACTAATGGCATTAGATTTTCTGTGTGGCTGATCCCTTTCTAGCATTCTGTTTGCCTTTTTGTCCCCTTTTGAGCTGATGTTTTATCAGGTGTACAAGATCCTTTTGCAACTCTTCACTGTCTGCTTTGGACATAACAATCTTGAACAATTTTGTATCATATTCACCCCACCCCTTTTTCCAGATGGTTAATTATAGAGTGGCAAGGAGCCACTCTATAGTTAAGGCATGTTGCACACTCCATTATAAAGCTCAAACATTCTATTCATTATAAAATTGACACAATTAAAGATAGGGTGTGGTGAAGGATCACTGGAGTAAGTGGTTCATTCTTGCCAGTTTTCAGACAAATTGGTTGGATAACAGCTGAGATATCGCAGTTTAAACACTACACTTTGAAGCCTGTTTTTTCAAAGATTAGACCGTCTTGATCTCAGCAGGGTAATGGGGCTTTGTGTTGGTTGGGAGGAGGTGTAAGCCTTTTAGAAAATTCAAGGAGGATGCCAAAGGATGCCTTCTGGTTTACTTTTTGTAAATCCAGTTAGTAGTTTTTAAGTTATGACATCTTGAAAATTCAGTGTTAGTCTATCGAGACCATCCTGAGTGTGGAGTGCTTGCAAACATTTTATGTGTAATGCAGAGACTGTTTAAAAGCAAACTCTTGAATACTGGGGACTACAACTCCCAGCAGGCAGTACTTGCTAGAGCCTATCAGTGCTGGGGAAAGAGAGGAAACTGCACCTCCCAGGGGGTGGTGTAAGAACATAAGAAGAGCCATACTGGGTCAGACCAATGGTCCATCTAGCCCAGCATCCTGTCTCCGACAGTGGCCAATCACGGTGGCTTGGGAGAAGCACCCAACAGGACACAATGGGGGATCCATTCCCTGTTGTTTTCCCCCAGCTCCCATCATGTTCCCTGATCCTGTCTGACTAATAACAGCTAATGGATCTATCTTCCAGAAACTTGTCCAAACCTCTTTTAAACTCAGCTATAGTACTGGCCCTTACCACAACCTCTGCCAGTAGATTCCACAACCCAATTATATGCTGAGTGAAAAAATACGTTATTTTATTTGTTTTAAACTTGCCACCCATGAGTTTCATGGAATGTCCCCTAGTTCTAGTACTAGCTGAGAGGGTAAATAAATGCTCCTTGTTTATTAGTTCCACACCACTCATGATTTTATAGACCTCTATCATATCTCCTCTCAGTCATCTCATCTCCAAACTGAAGAGCCCCAACCTACCAAGCCTCTCCTCATACGTGAGCCCTTCCATGCCCTTGATCATTTCTGTTGGCCTTCTCTGCACCTTTTCTAGTTCAGCTATGTCTTTTTTGAGATGGGGCGACCAGAACTGCACACAATATTCGAGGTGCGGTCGCACCATTGATTTGTAGAGAGGCATTATGACCTCCTCAGTTTTATTCTCTATCCCCTTCTGAATAATTCCTAACATTCTATTTGCTTTCTGACTGCTGCTGCGCACTGCGCTGTGGATTTCATTGTATTGTCCACAACCACTCCCAGATCCTTTTCCTGAGTGGTAACTCCTAGCTTAGTACCCAGCATTGTGTACGCATAGTTTTGATTATTTTTCCCTACATGCATCACTGCGCTTGTCCACATTAAATCTCATTTTCCATTTAGATGCCCAGACACCCAGTCTCGTAAGATCCTGTTGTAGTTCTTCACAGTCTGCTCGTGTTTTAACTACCTTGAATAACTTGGTGTCATCTGCAAATTTGATCACCTCACTCTTAACACTCTTTTCCAGATCATTAAACAGCACCAGTCCCAATACAGATCCCTGAGGCACACCACTTTTTATTTCATCTATTTATTTATTTATTTATTTTACATCTCTCCATTGTGAAAACTGACCATTTAGTACTAACGTTTGCTTTCTATCTTTCAACCAGTTTCTGATCCATAGTAAGACACTACCTCCGCTCCTATTCCATGACTTTTAATTTTCTCAAGAGTCTCTCATGAGGGACCTTAGCAAATGCTTTCTGGAAATCCAGGTACACTATATCTACTGGGTCTTCCTTGTCCACGTGCTTATTCACACCCTCAAAGAATTCCAACAGGTTAGTGAGGCATGACTTACCTTACTAAATCCGTGTTGACTCTTCCCCATTAAGCCATGTTTGTCATCATACCCTGTAATTCTGTCCTTAATGATGGTTTCCACCATTTTGCCCGGCAAAGACATCAAGTTTACTGGTCTGTAGTTTCCAGGATTGCCTCTGGATCCCTTTTTAAATATCGGGGTTACATTTGCTACTCTCCAGTCCTCGGGTACAGTCAAGTGGTAGATTTTAGTGACAGGTTACAAATTACTAACAGTAGGTCTGTGATTTCATATTTTAGTTCCTTCAGTGACTGGAGCGAGTGACTGGTGTGAGTGACTTATCAGTCATGTTTAGAGCTAATCTGGTGGGGAGAGGAGGAGAGAAAGGCCTGTGGAAGGGAGAAAGCTGAAGGTCATTCTGATCTGATTCCACACAGCAGGCACCTCGGCTTGGGAGCCAGGGATGCTGAGATGGCTAAACAGAGCTAGCAAATCTTGCAGTGACATTTGGGGTGGCTGATCTTGCCCCCTAAACCTGCACAGAACCACAGAGCACATGGATTTCAGAGATAGCCCTTCCCCCTTCAAAAACATGGGGTGTCTGGGCTGTGGCTCCAATGGGGCACCCCATTGGAGGAGCATGGCCTGGGCTGAGTGCTTGAGTTTGCCTGGGATGATCCCAGGTGCATGAAAAGGGCAGAAGTTTATCCCGGAGACAGGGACAAGAGGCTACAGGCGGGATGGAATCAATCTTCTTTCAGTGCTTCTTCCTCCGACTTTCCCAACCCCACTAACGAATGATGGATAAGTGGATGCTCTGGGCTGATACTGTGGTTGTTCTTCAGGAGGGGGGCAGGGAGATGGTGGGGTCCTGTGCAGAGCAGCCCTGTGGGACACAGTGGCAAATGTAGTCCCTCTTGGGAGGACTCTAATAGTGAGTCTCAGCCCAGAGAGGGAAATCCTATGGGGGAGGAGGGAGGGAGGTAGCATACACAAAGTCTGTGTGTGGGGGCATTAAGGGGAGAGAGTAGGGGGCAGAGCTTCCACAATGGAAGCCTTGCACAGGGGGAGCACTTTACAGGGAGCAACTTTATTAGGGATACATAATATGGAACCCAGTACTGGGGAAGGTCTGCAGAGTGGGCAGCATTGTTCAAGAAAAGGGAACCCTGTCCAAGTGGGGGAGTCTTGTAGAGACAGAGACCTGCAGAATAATGGCCATAATTGTGCCAGTGGAGAGCCCTGGACAGAGGAGAACTGAATGAGGGAGCTTTGTACAGGGGGAGAGCTGCAAGATGGGCAGCATTATGTACAGGGCACAGCAGAGTCAGGGAGCCCTGTACAAGGAGTGAACTAGCCAGGGGGTCCTGTACAGGGGGAGGTCCTTATAGAAAGCAGAATAGCCAGTGTTGCACAAGGGAAAGAGCTCTGACAGTGGGGAGTAGAGTAGAAGACTCATGTACAAGCCATGAGCTAGAGCAATCATAGAGAGCAGTTTTTGGAAGTTTGCAATGCTTAAACCGAACCAAAGTTGTATTCTCAATAAAGCAGAGAGCTACCTGTAAAAGTCCAGCTTCGCCTTGCTTGCTATTTGAAGGAAGTAGCAACCTTCTAAACTGAAGGGAGCAACTCTTCCACCTTAGACTCCCATAAGCCCATAGTGGTTATGCTGCTCAGCATTCTACTGCGCTAGCAAATTTTCCCCATTGCATTGTATTTAACAAAAAAACGTGGATATTCCATAGTAAAAAACTATGGAATAGATAGGAGGGTGTGAGCTGTCCCCTCACTCCCTCCATTCCCTCTATTCTTTCATGTCAGTTGGGGAGAATGGGATAGCTGAGTAATGTCTCACAACCCTCTCTCTTACCTGCTAGTCCCCACTGCCCCCCCTCCTCCCAGAGCACAGTGAAGCTGGGTAGAATTGTATACAAATGTTTAATTAAAACTTTAAGTTGGGTATGCATTGAAATTAATTAAATGGAATGGCCATTGGAAGGAATGGAGTACATCTTTGGGAGTACATGGGGAAGGCAAGAGGGTGTGAAATAATGAGGAAGGCAACAGATGCAGTAAGTGGAATGGTTGGAATAATAATGAAAATACAAAGAGTGTGCAGGAGTAAGTAAGTGGGTGGAATGACAGGAAGAATTAGAAATAGTTACAATAACAAGTTTCGGAGTGAAATAACTGATTCAGAAGACTGATGGGATACCAAGGTGAGTCGTTCTATCATTTTACCCACTTACCATAGGTGATACCATATCCTTTGAATCCCAATAGCCTCCCCCTCCCTGTTATTCCATTTTCTCTCCTGGATTTTTTGTGTGTGTGTGCGTGATTCCACACACACTCTTACTCTGTTCCAGATGACACCCTCACACCCTCCTGTCGCCAGCTTCCGTGTTGCCCCCAACCTGCAGAGGAAGAGGATTGGGGCTGAAAGATGAAGGCAAAGTGTGGATGCATGGAGCCTAAGTTGTAAGTGAGCACAATATGCAAGACTGTACAATGTCTTTACTGCTAACATGGCACAGAAGTTAAGGTGGGAACCTTAACTTACAATTTCCATGCTTTTTAGTGCATGATTGAATTTGCAAGAGCCTTAACTCTTCTTGTAAACCAAAGGCTCTTTGGCTATGGAATAAACAAGTTAAACAGTACAGATCATGGGGATTGCGCTGTTTTCTTCTCTCCATTGTCAAACGTGACAATTTATTCCAACCCTTTTGATTTGTTTCTCATTTTCCACTAAGGAAAGAGATTTTTGACTCATACAAAGAGGGTAATATACTATCAAAACTATCATCTACTCCAAAGAGATAGGACTAGATGAATCTTGTGGTCCTTTCCACCACTAAAACTTTATGAAAACTTGCTTGTAAGCATTTTTTTGTATATATGCTGGTGTGTTTCCACCTTTCTTTTCCTGCACCCAAATGGTCCCCCACTCCATGTCTCTTTTATCTGCAAATGCTGATATACAACACTTTTATTGAGTAGGAAGATTAACATTAAATTCCCCTTGGTAATAATTTATTCTCTTTTTCATAATAGTTTTGATGTAAATGCGAGCCTCTGATCATCTCTCTTATTTCTTAACTATGTAGTTTTCCCAAGAGGAACCTTGTCCAAGTACACTCTCAAATGGATCACCCCCTATTGACAAGTTTGCAACACTTTCAAAGAATTCTAATAGATTGGTGAGGCATGAATTCTTTTTATACAAGTTGGTTCTTCCCAAACATAGCATGCCTATGTGTATAACTCTACTCTTTATTGTAGCTTCTATTAATTTGTCTGGTACCGAAGGTAGGCCTGCTGCTACTTCTAAAGCCTTTTTTGAATCTCCCACCCCCCACCCCCAGTACATCACAAAGAGTGCCATGTAAGGTGTAAAAGGAGTTCTCAGAGAGAATAAGGCCATTGCAGATTAAATAAGTGAATTCTCTGCATCAGTTTTCATTTAAAAGGATGTTAGGAAGATATCTAGAAATTGCTCCAATATGGAAAATAAATCTGAAGAACTCTCACAAATGAATGTGTCATTATTTATTTTTGTTTATTTTCTGCATTCAATACCCCTAAATTTACAAAAGAATTTAGAGCTAACTGATAAACTAGCAGTAAAAGTCACCAGAATAAGAATACCAGGCAGTACCTGTCCGAGAGTTCTGAAATAACTCAAGTATGAAATTGCAGGACTACTAACCCCCATAATATATTACTATGAACAGCCAGATGGTTGGAAGGAAACACCCATTCTTCCTTTTAAGTTTATCTGTCTTTAGCTAGTTGCTCCTCAGATTCCCTCTTGGCTGCCTTTAGTTCTCCATTTAATTACCCACAGTTTATGCTCCTTTCTGTTTTTTTCATTTGGACTTAATCTCCACTGTTAAAAGGAAGACATTTTACCTTTAATAGCCATGTTTACACTTAGCTATAGTTACTACAGTTGGGACTCCAGTAGGAATTTCAAATTCAGTTATTTAGGAATGTTGGATCCTGATTTGTATTTTTTGCATGCATTTTTCCCCGTTGAAGTCAATGGGAACAAACTGAAACGCAAAAAATCCGAATAAAAAAATCAATGTTAAAAGGTCCAATTTGTCAAACAGAAAAAGATCTGAATTTTCAGATAGAACCAAATCAGCCATTTTGAGGTAGATTCAGTTCTATCTGAATCCGAAATTTCCATCCTTAATAGTTACCTTTTAGTTCTGTACTCCACTTACGACTAAAACAAAAATCTCTTCTCTGCTTCTGGGTTCCAAAAGTAGCTGCTTTGAGAAGTCATTTTTAGGGTGTCTAGATATATCATGTCAGCATCTCACTGAGGTGACATCTACCCAAAATGCGAATATAGTCAAAATCAGTTATTTATTTATTTTTGTTGCTTTTAGAACCTCTCTAAACTCCCTTAACACTTCATGCTTAATGTCATCATTCTAGTCAGGTGGATGATAATATAACCCTGTTGTTTTATTCTTTCTACTTCGGAATGGAAATTCTGTCCATGAAGAATTTCCATTTGGACCAACAAAATTAAATTAAAAATTTGCGGTTTACTTCCTTTAACACATATTGCTGCTCTCCTATCACTATAACTGACTGTCTATCATACTTAGTTTGATCAGCCAAATTCTTTTTTTCTTAGCATCTCACCTATTGAAACCAGTTTACATAGCATTTATAGAGTACTTTAAAGTTTGGAAAGTGTTTTACAGTTATTAAGACAGCGGTCTTAAAACTTCTTATAGGTTTACAAACCCATTAATGCCAATGGGATTTATGAGTTTGGAAGTAATTTCAGGATTGCAACCATTATCTCATTAATCCTCACAACAATCCTATGAGGCAGGTATGTCAATATTATGATTCAGCTGCAATTCCCCATCTGCAAAAAGAGAGAGAGAGAGAGAGAGAGCGAGACTTGTTCCAGGACAGCCAGCAAGTCCGTAACTGAGCTGGGATTTTACTCAACGTCTTCTATTTCTGGTGTGCACTCTGTCAACTGGCCAACACCACTTCTTAGTGGGTCACATTGATATGAAGGTTAATGTAAGAATGGCCCTTTTCACATGGGCCGTGGGGGATGGGTGTGTGCCCACGGTGGGTGGAGGTGGGAGTGCAGCCATTCCCACGGGCGCACACCCACCTCCACATATGGAGCAACCAGCATTGGAGCCTGTTGCTGTGTGTGTGTGTGATGGGTGGAACAAGGGAGCGTGCGCGGACCCCCACCCACTGTGGACACCGTTCCCACGGATGCCCCATGACCACATACCCCCTCGGGTGGTGTTTGTACGGGCGCTCCCCCCACTGTACACGTGTGTGTGTGAAGGGTGGGGGGCAGGACGCCCATGTGAAAAGGGCCAATATATGTAGTGCCATACTGGGTCTGACCAATTGTCCGTCAAGCCCAGCATCTCTTTTTCTTGGGAGAAGTACCCAACAGAAGTACCCACAACGGGTAATCCATTCCCTGTTGTTCCAGCCTCCAACAGTAAGAGGTTACATTCCCAAAACTTACTTGGTAAAAGCTATTAATGGACCTATCCTCCAAGAACTTATCCAAACCCTTTTTAAAATTAGCTACACTACTGGCTGTGACCACTTCTTCTGGCAGCAAGTTCCACAAGTTAATTGTGCGCTAAGTGAAAAAATACTTTCATTTGTTTTAAATCTGCTGCCAGTTAATTTTATCGAGAGTCCCCTTGTTCTAGTACTCTTAGAGAGGGTAAATAACTGTTCCCTATTTACATGTCCTACACCACTTATGATTTTATAAACTTCTATAATATCCCCTCTCAGTCGTTTCTTCTCCAAGCTGAAGAGCCCTAACTTATCTATCCTCTTCTCATACGGGAGCCATTCCATACCCTTGATCATTTTTTTTGCTCTTCTTTTTACCTTTTTTAGTTTTACTAGATCTTTTTTGAGATGGGCTGACCAGAACTGCACACAATACTCCAGATCCAGTCATACCATAGAGACATTATGATATTTTCAGTTTTATTCTCTATCCCTTTGTGAATGATTCTTAACATTCTGTTTGATTTTTTTATTGCCGCCACACACTGAGCTGAGGATTTTTCAGTGTATTGTCCACAATACTTTCAAGATACCTTTCCTGAGTGGTAATTCCTCATATAGAACCCAGCATTGTTTACATATAGTTTGGGTTATTTTTCCCTACGTGCATCGCTTTGCACTTGTCCACATTAAATTTAATCTGCCATTTGGATGCCCATTCACCCAGTCTCACAAGATCCTCCTGCAATTCTTCACAGTCCACTTGGGTTTTAACTACCTTGAATAATTTCATGTCATCTGCAAATTTGATCACCTCACTCTTGTCTTTACTTCCTTGTCCAGATCATTAATGAATATATTAAACAACACTGGTTCCAATACAGTTCCTTGAGGCACTCCACTTAGTTACTTCTCTTCAATGTGATAACTGACCATTTAATCCTAGTCTTTGCATCCTATCTTTAACTAGTTGCCAGTTCATGATAGGACACTGCCTCTTATCCCATGATTCAGGGATAAGATTTCCACATGATGAGTCTCAACACCAAGAGGAGTCAATCACACCATCTGAGGATGGGATCAAAATCCCAGATGATATTGCTTTCTGGGGTTGTGGGCTTCTATTCAAGCTTCAAAATGGGGTCATGCAGATGAATAATTTGATAATCACAGCACTAATGGTTTACACAGTTAAACTGCAAAACTAATAAGACCGTAAGAAGTGCTATAAAAGGTCAGACCAATAGTCCATCTAGCCCAGCAACCCATCTCCAACAGCAGCCAACTTCAGAGGTCTCATCCTCTGAGCAACTTAATAGCCACATGTGGACCTAGTAAGTACATAAATACCACCCCTTCCCTATATCAATCTCCCCAGTCAGTCTTTGTATTCAGACTTTCCTAACCTTATTTGTTGGGCCAACCATGAGTCAGCAGTGCACTACAGCACCCAGTTGCTTCTGATCTGAGCACTGGTTTACCCTCCAGTGTTTTTGGAACAATTTTTTTAGCATGGGTATTTCTACTGCTATGGGAGAATGGGAGAGGTTTTGCAGTGACAGCTTTTCTGCTAACCTTTGTTGATTTCAAAGCAACAGTCAAATTAGCATAATTGGGAGCCTTTTGGATGTTCAGCTGATCTAGGCTTTGCAAGCTACTTTTATCAGTGGTGATGCACCTTCTCACACACATTTGCATTTACTTTATAGGGAAATTATATTTGGTACCAAATCCAGTCTCATTATATAGCATGGGCAAAATTAACGGAACTTGTTTGCAAGCGATTTTTAAAAACAACAACATATGTATTAGTTCACCTCTTTTTCTGTCCAACATAGTCAACCTCTTTTTCTGTCCCATGATTTTTTCAGTCACTCTCCTTAGCACTTTTATTTGAACAGGGAGACAAACATTAAATTCTACTAGTTAATCATGAATTACTCACTGAAACCTTTAGTAACCACTTTGCAGATCACCAGCAATATTCATACTGAGAACCAATAGCATTGGGATGTTTTGGTGAGAACGATGATGTACTTTTAAAAATTAGTCACATGCCATTTTGACTTAAACTAGTTTATCTCCCATCTTAAACCAACATAACAAGGCTGGTTCTGCAACCAACATAAGCCTAACCCAATTTTTGAATCTGTGAATGGAAAAGAAAGATTTTTAAAAGGCGAGGGTACTTCTTAGAATTGAAAATAATTTAATCTTATTTAAAATACAGTTAGAATTATGATTTTCAAATGCAAGCATCCCCCTCTCCTAAGGCTTAAATCCCATTAATAAACCCAGAGGTTGCCATTTTATACATGCAAATGTGTTTCCAATGAGATTAGCATATGTGCAAGTGGCAACAGGATTAGAAAAGTGTGGCTAAAATATATGACCAGATTTCTATTTTTCAGGCTAATCTAGCATGGCCATTTCCAGCTTTGAGAATCAGGAATTAGCCTCTCCCACCCAAAAAAATGATGAAATTGATTTAGATATTGTGAGATATTAGAATATATATTTATTATTATTATTATTTTTGGTTAGCTTTTGGCTTCAGAGTCTTTTGGGTTACACTGTAGTTGCACTTTCAAATTTCCTCCACAAAAAAAAGGCCTAGAAACATGTTTAAAAACCTCAAAAGCTAATATTTTTGCTGTAACAGTAGTAGGAGTTTTATGAAAATGGAAATCAGTGAGTAGGCAAAGATCTGTCACTTACACATACCCTCTGGGTGTTATGCTTTCAGACACTGATGCAAACACTGTTCACCTCCATGAACTTTGCCCCAGCACAGTGGTTTGAGGATCTGTCTGCAGATCTTTAAGGTTCCAAGAACCTGATACTGGTACGTCACTGCTCTTTCACACAATCACTGAGAATGGGAGAACAAACCCAAAGTGCAACCCCTGCTACTCTCCCCTGCTGTCAGATGGTTGTGTGAGGGATTTGTGGTATGAACATAAATGTGCAAATCACAAAGCCTCTTCAGACACCCAGCTGATAACAATGGAAGGCAGTTTGGGGGGCGCTTTTAAATGAGCAGTGCAAAAGCCGTCTCGCTACCTGCCGTCTCAATACCATGACGGCAGCTTGCTGATGCGGATTTGAGGGGGAAGGATTGCAGGGCCGGTCTGACGTGGGAAAGATGCGGCTGCAAACCGCATGAAGCATTTAGACAAACCGGAAGGACACGGCTGCAAACCGTGTGAAGCATTTAGACGAGAACAAAGTAAGGCGGCTGATTAAAGGATCAGCTGCATTTTTTATCTCGTCTAAAAATGCCCTGGGCCAGACTCCATGTTTCTTCACCCACTTTCAGATGGTTGTGTGAAAGCCCCAGTTACCTCAGTGAGGTAGAAAAAAGGCTAGCCCTTTTAATATAAACCTTTAAAAAAGTGTATTATCAGTGTACAGTTGCAGGGCTAGACTTAGGGGCAGGCAACGTAGGCACCTGCCTAGGGCAGCAGATTTTTTTGGGGGGTGGCAGATTTTGAGGGCATCTGTTCTCAGCCCATGCCTGGTCATAGTGCCCCCTCCTGTTGCTGCAGTCATACTGCCTCACCCACACCACCGACAGCCTGGAGGGTGGGGCCCCCATCATCCCCAGCTAGAGAAGCCCCATCCCGCCCTTGAACCCCCTCCCCAAACACGCTCTTTGGTTGTGCTCAGTGCAGAGGAAGAGACCCTGCTTCTGTGCTGGGTGCTGCCAGGGTCTCCCTCCCTGTCTCTGATGACTGTCCATGTGCACACCACAGCTCCAGGGTGGGGACGACAGACTGAGTTGCCTAGTGGAGCTAAAATTCTAAGTCCAGCCCTGTACAGTTGTAAGGGGGGAGGAAATGTAGGTGTTAGACAATTAGAGATGAAATTAGTATTAGTACCTGTAAAAATGTGTATACCTGGTGAAATTGTGGTATTTGACCCAACCCAGTAACATCAGGCACTAATCAGTACCCACTTAGTACCCGAGTACCGATTGGGCTGCCCAATTTAAAGACTGACTGGTTTTTGTCCACATTTATCAACTTTCCATGCTTGTACCAATTTACCATTTTACCAATCAATACCAACTGATAAAACAGTAAATCGATAACTCAATCATTTATTTATTTAGTTGTATTTTTAACCTGCTACCTCTTGCCACAGGCAACCTAGAGCGGCTCACAACAGTAAATAAAACATATAAAATCTTATAAAACAGTATAAAACAGTCTAAACATAAGGCGGAACCACATAAACACCACCACCCCTCACCTCCCTACCAGACTCCCTCACCAAAGACCTGGTCTTACACTGTTTTTGGAAAGTGGGGAGGTCAGGGGCTAGGCGGGCCTCCATCAGGAGGGAATTCCACAGCTTAGGGGCCACCACCAAGAACACCCTCCACATTGTCGCCACCCGGGAAACCTGGAAGACCTCGAGTCGGGCATACCCGACTGACCACAAGGGTCACACCACGGCCCGGGGTATGAGGTGGTCCCACAGGTAGGCAGGGCCCAGGCTATTTAGGGCTTTATAGGTCAATACAAACACCTTGAATTGGGCCCAGAAAACAATAGGCAGCCAGTGCAGAGAACGGAGCACTGGTGTAATGTGCTCATGGCAAACCGTCCCCATTAGGAGGCAAGCCACGGCATTCTGAACTAGCTGCAGCCTCCGGGCCATCACTATGGGTAACCCCACGTAGAGTGAATTGCGATAGTCCAGTCTAGAGGTGATAAAAGCATGGATGATGGTGGCCAGGTCAGAGTCTGAAACATACAGCCACAGCCATCATACCAGATGTAACTGGCGAAAGGAACTCCTCGCCATCTGGGAATCCAGGTGGAACTGCGAATTGAGAAGCACCCCCAGACTATGGACCTGAGTAGCTAGAGGAGGGAAGACCCTGTCAACAACAGGAGCCACCACACCTCCCGCCTTACCCACCAACAACACCTCTGTCTTTTTGGGACCCTTGTTGGGTGCTAATTCCCGTCAGAACAGAGCTGTGATTGCTCTGACAGAAGCTTCCCTGCCTCCCCAGTAATGTGTGAAGGTGGCCTTGGCCTCCATGCACCCATGCTCTGCCTTGGTCTTTCATCCCCAATCCTTTTCCTCTGAAGGTTGGGGGCAACATTGCAGCTGGTGACAGTAAGCTCCGCCCCACCCCAGTATTGTGGACTTGATCCCTTTCTCCACTGTAGCCTATACATACAATTCCCCTCTGCCCCTGCCTGCTTCCAAGGCTTGTCCCTGAATACACATCACCCATCTTTCAGCCCAGGGGAAGCTGGTGGGTTTTGAGTTTGGAGGGGCAGTAAGGCCAGCCGGCAAGCTGGTGGGCGGAGCCAGGGGGATGGTAGGCAGAGCCAGGGGGAGAGTAGGCCAGTAGCATGGCATAACCCAGCAGCAAGGAGTTCCCAGAGTTAACATCGGATGGAAGAAAACACAGTCTACATGCACATCAAGCTTAAAAGTATAAATAAAGTATAAAGCACAACATTTTCAGCATTGTGAAGACACCTAACTTCCTAAGATCAACAGCCTAGGGGGAGGAAGGGTGGGGGAAAAACAGCCTGGGGGGAGGATG
>QEPC01006863.1:4482106-4519127 GCA_003113815.1 Sphenodon punctatus
GATACACTGGGATGCTTTGGATTTCCTCCCCTGTTCCTACAGCTGCTGCACTGTGTACAGGCTTCTGAAAGCTCTGCCTGCTTTGGGCATTCAGCCTTAATGTGGCCCAGATCCCCACAGCTGTAGCAGCCCCTCCTCTCCAATTTAGGGGACTTTGCCAAATAAGGTGATGCCTTACGTTCAGTTGGCGGTGTCCCAGGCTCCCATTTGGGGGTCATTTTCCCCCACCCACCTTTTTGGATCTCTTTCTGATCCTTCCCAAAGCAGGTATGATCTTTCATTATCCCATCCCTGTTCAGCAGCAGCTGACCAGCAACCTCAGCAGCTTCACTGACTGTTTTGGGGTTCCTATCTTTCACTAAGTGCTTGATCTCCTGGGGACAGCGGAAATAAAACTGATCCAGCCCCATAAGATCCAACACCAGCTCCCAGGTCCCTGCTTTGGATCCAGCCACCCACTTTCCCAGTGCTTCCACTAGTTGGGCCCCAAACTCAGTCATAGATTGCCCTGACTGAGGAAGCAGTGTGCGAAACCGCTTCCTGAAATGATCTTGGCCCAGCTGATAGCGCTTGAGCACAGCCTCTTTAAAAGCATGATAATCGTTAGCAGACTCTTTGGGTAAGCTATCAAGGATCACAGACATAGTCCCAGAAAACAACCCAGCTACATACCGCATGTAGTCCTCCACCCTCAAGTTCCATCTGCAAGCCTGCTTCTTGAAAACACTCAGGAACACCTCGGGGTCGTCTCCCACTTTGAAAGGGGTGAAGTCCTTTGAAGTCAGCTTGTGGGGTGTGTCCAACTTCCGCTGGTGCGTCGCAGCCTCATGCTCTCACTGCTCCTTCTCATGCTTCTCCTGGGCTTCTTGCTGTTCCTTCTCATGCTGGCGCTGCTCCCTTTCACACTTCTCCTGGACCTCCAGCATCCGTTCTTCATGCTGGCACTGAGCTGCCTTTTCTGCTCACTCTCGCTCCTTGTCTTCTCTATCTCGCTCCCTGTCTTCTCTATCTCGCTCCCGGTCCATGAGCTCTTTCTCTCTAAGGCGGATCTGTGCCTGGATCAGGTCCAGATGTTCCGGGGTCGCTCCAGGAGTCCCGAGGAAAGAGGTTGCTCCAGCTCCAGACTCTGGATCGACATTCTGAGCAGGCTCAGACATTTCAAAGTTCTTTATTTCCTGCCTTAGCCGCTCATTGGTCAGCCCTTCTGCTGGGAGATTCCTCCTCTGGGCCTCTCTTACGAGGTCAGCTTTAGTGAGTCTATGGAGCTCTTTGGGCAATCCCAGCAGGGTACTTCCCTGTGTTCCAGAACTCATACAATTCTGTGTTCTTGCACTGCTTATCTAAGACCTATCCAGTTGACCCGAAGCCAAATTCAAGGACTCGATTGCTATTTCCAAAGCCCCCCCCCCCTTTGTTCTGTGGGCGCTTTTCAAAAACTCCAATTCAAAAAGAAAACTTCTGGTGGATCCTATCCCACCTGTGTGTGCTTATCTGGCTGCTTGGCTCATCCCACCGCTGCCACCACGTGTGGTGAAATGCCAGTAGGGGTGCTATACAACTGAGACACCCACCTCACTGTGTTCCTCCAAATCTCTGACCAGGGGTTCCCACAGCTGGCAAACCCCCCAAAACCCTTAGTATTCCGCTGCCACCACTTGGGTATAATTCAGAGGGCGTTCACACCACCCAAGACATGTGAACCCCAAAAGGCATAAGCCTCACAGCTTCCCAAAAGCACTCCCCTTTCCTGGCACTCTGTTCCTGGGATTTCCTCCACTGTGTTGGAGGCAGATCCCCAGAGCTACCCACAGGAGGCTTCCCTTGGTTCCCAAAGCTGTTGGCCCCTAGCCAAATAGGTAGATTTCCCCCTTCTAAGCCTTAGTAGTGAGGTTTGGCCACCCAGCCCAAAGGAGGTGTTTATTGTGCAGCCAATAACACACACACACCCCCAGTAGGGTAAAAAGAAAACTTAGTCTTTACTGGTACATAAGACAAAAAGGAATAAAAGCATAGAACTAGGGGTAGTAACCCTTTGAGCAATCAGTCAGACCTGTGGGCATAGTAGCCCTTTTAGAAAGCGTTTTCCTATAACTGTAACTAGCTAGTACTCACAGGGGTGCTGATCAGTTCTCCATAGGGGATGGTTTTCCTATGGGGTCCAAGTTCTTCTTCTGGCAAGGTCAGAGTTGCTGTTAAGTCATACAGGCCATGTGGGTGCCCTATGCAGGAAGGACACCAGCCACACAGCAGTTCAGTTAGTCCAGAGAGAGCGAGAGAGCGAGAAAATGCCTGTGCTGGTCCTTTTAAGGCATCCTTGATCTTTGTTCTCATTTGTCCAGGAGGGTCAGCTGGCTTTAACCCAGAAGCCCCTCTCCTTCTATCATTCGCTTATCCCACATCACCTGTCTCAGGAGGGGGTTTGTGTCAGGGCAAGGGCATTTTGCCACACACTCTCCACACTGCTTGGCAGCGACTTTACTCCGTCAAAAACAAGAAGGGCAAACAAGATTAAGGAGGTGCCATAGGTGGGTTGACTTTAGAGTCCTGCCTCGGGTTGCCAAGAAGGATGGACTAAGCCTGGATTGGTCAAGTTTAGCCAGGTGATCCGGCCCAAAAATCATGCTCTTGGATGTCAAAAAGGGAGGACCTGGACTAGAAATTGTCAGTAACGGTCAGGTGGTCAAATAGGCTGAAACAGCTAAGGCGTATAAAAAGCATGACAGAGGAGGTGTGGCAGTTGATTACTCTCAGCTCCACCACCTGCTAGCCATGTACACCAGCATCAAGGGACTCTGACGGTGAACCAGATTGGTGAGACACTCATTGTTAGGGCATTTTGCTTGCCTATTGTACCATCAATACTGCTTGCTATCCTATCAATAAATGATGCATACATATTAAACGCTGGTGTGGTCCTTGTTGGGTGCTATGTAGTTGAAAGATCTCGCGCAGGACTGAAGTAACTGAAAGCTGGTTGGGCAAAGTGGGTTTACCTGTAGGTGGCGCTGCAACACTTCAACCTTGTTCTCCCCATATACAAACCTCCAGTACTCCGTTGTTCTGTTCTCCCTAACCCAAATGAAAGCATATACGCAAAGCAGGAGCTCAGGGACCCCCTACTGTCATCTGCTTCAGTGTTGCTCCCAACTTAAGAGGGCTGGGGATGAAAGACCAAGACAAAGTGTGGGTGCATGGAGTCTAAGTTGTAAGCGAACACGATATGTGGGACTGTCCAATGTCTTTTCTGCTAACATGGCACACAAGTTAAGGTGGGAGTCTTAACTTAGAATTTCCATGCTTTTTGAGCATGGTTGAATTTGTCTAGTTGACCTTCACAACAACCCAGGAGGTAGGTCATTATTATTCCCATTTTACGGATGGGGAACTGAGACTCAGAGATAAAGAATTGACCAAGGTCAGCCAGTGAACTCATGGCTAAGGTAGGATTTGAATAATTGTTTTCCAGGTCTAAGACCAGCACCTTATCCACTAGACCACACTGGTTCAAAGTCAATGGAAAACTGGTATTAGTATTAATGTCACAGAAGGAAGCCCTGAATGAGAAAGTTCATTTTTTATTTTAGCAACAACTATGGTTACTACAGACTTAACATACCTGACACAAGACCACAGAAATGAAAAGTGAGGTAATCTAATAATCCATACCCTTGATTCTTTCACTCACAGACCAAACTTTCACTCACAACCTTAAATAATCTTTCCCTACTGAAACACACACAGTGACTATGGTCTTCTCCACTCTGAACAATCTAGGACTGCCTTTGAAATGTAACTGGAATAATTCACTGCCCCTCAGGCTATTGAAAGATGTACTCATTCTGTATATCCCTTTAAAATGTCAGATAATCACACAAGAGTTTTGATTGAATTTCTGTATGATATATGAATCCACTATTCACTGCTTCATGAAGCCTAACGTGAGAAAGGCCGGATGAGCGAAATATCACATACTATGTGATTTACTTGTAGAAATAAATTGAAACAAAAAGGGCAACTCATGTATTTTCCATTAAGATTTAATGGAATAAAAAGATTTAATTTAATGTCCTCCTCTTCCCTCTTCTCTCTCCACTCAGGATCTTGCCCTCTTTTTCACCTCTAAAATTGACAAGATCTGCCTGGAAATCACTTCCAAGTCCTCTCTGCCTACCACTCCCCCCTCCCTCCACCTCTCTCCTGTCCTCCTTCCTTCCCACCTCCCTTGAGGAAATCTCCTCCCTGCTCTCCTCCTCCAACCCCTCCACTTGCCCCCTGAACCCCATTCCTTCCTGCCTCCTGACCTCTATTGCTTCCACCTCTATTGCTTCCCCTCCTGCACATCATTAACCTCTCCCTCTCTTCTTGCTCCTTCCCCTCTGCTTTTAAACATGCCATTGTCTCCAAGTCCACTCTGGATCAGTGGCGGCTTCAGCCCCAGGGCGCCAGGGGCACTGCCCCTACAGTCTCTCTCTGCCCCCAAACTGTGTAACATTAAATAAATTTAAAGAACCTAGTCCTCTCTCTCACCGGCGGTGTCCCGACTGGCGTTGAGTGGTGCGCGGCGCGGCTTATGCCAAACTTCTGGGTTCCTGTAGTGCTGTGCATGTGTGAGCTTGGTCTCTTGTTCGCACATGTGCAAAGGGTGCCGCTCTGACCCGTCCCTGCTCTGTCTGCGTGTGCAACGTGAGGGGGAGGGGGGATTCGGGGGAGACCTGACCAATGCCATATGGAGCCCTGTAAGGGGCAAAGTTAATCTGAATGCACATTGGGCGGCTTCAGGTGCCATCCAGCACACTTTCATTGAACAGCGTGCCAGCCAATGGGGGCACTCTTCCATGGGAGGCAATGGAGGCAGAAGTGCAGACGATGGGATGCAATATGGGCTGTAGCCCTTTCCGCCCTGGGGCGGGAGGGGTGGTGATGGGGGAGCATGGCAATGTTGTGTGTAACAGTCTGATTGGCTGGTGGAACAGCGGGGGGAAGGGGGGAGTGTGTGTGGAGAGTGCTTGGTGACTGAGACTGTTTACTTTTAAATTGCAGAGTGAGTCTCTGAGCGCAGACTTTTCCTCTCACGTGGTGTGAGAGGGTGATGCCTGCTGCAGAGACTCACAGAGAGCATATATAAACTCCAGACCAGGTGCCATTTTATCTCTCTTTCTCTCTGAGTGACTTAGTTGGCTGAGAGAGAGTGAATTTGGTTGGCCATCCAGCTGAATTCCTAATCCATTCCAGGATCAATTCACTTAGATTAGATAGATATAGTGTGCAAGTAATTTATTATTTTTAATGATAATTATCTCAAGGAAGCAAGTTAGGTAGGTAGTGTAGACAGTTTTAGTATGCCACACACTTGGCAGTGCCAAGTGGCTCCATCATCGTTGAAGAAGCCCATCTTTGAATTGCCGCTGTGTGGACATGAAAGCAAGGGATCTGTCAATCTAGGAGTTTTTAGAGGTGCAATAGATTTACTTGCCACAGCTGACAGTACACTACAGCAACATTTGAAAACTGCAACTGTCTTCAAGGGGACTTCGAAAACCATGCAGAATGAACTCCTGGACTGCATGCTGCAAATTGCTCATGACCACATAATTACTGAATTTAAAAATGCAGATTTTGTGGCTATCAAAGCTGATGACACCATGGATGTCTCAACTGTCTGCCAGTCTGTCATGATTTTCCGCTACATCGATGGCAGGGGTTCAACCGTGGAACGTTTTTTCAGCTTCACACACTTGACAGACTCCTGTGCAGAAACAATCACGGAGTCCTTGCTTGCAAACCTCAGTGCTGCTCTCCCAAGGGACTCTGACAAAGAAAAACTCATAGCTCAGAGCTACGATGGAGCAAGCGTGATGCGTGGAGAGCATGGTGGAGTCCAGAGGAAGATAAGGCATGTATACCCAAATGCACACTTTGTTCACTGTTTTGCCCATCAGCTGAACCTTATTATGCAGCAAGCCATAGCCCAAATAAGACAAGTAAGGATTTTCTTCCAAAGTCTGTCTTGTATCCCTGCTTTCTTCAGTTCATCTCCAAAAAGGACTGAAGTTCTGGATGCGGTGGTGAAGAGAAGGCTCCCCAAAGTAGCTAAAACACGCTGGAACTTCAGTATGCAGACAGTCGAGGTTATCTATGAGCACAGAGAGGACCTGGTCGAGTGCTTTGAACAAGTACAACTAGATAGTTGTGATGCCAAGACTGGTATTGAGGCCAGGTCATACATGAACATGTTGGAATCTGATGGGGAGTTCCTCTACTTCTTGTCCTTGTTCCACAGAATCATGCCGTACATGGACATACTTTACAAGGAGCGCCAAAAAACCCCCATTGACTCTGTAGGTATTCAAAGATATACTACTGACTTCGTAAGAGCCATTGATAAAGTGAGGGACTCCATTGGAACTCTGCGTTTGGAGCTGCTGGAGAACGCTCAGTTGGGCAGAAGTGCACCTAGCATGGACACGCTAGAGCAGATCGCTGTGGAAGTGTGTGATATTATAATCTCTCATGCACATGACAGATTTCAATTCACAAAACATCTAGAGACCACAACTTTGGTGCAGGGGACTTTGTTTCAAAGGCACAGTGAATGCTTTCCCATCCAAACCTTTAATGCGGCAACGCAAACCTACCCAATGCTGGAGCGAGACTGACTGAGGAGTGAGCTTGGGACTTTGTATGACAGGTCAGAATTCCATTCTGCCAAAGATGCCTCTGCTCTACTTGCTGTGTTGACCGAGGACAACTTAAACAAATCTTTCTCAGAGGTGCTTAAACTGCTGAAGATTGTCATGACAACGCCTCTCACAACTGTTGAAGCAGAACGAAGCTTCTCAGCTCTAAAAATAATTAAAACCTTTCTGAGAAGTACCATGACAGAGGTCTGTCTGAATACTCTAGCAATGCTGTCTATTGAGCAAGCCATGGTCTGGGACATTCCAAACTTCAACAACAAAACAATAGATCTGTTTGCACAATGCAAGGAACGGTGAGCAAATTTCCAGTACAGGTGCTAAACAGACCTGAAGATGATCTATTCTGGACAGTGACCCACACAATCAGAAGACCTGTGTTGCATCCATCACGCTCCAGCCTGCATGGTCTTTGTCATGATTAGGGAGACCCATGGCAACGTGGACACTTCACCCAAGTAATGCTTCCCGGACTTCTTCGAGAACAGAGCACAGAGAGTAATGGCGCTGCAGAACCAACACCATGAATAAACCCAGCACCCAAAGGGAACCACGTGACGTCGATGTCACACAAGGCAGAGGGAGGCGTTTCTGGCAGCTGCGAGTGTGAGGATGAGAGCCAGCAGAGGACATCCCACGGTAAAGATAAGTATGCTTCCTTCTTAAGTTGAGTTAAAAAGTTAGGTCTTAAGTTACAGTCAAACTGTAAACAGTTTAAACAGTTAATCAGTTTAGAGTTTAACACTAGTTAGAGTTCTTTAAAATCGTTGGTCCTAATGTAGTGTAGAAGTAGTTTAGAAATTTGTTAGAATTTAGAAAATTTTTGGTCCTAATGTAGTTTAGAAGTAGAAGTAATTTAGAGGTATGTACTAGCACTTTGTTGCTCACTCTGTGTCCTCACCCTGGCCATGGGCCCGCCCCTGCCCCCAGAAGAAGTACAGTGGGCATTCATTGGGAGAGGGTGGAACCTCTTCTTGGGGGCAGGGGTGGGCCCATGGACAGGGCAGGGACACAGAGCGAGCAACAAAGTGCTAGTGCATAACAAAAAAAGGATAAATAGGTACACTTGTTAGAGTTCTTTTATAATGTTTAGTTTATGTAGTTTTGATGTAGTTAGTTATTAAGAGTAGGTGACTTTGGACCCGCCCCTGCCCAGTGGCGTAGCTACCATGGCATGGGGGGGCGCATTTGCACCTGGGCCCTGCCCTGGGGGGGGCATAGGCAGGGCCGACCCCCTCACCTGTGGCGACGGTGGCGGCAGCGGGAGGAGTGAGGGAGACGGCAATGCCGAGGAGCCGGCTTCCGGGAAAAGAGATCCCCATTTGCACTGGCTCTTTTCTCGGCTGCCGGCTCCTCCCCGCTGCATCTCCCTCGCCCCTCCCGCTGGCGCTGCCACCACCACCAATTGAGAATGCAGCCTAAGTTCTTCTGCTGCTTCCCCTCACCTGCCTCTGCCTCTTAGTACCGATGGGGGAGATAAAGCTGTTTGTTTACAAACAACTCCTGCCCATGTGAGTGATCAGAAGGTTGCTACCTTGTAAAGAAGGTTCTTTGAGATGGTGTCTAACATTCTCACAACTGGGTTGTGCATGCTTACCCTATTCAAATAATAGACCGCATGATGGTCTCGAGCTCCTCTAGTATAAAAAGCACTCTCCCCCCTCAGAATGACAGTTCCTTCCAACCCTTTCTAGGAATATAAGGAAAAAAATCCATGCGGGGCTGGAAGGGTGGGTGTTATGAGAATGTTCGGAGCCATCTCAAAGAACCTTGTTTACAAGGTAGCAACCTTCTATTCTTCTTCGAGTGGCTCTCCACATGCTATTTTTACATGGGTCCGCTGGGTGGGGAAGGTCCATGGGTGCGCCAGTGCATGGACAGGGCATGCACACAGCTGCACATACATCCCCACTCACCCCCACTTATCCACAGCCACGGAGTAACGGCTGTTTCCCCGGTTGCTCCATGCGTGGGGACGAGTGTGTGTGTGTGTGTGAGTGGGGATGCATGTTAGGTGGGTGTGCGCGCACCCCCACACACCATGGGCGCATGCACCATATTGTTCACAGGGGGCTCCCCCACCCATGAACACACAGAAATCTGCATGTTCATGGGTGGGAAAGGCCCATATAAAAAGGGCCACATTCTCACAACTGTCTTACTTATACTATCTTAGGTAGGAATTTAGGATGTAAAGCAATATATATTCTATCTTGGAAAATAAATCTGCAAATATGGTTCTGAGATTATTATGGCTGCTATTTCACTAACTTTTCTTAATGAAGTTATTGCTAACAGGAATACTGTCTTTAAACCCGCACCCCATAACCAGTTCATTTGCGCCCCCCCATATAATCAATTCACGCTGCCCCGGGGGCACAAATTAAATGGTTATGGGTGGGGGCAGCATGAACTGATTATGGGGGCACAACTGCCGGTGAATCAGTGTGAATTGATTATATGGGGGCAGGGGCACAAATGAACTGGTTATTGGGTGGGGGCAACATGGACTGATTGTGGGGTGTCTGGTGTGTTTGATAACAGCACCTCTGGACTGGTTGCACTGCATGCGTGCACAAGGCACAGGCGGCACTGGCAGCAAGAAGCAACAGGCCCTGGAGGTCAGACTGACTAAGCTCACTCCCCTCCTCCGGTAAGGCAGTGGACGCAGTCAGTCTCTCTGTACTTGCTTCACTGCCCGCCTGGCTGCCCTGCAGTGGAACCACTCCTGGGGAGTGGTGGTAGACGCTCGGCTGGGGAGGTGGGAAGCATTGGGAGGCCATGCTTGTCTGTGGCCACAGTTATAACTCCTAGCCGCTGGATTTTGTAGATTTAGAAGCTGTCAGCAGGCCCCGCCCCATCCCTTAAACTCCTCCCACTTTGGGTTTTCAGAGCACGCACGTGCATGAGGGGCCCATAACTGAGGCTTGATCCTGGGCCCTTCTCAACCTTGCTACACCCCTGCCCCCAAGGAGAGGTACAGTGGGCGTTCATTGGGAGGGTGGAACCTCTCCTTGGGGCAGGGGTATACCCATGGCCAGGGCAGGGACACAGAGCCACAAAGTCCATAGGAAAAAAAGGATAAATAGTTAAACACTTGTTAGAGTTCTTTAAAATTGTTAGTACTAATGTAGTTTAGAAGTACTTAGTTATTATGAGTAGGCGGCTTTGGACCCGTCCCTGCCCCCAAGGAGAGGTACAGTGGGCATTCATTGGGAGGGTGGAACCTCTCCATGGGCACAGGGGCGTGCCCATGGCCATGGGACACCCTAAAGTCTTAGGGCACCCCCAACAAATCATGTGGGCTCCAGAACCCCAGCCATAGGGGCCTCTACACCAACTGGTCCCACCACCACTGTGCTTCTAGATGCAGTGTTTTACTTTAGGAGTTACAGGGCTTCTATAGGTCCAATAAAGTCTGAAATCACACTGTGTCTAGAGGCCTCAAGAAGACCAGCTGTGGGACCTGAACAGTGTATGGACTGGGAGCGTACCTAGAAAACTAAAGGCAGCCAAGGAGAGCATGACAATTAAGAGTGTTCAGGATAATGGTAAGTGATGGCATGAGGATTGGGAGAGTCCTGGACCTCTTCTTTGGGGGAGAGGTCCACAAAGAAGCAAAATTAAAAATGTCATTCAAAATGCAAACATCTAAATGAATTTGCTTCTTTTTTCTATCTAGTTTGTGTGAGATCTGGCATGATTCCACATGACTCACCTCGCTCTCCTTGTGAACATAGGAGAAAGTAGGTAGGAGCGCGGCAGAAGAGAAGGCTGCAGACAACAAGGAAGCCCCTTTCCCCTGTTCCCTGCTGAACCCATCTCTTCCCCTTTCCTCTTCTCATGGTCCAAAACCAAACCCTTTTCCTCCTACTTCTCCTCTGTCCTGTCTTTCTCTTCTCTTTCATTCTCTTCTGATTCGGCTTGTCGCAGAACAGGGAGCTAACTCCGTCCTCCCAAGTTCTCCAAGCCAGAAGGAAGACTTGTCCCAAAGCCTACACCTTCAGAAGACTACAGGTGACCAAGCATGCCATGAAAATCGAGGATTTGAGGGTTCAGGATAAAGGTAGGCAATGTCAATGTGATCTATTTTTTTAACCTACTATGTTTAATTTGGACCTGGTGGGAAAGAGAGCATATAGGACCCCAGTAAGAGGGTTCTCTATTCCCCAGTGACAGTGCTTCACACAGCAGCGTTCTCAACATTATGTAATGGCCATCCAACGTTAACCCTGGGAACACCTTGCTGCTGGGTTATGCCATTGCCCTGGCTCTGCCTACCATTGCCCTGGCTCTGCCTACCATTGCCCTGGCTGTGCCTCTAGGCTTGCCAGCCTACTGGCCGGCCTTCCTCCCCCTCCAACCTCAAAACCCACCAGCCACCCCTGCTCTGGATCCCTCTGAACCCTCTAATTACTGTCCTTTCGCGCTCCTCCCTTTTGCTTCCAAACTCCTTGGGTCTACTCCCATTGCCTCGACCTCCTCTCTGCCAACTCCTCCCTTGACCCCTCCAATACGGCTTCCACCCCCTTCACTCCACTGAAACCACTCTTGCTAAGATCACCAACGATCTTCTTGTGGCTAAATCCAACTGCCTTTACTCTATTCTTGTCCTCCTTGATCTCTCTGCTGCCTTCGACACTGTTGACCACTTGCTCCTCCTTGAATCGCTTCACTCCCTGGTATTCCGGGACTCTGTCCTCGACTGGTTCTCCTCCTACCTTTCTGACTGCTCCTTCAATGCATCTCTTCCTAACTCCTCCCCCTTCTCCTCTCTACCCCTCTTGGTCGGGGTTCCCCAAGACTCTGTCCTTGGCCCTCTCCTCTTCTCTATCTACACCCAATCCTTAGGAAAACTCATTGCCTCCCATGGTTTCCAATACCACCTATACGCTGATGACAGTCAAGTCTATCTCTCCACTCCTTTCCTCTCCCCCTCTGTTCAATCTTGTCTCACCAACTGTCTCTCTGATATCTCTGCCTGGATGACTCAATGCCAACTCAAACTGAACACGGCGAAAACTGAACTCTTTATCTTCCCTCCCAATCCTTCCTCTCCCTCTTCCCTGTCAATTGCCATTGACCGGGTCGCCATCCTTCCTGTCCCCCAAGCCCGTAGCTTGGGCTTCATCTTTGACTCGCACCAAACCCTACATTGACTCCGTGGCCAAATCCTGCCACTTCTCCCTCCACAACATTGCTAAGATCCGCCCTTTTCTGTGTGTCTCCTCTGCCAAAACTCTCATCCATGCCCTAGTCATCTCATGCCTCAACTATTGTAAACTCTGTGGCAAAATGCCAGTAGGAGGTGCTATACAGCTGAGACATGCACCTCACTGTGTTTCTCCAAATCTCTGACCAGGGGTTCCCACAGCTGGCAAACTCCCCCAAACCCTTGATATTCCGCTGCCACCACCTGAGGGTAATTCAGAGGGCATTCACAGCCCTCAGGACATGTGAACCCCACAAGATATAAGCCTCACAGCTTCCCAAAAGCACTCCTGTTTCCTGGCACTCTGTTCCTGGGATTTCTTCCTCTGCGTTGGAGGCAGATCCCCAGAGCTACCCACAGGAGGCTTCCCTTGGTTCCAAAGCTGTTGGCCCCTAGCCAAATGGTAGATTTTTCCCTCTTTTCTTGCCTTAGTAGTGAGGCTTGGCCACCCGGCCCAAAGGAGGTGTTTAATGGTCAGCCAAGAACACACACACACACACACACCCAGTAGGGTAAAAATAAAACTTAGACTTTACTGGTACATATAACAAAAAGGAATAAAAGCATAGAACTAGGGGCGATAACCCTTTGCGCAATCAGAGTCAGTCCTGTGGACATAGTAGCCCATTTGGAAAGCATCTTCCTATAAACTGTAGCTAGCAAGTACTCACTGGTTCTGATCAGTTCTCCACAGGGAATGGTTTTCCTATGGGGACAAGTTCTTCTTCTGTCAAGATCAGAGTTTCTGTTAAGTCATATAGTCCATGTGTGCCTCCAGGCAGAGAGGTCACCACCCTAGCAGTGTCTGCTAGAAATCTCTTTCAGCGAGTCCAGAGAGAGAGAGAGAGAGAGAGAGAGAGAGAGAGAGAGATGTGCTGGTCCTTTTAAAGGCATCCTTGACCTACGTTCTGATTTGTTCAGGATCCAGAAGCCCCTCTCCTATGATTCGATCATCTCACATCACCTATCTTAGGTGTAGAGTCCCCCTCCTTAGGAATTCCAGGAATGAGGAAGTCCTGAACAGGTGCTTATTGAGGCCTGGGCTTTGGTTGAGCCAGGCTTGCAGTTTCAGTGAAGGGGGGGTCAGAGGGGGGTCTTTGTCAGGGCGAGGGCATTTTGTCACACCCTCCTCCTTGCTGGCCTTCCCCGCTCTCACCTTTCTTCCCTCATCTCTGTTCAAAACTCTGCTGCCAGGATCATCCACCTAGCCCATCGCTTTGACCACATGCAGCCTCTCCTCTCTCCACTGGCTCCCTCTTCATGAGCGTATTCTACACAAGCTCCTTGTCTTCACCTACAAAGCCCTTCACAACCTTGCTCCCCCCCACCTCTCTGCCCTGATCTCCCTCCGAACCCCTGTTCGAGGACTCCGCTCCGCTGCCATTCCCTCCCTCGCCTCCCCTGTTCCCCCAACCGCCTTTGTCCCTTCTCCCTTGCTGTCCCGCATGCCTGGAACTCTCTCCCTGCCCTCATCTGCCTTGCCCCTGTTGGTATATGCAACATCCATAAGTTAAAATTACTGAATTAAGAATAGTAATTGACTATAGAACCACCAGATGGCGCTGCTAAGTTTATATGTACATGGAAGGGAGATGGGGTTTTACAGTTGAATTCCTTCATGTAACCACTCCTTCTTCCTTCTCTCTCATTGTCTCAGTCTCCATTTTGTCTTCTTTGCAACTAAGGATCTGTGCCTGGAAAGTCTAAGTAAAGTTCTGTTTGTTAAACCTTCAACTGCATTTGTCCTTACTGATTGAGAATCAGTTATTATTCTGCAACATCCCTCCACACCTTCAAGTCCCTCCTCAAAACCCACCTCTTCTGCTCTGCCCTTCCTAATTTCTGCTAATCATCCCCACCCAGGATTATCCCCCAGCTGTTATCTGCAAACTCCCAATTTAGTGTAACCAAGCCAAGAACGTGTGCCTGAGTTCTCGCATCCTCATGAATGTTGCATCCCTTGTCTCTCCCTCTGTTCCTCCTAACTTGTCTCCCCTCCCTCTGTCTTTAGATTGTAAGCTCTCGGGCAGGGACCGTGTCTATCTTATTCTCTCTAAAGCACCAGGTACATCACTGGCACTATATAAAAGCTAATAATAAATAATAATAATAAGTAAGGGTAATTCTTTCCCGGCTCCAGAAGGCTGGGGACTGAAGCCCTGTTAACGATTTGAAGACTTTTGAGAGGCCCGGCTTGCAATCTGACTGGGAAAAAAAATGAAGAAAAAAGCAAACTGATCTAGGATGTTCAAATACACAATTACAAATGACCGGCCTTAGACAAATATCTAACACTTTTCCTATATTGCTTCAGTATTCAAGTACTGGTGCTTGCCACTTTTGAGCCTGGAAGAAAGCCATGAACTGGGATCCAGAAACGTAATGCTGTCCCCAGTTTCATCACCAACTTCCTGCACAACCATGTCAAAATCACTTACTCTCATTGCACTTAGATTACACATAAGTTCCCTACCTCAGTCGCATCTCTAAAAATTAATAAAGAAGTTGAAACCCTAGAATAAACGCACACATGCAACATTATTACATTGGAAAGGTGTTAAAAGAAAGCAAACGTAATGTGAAGTGCTACGTAGTCTGTGAATGTCAAAATTGTTGCATTTACTTTCTAAACTCTGCTTCCATGTGCATAAGAATGAAATAGAATCTGTATTTACAGGAGTACACTGCTCTTTCTGCATGTCCCCTGCCGCCTTCTGGTTTTGAAGTCAGTCTAAGTAAGTTAATTTGCTCTTGCAATTCAGTGTGCTTTGCATATGCAATCTAATGATTCAACTGGCAGCTTGTGAAAAAAAATGCTTCTTTCAGAGCTATCTATCTATCAGGCATTGCCGTATATTTTGCACATTTGGCTGCAATGGGAATAATCACAAATATGTAGCATTAGGTGTGCAGCAGTCTTCGACCATCCCTGCGACATATGACTTGAATTCCACTGGAGTGTAATTACATTCATGGAATTGCATTCATAAAAATATCATAAATTCAGGGTGTGTCTACATCTTGCGTGTTATCACATGAGAAGGGCCCCACATTGGCCCCATATACCCACTTGTGAGAAGGGCGGCCACCGGATGTTTGCCCCAGTTTGGGCTGGGGCAGCTCGGCATGACCTCATCCCCAGAAAGGCAGAGTATGCCATGCAGGGTAACCTAACCTAACCCAGGCAATGTACTGCCCTGTGACCCCCTCCCAACTGATATGTGTGGGGGTCATGGGGTGGGATGCATTCTTCACCACAGAGTCGCAGTCACAGCCTAGAGCGATTGCAGGAGCAACTGCAACTTTATGTGTGTGTGCGCGCGAGTGCGGAGGGGGCAGACTATGACCAGAGAAACCACTGGCCCATCTGCTGGGGTCCTTGTGGAGCCTGCACTGGGTGGTTGCAGGGGGAGGCATGGAACAGCTCCAGGTTCTGGCAGAGTCTCAGCCCATGTGATAACACTAGGGTTACCATACTTCCCTTTAAAAGAGAACACTTATGAAAAAAACATGGTGCAGGGCTGCATTGGTCCCAGTGCAGCCCTACAACATGTATTTTTCATAAGTGTCCTCTTTTAAAGGGGAGGTATGGTAATTGGTAACTCTAGATAACACCCTTTGAGTAGCGTGTGCAGTTCTGGTTGTCCCATCTCAAAAAGGACATAGTAGAAGTGGGAAAGGTGCAGAGAAGGGCAACAAAGATGATCAAAAACATGGAATGGCTTCTGTATGAGAAGAGACTTGATAGGTTAAGGCTCTTCACCCTAATGAAGAGGCAACTGAAGAGGGATATGATGGAAGTCCACAAAATCATGAGTAGTGCAGAGCAAGTAAATGGAGAGCTGTTATTTACCCTTAATGAAAATACTAGAACTAGGGGATGCTCTGTGAAATTAAATGGCAAAAGATTTAACAAATAAAGGAAATATGGTTTCTAGCATAACTGGGTTCAAAAGAGGATTGGACAAGTTCTTTAGAAGATAGGTCCATAAGTAACAGTCAGTCAAATTGGTCAGGGGACAAGACCTCTGACTGTGGGGGACAATATGAAGTGTATCATTCTAGTATGACCTGTTGTGTACCTCTCTAAACCAACTGAAATTGGGCTGGATGGACCATTGGTCTGATGCAGTACAGAACGTTTCATGTTTTTATGACAATATTACAACAAACAGTAAGATAGTAAGTGAAAACAGACATAACTTTTCTTATAACATTTCTTATGCATGCTGCAGGGTTGCATAGGTCACCAATACAGCCCTGCAACATGCATAAGAAATGTTAAAGCAGAGTTAAAGTAGAGTTAGCATTATGTCTGTTTTCACCCAGTGTGTAAATGAAGCAAAGCCAGCTGAGCCAGACATGGTTACTGTTGATATTGGAGCCTGACCATGTAAATACTTTCTACAGTGAGGACAGAAAATTGACAGAAGGGAACATTGTGTTTAGTAATAAGTGTGTGTGTGACTTCTACTCCATGATCAACCTCAGCCTCGACCAATCCACACACCAGATACACTTTCTGAACATCACAGTACAACTATAGGATGGATACATCAATACCACCTTGCATCGTAAACCCACGGACCGCTATACATACTTACACGCCTCGAGCTACCACCCAGAACATACCACATGATCAATAGTCTACAGCCAGGCCTTGCCGTATAACTGCATCTGCTCCAATCCCTCCAACAGGGACACCTCAAAGACCTACAACTAGCATTATTGGGTCTACAATATGCACCCAGCATGGTGAAACAACAAATCAACAGAACCAGGCTAGTACCCAGAAGCAACCTGCTACAAGACAAACCTAACATAGATAATGACAGAACACCTCTGGTTGTCATCTACAGCTTCCAGCTAAAAACTCTCAAACAATTAAGGATCTACAACCTATCCTGGAAAATGACACCTTCCTTGTAGAAGCACTGGGTGGTAAACCTGTCCTTGCTTACAGACAGTCGTCCAACTTGCTACTCACCCACAATAATGGCCCTTCCAACATAAACACTGACCCAGGGACCAAATCCTGTAACAAAGCCAGATGCCAACTTTGTCCCCACATCTGCACTGACAATATTTTCACAGGACCTAACACCACCAGCTACACCATTAAGGACTCCTGCACCTGCACATTCTCCAATGTGATCTATGCCATCTCCTGCCTGAAATGCCCTTCTGCTGTTTACATTGGACAAACAGGACAACCCCTACAAAATAGAATAAATGGACACAAATCTGACATCAAAAAAGGTGACACACAAAAACCAGTGGGTGAACACTTCATCAGTCTTCTTGGACACAGCATCTTTGACCTGAGGGTTAATGTACTTAAACAAAGACCACTAAAAGGATGGCTTGAATGTGAAACCACTGAACCAGAATTCATTACCAAATTTGACTCTGTTTCTTTGGGTTTGAATCGAGATGTGGGTTTCCTGTCATATTACATAAAATAATTGTACCTTTATACAGGTTTTTTTACCCTTTGTAACTTTTTGTATTTTCCAGCCTATGTTTTCCATCCAGTTCTCCTAATGTATAGGACATCCTCCCACATATGGGTTGGGAGGCGATTGGATCTGATCAGTTTTCCATGTCTTTAGATTGGACACCCACCTACATTCCTCCACATCTCCTTATGAATGGGCCGTTACCACTTATCTGTATGTTGGGAGGGGTTTCTGTCTGATCACGGGGTTTTGTCTTTCAATGTAAACTATTTCCTCTCTGTAACTAATCTCATCACTTGTAACCATATATATAGTAAGACCAAGGGCTGTGCTTAGGAAAGGACAGTCATTGCTGAGACCCACGCCAGGCTCCATTCTGTGCCCCTGCGGCTATGGAAGCCCAGGGAAGTTCCAAGACTGCCGTACCTGAACTCTGCCCTTGTCTGTGCATGATTCACACAGGATTTTCCAAGCCAGCTCCAGTTTCTCTCTTTAGCCCAGACTGTAGAGACTCAACATCTTTAACTCTTGGGGTAACTAGAATTCAATATCAACCAAACTCTCCACCAGCCATGTCAACCCTATTAGGCTTTGGAGATCTGGCACAAGTTAAAGCAGCTTTTGGTTTGCTGTACCAAGGAGGGAGGAATAGCAAAACTAGGTGATGCTCATCTCTGCACTCTCCACCTAGCTTGCATTAGGCACTTCCAAGGTTGGGTACTTCTCCAAAGTGATTGGGAATGGCCACTGTCGGAGACAGGATTCTGAGCTTGATGGGTCCAGCATGGCACTTATGTTCTTTTCTTACCTGAAGTACTGTATGTGCCCCTGCTGGAGAACATTTAAATGAAGATATTTAGGATGAGGGTTTACTTTCCACCTTTTTATGTATTGCACAAAATATTTTCCACATTTCCAAAGAGAAAAATTAACCATTTGCTTTCTTCTGAAGTAAGAAGCTGTTGCTGTTGGGTTTAATTTGAACCAATGCCACCACACAAAGCAATTGTAGACACTCAGTAAATTTATAAAGAAGCCAAATCCTCCAGTGCTTACGTGTGTGGCAAGGGAATAGGCCCAAAGTAAACTTATTGATCTAAGCTTCTCAGAAAAATTGAGTCCATTTATTCTGCACTCCAAGTTATCTAGACCAAAAAATAGCACAATAGCATTTTCTGTGCTAAGCTTTCCTTAATGGCCAATTATACCAGCATGAAAACAATTAGTTTTTCCTCCATTAGCTATTTCAGGAAATGATCCTTTAAATGACTCAAACTTCAAGGCATAGAAATTTCAAGCCTGCTCTCTCTGCAAGTCACTGGCTCAGAGTAACCTGGCTCTGGAAACTAGCACTAAGCCTTGCCAAGGCAGAGGTGGACACGATCACCCCCAAGACTTATGTGACCATAAGGTCATGTGAGGTTTAGGAGAGTGTGACAGAGTCACACAAGTCCTTTCAGGACCAGGCCTGTGGAGCTGGGGTAAGTCACTGCATGGTGCAGCCCTAGGAGCAAGCTGGGCTTGGCCAAGCGACTTGTCCTTTAAGGGACCAAGAACAGAGACAGCTATTAAGGTCAGCTGAGTGACTCCAGCTGGGGGTGTTTGAGTAAGCTAGTGGAGCCTCAGTTTATAATAGTTAACTGAGGAGCTTGCAGGAGGGAAACACTAGGAAGAAGCAGCAAGCCTGAAGGCTCTGCCTCGGAGGGGTCTCAGAGAAAAAGACTCATGGTTATCAACTCATGGTTGCCAAAGGACTAACCTGGAAACCTGCTGGCAGGGGCCAAGCAGGGAGGTTCTGAGCTGAGGAAGAGAAAAAGCTGGCAGAGAATAGGCCAGATGAGAGGGGAGCAGGACTATAGTAGGAATGTAGATAAGTTAGATGTATAACTAATGGGAATATGTATATATATTGAAGGAATATGTGTTGAAAGGGAGATTGTCACTGTAAATAAAGAACACTAAAGGAGAAGCAAGGACTGTGGACAATGGTCAGTGATCCTGCAAGAACTTACCCTAGCAGGGCATGCCGCTGTTACACAGACACTCAGTCAGAACGTGTGAGATCTGAACGACAGAGGGACTTTCTAGGGGACTCTCAGGTGTTTTTGCAACTTGTGCAGAATTCAGTCCTTGTTTCCTAGCTCTGGGCAGCCAGCAAAGTAGAGCGCCCCCCTCCCCCCAATCTTCTCCAAGCACATTCTGTATCCTGAAACCCAGATTGCAGAGCTGGGCCATTAGGTCCAGAGAGGTTTGGGGGGAAGTCCACCCTGATCTACCTCCATTTAAGCTCTCATTTAATTTGGCAGAGCTGCTGCCCAGATGGTGTCTCGGGGGGGGGGGGACAAGAACAGGTTGCCGGGTCATGTGTCAGATCTAGGTAGTGAACCCAGTCTGCCTCCCCAACCCCACCCTCCTCCATGGGTTGTTGGGCAACCCATATGGGGCGTCTCTGGAGGGGAGTGAACGAGACACTCCCTGTGTGTGCAGATGCTTATTGTGGGGAGAGAGGAGGATCCTGCTGATAAATACTTGCTGGCAGCATTAGCACTTACCAGCGCAGCATGTGCTACTGTGACTGTTCTGGTAGGAGAGGATGCCTGGCCTTGAAAGGTTATGTAATTTGGCATGTGTTAAAAGAGAAATGGTGACTTAACACCTCACCCCACCCTCCCATTTTATCTCTAAGACAAATCTGAATGATACTTCATTGGGCAAAGGAAAGGCACTTTTGTAACTTAAGGGAATTCCTCAGGTGAATATAAAAGGTCTGCTTCAAACAATGGAAATACGACAGTCTCTCTGAAAAGGTCACTGGAAATCATGGGAACGTGTCAAGCAGCTTGTATAACAAAGATCACTGCCAACACCTTATATAACTAGTAGGTCCCAATGACCCCCAAGCCACAAGGCCGGCCAGCCATCATCACCTCAGCCTTGTCAAGATTCAGTCTCAGACGGCTCACCCACATTCAGTCACCCACTACAGCCAGGCAACGGTTAAGCATCGAGACTGCAGGACCTGGGTCGGATGAAAAAAAGAGGAAGAGCTGTGTGTCGTCAGCATACTGATGACACCTCATTCCAAACCCCCGAATGATCTCACCCAGTGGTTTCATATACACGTTGAACAAGAGGGGGGACAAGATGGAACCCTACAGGACCCGACAGGGGAGATCACGAGGTGATGACAAGCAATCGCCCATCACCACCTGCTGAGACCTCCCCGACAGGAAAGAGCAAAACCACTGAAGAGCGGTCCCGCGTACTCCCATACATGCTACATATTTGTTTATATGTTAATTTCCCTCCACAATCTGGACTCTGCTCCCACGCAGAGTCCCCCCAGCTGCACTTTACCTCACATGCCTGAACTACCCCAGGTGGTTCACATGCTGCTAGTCAACACTCCTCCAACCCTACTCCCATTGGCCAGAGCTGGTTCCATGCTCAGGGGCATCTTACAATGGCTGGAAACTCCAATCACAGGGGCTCCTCCCCTCCTAAAGAAGAAAGCACTTGCCTGCTATAAAATTTACTCACCAGAAGCAAGTGGATTTGTATAGGTTTGATCACGCACAAAATCCAGAACTTGGGGGTCTCTTGAAATTGGGGACTCCGGGTGTGGGCCCCTAGTGCCCATGCTGTAAAATGGCATTGTGGTAGTACACAATTATAGTCTTTCTGATGAGAACAATTTTACATTTTACACACACTGGAAAGTTAGAGTTGTGGAAAGAGCTGGAATTCTAGGTCTTGTATTTCAACTGAGTGCAGGAGGCGGGGGGGTGTTAGTAAAAATTTATTGAAAGGGCAGAAGGAGGACTTGGAAACTGCTTTGGCTCAGCAAGCAGAGGATCTCAGTCTTCAGGGCTATATATCAACTGCTCACACAAGAAGTTAAAGTCATTCAAAACTTTGAGTAAACTTTGCATGTAAACATTACTACAGCTCTGATGTATTTTGGGAGCTGCTCATTTTATTTAATGGACATGCTTTAAAAGTGAATTTCAGAGAACACAAATGAACACACACACAAATCACTGACAGATAAAGTAATCTGAACTGCACTTTTTAAGGAGCGAGAAAAAGGGGCACTGAAACCCTCCAGCCCTAAAGGCAAAGAAAATCTTCAGGATACTGAAGAGAACAATGGACCAGTATGTGGGAATGACTGTACATCCTGGGAAGAGGGGGTACACAGACAAACACAGATTTACCTTTGTTCCCTGATAGAAGTCATCTTTGGATTGGGTGCCCATGAAGGGGAACTTCATGTGTGTGTGGGTATCAATCCCTCCAGGCAGTACTAGCTTGTTGGAGGCATCTATCACTTGGAGCCCAGTGGGGGACCCCAACTGCAGATGTAGCCCCACTGCTTGCACCACACCATTCTCTATGTAGACATCAGCCAGCTGTGAGCAGTCATCGTTCACTACTCTCCCTCCTTTGATCAAAATCCTCTGCATGGTTTGGGTGGCAGGATCCTTGCACAATTGCCTAGCAGTGTAGCCCGAGTCCCGAGGGCAGCAGTTGCACTTTCAGCAGTTGGATTCAGGTTTCCTCCCCTTTTGGTGTCTCTGCTGCAACCACTGTGGGTGGGAAATCAGCAAGGAAAGCTGCAATGAGAGCCCCAATAGGGACCGAGATGGGGAAGGAGGAGGAGTACATCAGATGCCAAGTCTTCAATATCCTACTCTCTTTTCCTTCTGAATGAAGCAAACAGGTTCTTATTTCATCCTCTGAAACAGATACCAAAGGCTCCTTCTGAGTAACAGTTTGCTGCCTTCACGCTCCCCACCTAGCAGGACAAGTGAACTGGCCCTCCATCCATACATGATAGTTCTATTAATATCTTTGCCAGAGGACACTACCCTTTGCTTGACCACAGCAAGACACCAAAACAGGTGATCACTGAGAGGGCTAGGAAGAAGCAAACATGCTCCTTTTAAAGCAGCACTGAAAATTGGACCCTGCCACCAGATATTCAAAAGCGCTCAGCACCCAGAAATTTTTCAAAGGAGGTCATCAACCAAATGCTTCAGACACTTAATAATAAATGGGCCACTTTTTTAGCACCCAAGTGCTGAGCTGTTCAGTAACAATGAACTCTGGACCCCCCAACCCTCACACAATAGGTCTAAAACAGGACTGGATTGAAGTAATTCTAGTCCTACATAGAGTAAATAGTGGCATAATCATCAACCCCACATTGACCTTTCGAAGCCCTGGCCTACCACTTGGAAAAATGGAAGTGATACACATCATCAGTGGGCCTATTAGCTTGAGGGGAATGGGGATGGTGGCTAGCCCCATGGGGTCCTCTGCTGTGGGAGAACCAAGAAACTAAAGCTTGGATGGTGAGAGTGCCTACCCAAAAGTCCCAGGGCACTCTGACTGGTGGCGAGGACTCAGAACAGTGGTCGTAGCTCCATCTCATCATCTTGCTTAAAGCAATCCAGCCCTTCCCCATCCCCACTTCCTAAAGACTCCTTCCTGACCCACAGTAAGATCAGGAACTGGCTGTAGTACTTTCCTGCCCCTCACTTCCCAAATAGGAGAGCTATACTGTTGGAACTCTCCTTTCTGCTTATTAGAATGTCTCCTTACATTGGACATTACTTAAGAACAAAGGCTTCTTATCGCTTCGATTCAAAATGAGCAGAGCTTGTTAAGGAGGAACCAAACTAGAGTAGAAAGGAGAAAACTGAAGTTTTTACCAGGTTACATTTGGTACTAAAAAAGCTCCTCTTCTTGCAGGAGATGATCAACTCCTCACAGAATCTGGCTGACCCATGTCTTTTGAACTCTCTTCTCCTGAAGGTTCAACAGGGTCCAGGCCTGAACATTTTTTTGTGAGGCACTGCAAGACCTTTTTATTTGGCCTGGCATTTAGCAGGCTGTGATAGGGTTTGGGGATATGGGGTGTTGATTTTATGGTGGGTTTTGGATTGTGTATTACAATTTGGTTTGAATGTATTTATGTATTGTTACCTGCCCTGGAACTACAAGGAATAAATCTAAATAAATAATAATAGTCCCCCCCCCAAAAAAAACCCCAATAAGCATGACAGGTGCCAAGGTCAATATGATTCATACCTTCTTCATTATGAGCACATTATTTACATCTTTACGGTTCACTGTGCTCTGCTGACCTTGCTGGGATTGGCTGCAAGTTGATCTCCTTTTTCCACCACTCGGCTCATGGTTTTAGTTTGGTTTTTGAGTGGTATACGCTTATATAAATAGGTGGGGTAGATTCTAAGTGTGCCATTCAAGTGAACTAACTGTTCAGGTGGGGGTAGGTGCCTGGTTGTATTTTGATCCCCTGGCATTATTAGTTTGTATAGGACATCCCCCCACATATGGGTTGGGAGGCGATTGGATCTGATCAGTTTTCCATGTCTTTAGATTGGACACCCACCTACATTCCTCCACATCTCCCAATAAATGGGCCGTTACCACTTATCTGTATGTTGGGAGGGGTTTCTGTCTGATCACGGGGTTTTGTCTTTCAATGTAAACTATTTCCTCTCTGTAACTAATCTCATCATTTGTAACCATATATTTAGTAAGACCAAGGGCTGTGCTTAGGAAAGGACAGTCATTGCTGAGACCCACGCCAGGCTCCATTCTGTGCCCCTGTGGCTATGGAAGCCCAGGCAAGTTCCAAGACTGCCGTACCTGAACTCTGCCCTTGTCTGTGCATGATTCACACAGGATTTTCCAAGCCAGTTCCAGTTTCTCTCTTTAGCCCACCAGCCATGTCAACCCTATTAGGCTTTGGAGATCTGGCACAAGTTAAAGCAGCTTTTGGTTTGCTGTACGAAGGAGGGAGGAATAGCAAAACTAGGTGATGCTCATCTCCACTTAGCTTGCATTAGGCACTTCCAACTAACAACCACCAAGGAGTGACAGTCCCCGAGAAACTGGGGGGACTTGGAGAAGGACGTTCCTGGTGGATCACAGGGGCCTATCCAGCAGGCGGGGAGTGAGGCAGTCCCGCAGGTAGGTAGGGCTGAGACCGTGTAAGGTTTTATAGGTGAGCACCAACACCCTGAAGCAGGCGTTACTCCTGTTACTCCTTGGTGGTTGTTAGAATGTTTTTTTACATCATTTTTGTATTATGGGCATATTTAATTACATCCACGATGCTCACTTTCCTTGCTGATTTGGTGGGTAGTTAATAAACCTTCCTAGTTTTAGTTATGTTTTAACTTGTATATTTTTTATATTAACAGTTCTACTGATCTGCTGGGGCAGATTGTAAGTCGATTGATATATAGTTTTATCTGGCACTATTTTTCTGCTATTATTAGCTTGCTATTATTTTTAGTTTGTATAATACTCTTGATTACAGCAAAATGTATTGATGTACAGTACATGTTTGTAAACCTTGCATGTTTATATTTTGATTTGACTTTTGGCCATAAATAACGAACCAATAAGCTAAAATACCTGAAAATGAAACACCAAAGTGAACAAAATAACTCATATCCAAAACAAAATATCTGAAATAATGCATATACAAATATCATCTCAGTGAATTAATACAATGAATATATTCAGAATTATCTGAATATGCACACTCTATCTGCATATACAAAATTGATTATTCATCCTCTTGAAAGGCTTTGATGGAACTACTCTGGAGAAAGTAGTTGGTAGATGGTGACCGTCAGCAATAGTAAAAATGCTTGCTTGTAAAATGCACACAAAGTCTAAACTGCCTCTCAGGATTAGGTACTTCCCTCAGTTTCCTACAAATATGTAACAAAACCCATTGGGCCTGGGTATGGGCTGAACAGCTTTGAACCAGTCACAACATGCCTGACTGTTAACCCAAGATGTAGCAGGAATTACTGAAGGCCGATTACTGCAAACGTCTGCTGGAGATTTCAGAACTCCCCCCACAACACCCGGCCTGTCAGTCAGGATTTGATCTCTGCAGTTCTTTGTGTACAATATATGTGCACAGGGATAGAAGGAAACTGTAGGAGAGTATTTACTGGTTTTTTAAAAAGAGTCACTCTTACCTTAGGGACCGCCTCGCCCTTCGCGCCCCGGAACGGCTCCTGCGGTCTGCCGGGGGTGCCCTCCTGGAGGTCCCCCGTGTTAAGCGGGGGGCCACGATGGAGCGAGCATTCTCGGTGGTAGGGCCGCGGCTGTGGAACTCCCTTCCGGAGGAAGCTCGCCTGGCCCCAAGCCTTTTGACATTTCGGCGGAACTGTAAGACCTGGCTGTTTGCCCAGGCCTTTGGGAGGGCGGGTGAGGGGGGTGACTTTTAATCCCCCACCTATGTATTTATATATTATTGTATTTTGCCCTGTTTTATTGTTGTATTTTATATTTGTATTTTAATTGATTTTAAGTGTTTTTATTGTTGTTAGCCGCCCCGAGCTGCATTGCAGGAGGGGGCGGGATAGAAATTTATAAAATAAAATAAATAAATATAGGAACTGGCACGCTGGACTCTCAGTGCCACATTATGGCACCAAGACTGTGCTTGTGGGTTTGATCAACGACCTCTGCCATGATTTGGACCAGGCTCACTCAACTCTGCTGATTTTATTAGAGCTGTCAGCTGCCTTTAATACCATTGATCATGAGATGTTGGTGACTCATCTGCGGGACCGAGCCGGGGTGAACAGGATTGTTCTCAAATGGTTCCGTTCATTCCTGGCCGGAAGAACTTCAGTGAGTGGTTCTCAGGGATTGTTTTTCTTCTCCCCAAGACCTCTCTTGTGGAGTCCCGTAGGGTTCCTTTCTGTCCCCTCTCCTGTTCAACGTGTATATGCAGCTGCTGGGTGAGGTCGTGAGATGGTATGGTGTGCGATGTCATCAATATGCTGACAACATCCAACTATACCTCTCTTTTTCATCCGACCCAGACCTGGTAGTCTCAGTGCTTGGCAGCTGTGAGGGACTGGATGAGAGCAAGCCATGTGAGGATGAATCCTGACAAACAGCAGTGATGTTGGTAGGTAAGGTGGTGGGTGTGGTATCCCCTGTCATTGATGGGGTTCGTCCCCCTCTGGTCTCCCAGGTTTGTAGTCTGGGAGTGGTCCTCAATTCCTAGCTCCGCCTGGATGTCCAGGTGGGGGCTGTGGTGAGGAGCGTGCTCTGCCAGTTACATCTTGTGCGGTGGCTTTGGTCATATGTCCCGGACTCCGACCTGGCCACCATCATCCATGCTTTCAGCACCTCAAGACTGGATTATTGTAAGGTGCTCTACGTGGGGCTACCCATGATAATGGTTCGGAAGCTGCATCTGGTGCAGAATGGGGACGGGTCGCCAAGAGCACATTACACCAGTGCTCTGTTCTCTACACTTATAGTCTTCTGGGCCTGCTTCAAGGTGTTGGTGCTCACCTATAAAACCTTACACGGTCTCAGCCCTACCTACCTGTGGGACTGCCTCATGCCCCGCGTGCTGGATCGGCCCCTGTGGTCCACCAGGAACGTCCTTCTCCAAGTCCCTCAAGTTGCTCGGGGGGCAACTATGGCGAGGGTGTTCTCGGCGGCCACACCGAGACTGTGGAACTCCCTTCTAGCAGGTGACCCTGGATCTCTCCTCCTGTTGACAAATGTGTAAGACCTGGCTGTTCTGCCAGGTTTTTGGTGAGGGAGATGAGTAAAGGGTGGGAGTGGGGGCATTGGGGTTTTCTGATTTTTATTCTATTACCCCCATATGGACTGTTTTATATTTTATTGACTTGTTTATTTTATTGTTGTATTTTATATTTATATTTAATTTATTTTGTGATTGTTAGCTGCCCTGAGCTGCTTTGGTGAGAGGGGTGGGATATAAGTTATGAAAAATAAACAAATAAACAAACAAACAAACAAATAAATAAATATATCAGTTTCAAGGACAGTGGCCAGCACAGGATTCTTTCACAGGAAGGTGCAAGAACCTCAGAGTTAGTAAGCCACACCTTTGTCACGCAAGTTGCACAGATAGAGTATAATATAACCTCCCATGTCTAGACAACATAAGTGAAAGGGGAGCTAGTACTGAACAGCTGGTAGGCCCTGGTGTCAGCATTTATGTATTCCAGACATGATTTATGTCCCTTGAAACCCATGGGCATGAGGAGGCAGCTAAGAAATGCAAATAAATAAAAATAAAATAAAAAAATGTAGCAGGGGCATAGAGATGGATCTGGGTACTGATACTGCAGAACTGCAGTTTAAATGTAATTGAAGCTGTCCCTCTACATAACTTTGCAAGAGAAACTATTACATGTTAACAGAGTCTACTGGTTTCTAAGTTAACATATATAGTACATTGCAATTTGTCCCTCAGTCTGTACACAGTGGTTTTCGATAGATTTCCTCCTCTTCTCTTTGACTTACGCTTGTCTAGCACAGAGACGGTTTGATCATTACAATTTTTGAGAAACAAGAACTTTGAGCTAAAAGTATTCTTGGCAGTTAATGCTGTTCTAATAGTCCATTTACTTGGTCAAAGTAAGAATACATCCAAAGTAGGAGCATGTACGTCAACTTGGTAAATGATTAAAAAGTTCAACATGCCACTGCACCTCAGCAATGGGGGTTACTCAGATTCTGTGCAGGGCAAGTTAGGTTTGGTATGCTTTGCTGCAGGGGCATTCCGTTCCATTTTCCAGGTTTATATTAATTTTGGCCACAAGAGATATTTTCTTTGTCCAATTGGTGAAATACATTTACTGTTTGACAGGACTACATTATAGTTAGCTTCAAGATCTTGGGCACAATCCTTCTCCATTAAAGTCAATGACTCAGCACTCACTGACTTTTATGGTGGAGGATAATACCCCTTATTTCACAAGAAGGATAGTACTTAGATACTCTCTGTTAGGGGTGTGCACCAGAAAAAATAGTTTTCATTTTCATTTGTTTTTAAAATATTATTTATGTTTTTATAACAACAAAAATGCCCATTTTCATTTGTTATGAAAAACAAAACAAACAATCAACATAAAACCAATTTTTTTTTCCATTTCCACGTCTTCCAAAAGTGCTTCCAAAAGTGCCTCTCTGACAGTGCCCCTTCCACAAACTTGATGAGAGTGTCCCAGGGTGGCAGAAGTATCACCGAGAGATTGGTACACAGCAGCTAGGTAGAGCAAACACTGGACAGAGCAAACACTGGCATGCAGCGGGTGCTGGGCACTGAAGCCGCCAGGCACTTGCACAGGAGGAGATGGTGGTTCCCCAAGTATGGAAAAGCTTTTAGTTGAAAAGAAAGCCCCTGGGAAGCAGAATGTCAGTGTGAGATTAGCACGCAGCAGGCAGACACAGGACAGAGAAACTGGCAGGCAAAGGGTACTGAAGCAGCAGCGACTGGCAAAGAAGAGAAGACTGACTCCCCCAACTAGTGAGCATGACATTGCTTCAAGCGTTGCTGAGAACATGCCAGAGGGATAGAGACCATCATCATAAAATGAAGTGGCAGCAACCCAACTTGTGGCAGGGTGTCATCAACATGCAGCAGCAATTGCCCCAGGGTGGGCAGCACATCGGAGAGAGACTGACCTTTGGGGAGCAGCAGCAGATCTCAGGCAGAGCAAAGGAGGAGTGGACAGGCTGGCAGGAAAGCAGATAGTGGCACAGGCTTTGTTTGTCATTGTGGGCACCATCAGCTTGCAGGAACACACAGGATTATGAACGTGTAATTGGAGGGAACTGGGTGTATGAGAATGGGAAGAGGGCAAGGTCTATTTTTTGTTCTATAGAATGCGACTGGAAAACAGCCAAAGGCACACTGAACAGCTCACACACATAAACACAATAGTCAAGTCTGTGAACCACTGGATGTGCACAGAGCAACTACCAGCTAGCCATAGGTGCAGAGCTCTGTGTGCCCTCAGCTTCTACAAGCTCCCTGGGCTTGTTCCCTCCCCCAAGCTTCCCTGAGTGGTACAACCATGTGCAATGACCAATCTCTTACATCTATTGCAGGGCTCTGTTCTGTCTGCACTGCCAGTTGACCAGCGGAGATGTCAATCTTAGGCGGTCATTTTGGCTCTCACTCACTCCTCCTCCTTGCACTTGTTGTTTGCAGAGTGAACCATGTGCCAGGCTGCCCAGAAAAACATAAAAAACCCAACAAAATGAAAATGATCCATTTTCATGTTATTATTTTTTAGGTTTTGTGTTTGTAATAACGAAAATGGGCATTTTTGTTTAGGTTATTATAAAAACACAAATTAATTGCACACACCAACTCTCATGCTTGGCAAAGGCAAGCTAAAGATACTAGATAAAAGTGCAAACACATTATCTTCCCATTTAGCCAACACCCACCAAGCGTACTTTTCTATCTTAGTCTTCACTCAGCTTAAGATTGTTTTCAATTCCACAAGCAATACTTAGTCCATGCTGTGTAGAAAAGTGTAGTGTTCAGCAATATTACACTGCAGGAATCTAGTTTTTGGAATGCATTTCATATGGCCGCCCTTTATAACATTGTACCGTTACCTCTTTATAGCCACAAAAATATTAAATGGACCAAATAGCACTGAAAAAAGGGGTCCCCATACCTGCTTAACTGCTCAAACATTACTATGTTCAGGAACAAACAAGAATCTATATGGGGAACTATGGGAAATACATATGCTCCATGGAGAAGGTGAACAAAGAATCTTAATTGAATTACAAATAAAATTTTTCAGAAGTACCTGAGTGTCTTAAGTACTATTTGTGTCATGGATTTTCAGGCTGAAATGAGAGGAGGCTGTAGCAGGAATGTTCAATCAGGTTTATTCAGATACACAGGTGTGGGTCTCACTGGTATTTCTACCAATGGACTACGCCTTACAGCACAAAGCCTCCTTATATACACAGTGGCGAACAAGCAACCATACATGGTTCAATCATGCTGGTATTAGATAGCCATATCTGACAGGAAATACCTCTTGTTACTAGGCAGAAATTGGGTTGCTGACGCAAGCAAGTTCAGTTCCTCGGAACTAGGGATAAGGGGGCACAAGGGTGCAGCAGGATATCTGTCAGGAAATGTAGCTAACCACAGAACCCACATACAAAGGAAACTTCAATATTGGTGCTAACTATAGCTCATGAAGCTTTAGCAGACCAGCTGAGGCAGACATGCACCTTTCTTGCAAAGCAATAAGCTCTGGCCTAAAAGTTTGGTCAAGGAGCCATTTTGGGATTCTTCCATAATTCCCCCCTTTTGAGGCTTGGAGGAAATGATCAGGCCTCAACCATCAAAGGGGTCTTAAAACGGGCCCGTTCATCAATAAGCTTGCGAACCTGAATCTTTCTGTTGAGGGCGGAAGTATCCCTGGTACATTTGTTAATTAGGCAAAGCATAAGCTTGAATACAATGTACACTAATACAAACAATAAAAGAAAGGATACAACCCCGTACAGTATGTGCTTGACAAAAGCTGGAATGTTGGGAAACAGACCCTCAAGCCAACAGAAGAGACCCCCTTCCACCTCCCATTCGCCGGAGGGAACCCAGGTTGAGTTGGAATTTAGTTCCTTAGCTGCTTGTCGGATTTGGCCAATAACAAGATGCAGGTTTTTGGCATTATCAGGAATATAAGTACAGCATTCGGTGTTTATGAGAGCACAGACACCTCCTTTGGCTGCTATCATTATATCTAAAGCTATACGATTTTGTAGGGCTACTTCTCTAAGGGCTACCATTTCTGCTGTGATATTTTCAAAGCTGCTAGCCATGGCATTTGCTGCCTTTTCAAAACTAGTAGCGACGCGGTTAAGGCATCGAAGGCCTAGGGCTGTGCCTAATGCACCCATACCCCAAAGAGACAGTACTGTAGCTAGATGGCCCTCAATATCGCTGACAACCTCTCGTTTAGAGTGAGTGTGTAATTTGGTGTTGCCCACATTCAGAGAACTTTGCAGGCCCCTTATAGGGGCTGCGTACAGGATACGGATGGCTGGGAGAACAAACCCTATATAGCAGCTACCTCCCCAGTTGGCAGGCAACCATTTGCGAGCTGTGTTACCACAGATGTAATATGTTCCCACCTAGGTGTGCATCCCGGTTTTAGAGAAATCACAGGGAGATGAAAAATAAAGGGTAACATTCTGAATAATTGCATTATGTGTGCATGATAAAGTGTAGTCACAGGTGCTATTTCCCATGAAGTGGGGGCTGTTGTTGGTGTAGCAAAGTAAGCCCTTCTGAGTGACAGATACTATGAGGGGAGGAGGCAGAGATTCGGGGAGCTATTTTGTCCACCATTTGTTTGAGGTGGAATTAATCCCACTACACAGCAGAATGGGTGTTCTGAGACGAGGGCATAGATCTTCCCAGTCAAGGCAGATGCTAATTAAAGGAATTCCTCCCTTAGTGCTCAGGGGAAGATGCGCACATACCCAACAATTAGTACGGTTCTGAACCGCTGCTGTAACAACGGCAGTAGTTAGATAAGAGTTCTGGTGAAAGGCTACCATAGGGTCAAGGAGGATCAGGAGGGTCAGTACGCCGGCAGTGAGAAGCATGGATCCAGGCATTTTTACCCTCTACCTTAACAGCCATATGGGTAGTCAGAAGGACCAAGTGGGGTCCTGTCCAGCGGGTTGCCAAACAGTTTTTGTGGCGGAATTCCTTAATAATTCCTCACCCTTCGCGCCCCAGAGCGGCTCCTGCGGTCCGCTGGGGGTGCCTTCCTGGAGGTCCCCCGTGTTAAGCGGGGGACCACGATGGAGAGGGCATTCTTGGTGGTAGGACCGTGGCTTTGGAACTCCCTTCCGGAGGAAGCTCGCCTGGCTCCTAGCCTATTAACATTCCGGCATAGTTGTAAGACCTGGCTGTTCGCCCAGGCCTTTGGGAGGGAGGGGTAGGGGGAATATTTTAGTTCCCCCACCTATTTATATTTATACTGGGTTTTTTTTGCCCTGTTTAATATTTTAATATGATGTGAATTTTAAAAAAAATTAATTTTTTTAATTGTATGTTTTAATGTTGTAAGCCACCCCGAGCTGCATGGCAGGAGGGGTGGGGTAGAAATTTATAAATAAATAAATAAATAAATAAGAACCCAGTCAGCAGGTTTAAAAGGATGGCAGGCTTCTGAGACTGGGGGAGTAAAAGCGGCTCTGGCTCTTTGTTTTGAGGCCTGTAGGGCTCTAGATAAGGAAAAAACATAGTTAGTAATGCTGTCAGAGAGATCAGTGAGGTCTTCCCGTCAGGCCACCCGTGGCTCTATTCCCACTCGCATGGGTCTACCCATTACAAGTTCAAAAGGGGACATGCCATGTTTGCGGTTTGACAATCTGGTTTTAAGGTCAGAGTTTTTGCGTTCAACCTGGCCACTGCTTTGTGGATGATATGGTGTGTGGAAAAAGAGGTTAACCCCTAGGGATTTACACAGAGTTTTGGTTAACTGGGCCATGAAGTGAGAGCCCTGGTCACAGTCAATGGAGAGGGGCACCCCAAAACGCGGGATGAAGTCTTTAAGGAGATGTTTGACCACTGTGATGGCATCATCTCTCCTGCAAGGGAAAGCTTCGGGCCAGCCTGAAAAGAGACACAGTACAACTAGCATATGTCTGAACCCCTGTGAGGGGGGGGGGGGAGATCAGCAAAGTTGATTTGGAGGTGAAGAAATGGGCCTTCTGCCCATGGACACGTGGAGCTGCGAACAGGAGTGGTCTTGGTGATGTTGCAGTGTTGGCAGGTTGAACAGGAACGTGTGAATTGATGGGCCTCTGTGGTGACAAAGGGTGCAAACCAGTGCTCTGAGATCATAGATGCGATACCCCCTTTATTTGTGCGGGAACGAAGATGAGCCACATGAACCAAATGCTGTAACAGGGCTCTGGGGGCGACTGGATGACCATCAGGATGGCACATGATACCAGAACTGTCAGGGGTGCAGCCGGCCCGGGACCAAATTGTTCGCTCCGAGGGATGTGCCTTGGTTTGGAAGTCCAGGAGGTCAGTCACATCGGGGGAGCCAGGGAGTGGAGATGAAAGAGATACTGCAATAACGAGCTGAGCTGGAGGGCTGCATCATGCTGCTTGTTGTGTGGCTTTATCAGCACGATGGTTACCGAGTGCCTCAGGAGTGGCAGCTCTGGTATGGACCTGAACGTGAACAATTGCCAGAGATGAGGGCAGGAGCAAGGCAATCAAAAGTTCAGAAATGTATGGAGCATGAGAGATGGGGGAGCCTGAAGAGGTAAAAAATTCACGCTCCCGCCAAATGATGCCAAAATAGTGACAAACGCCAAAGGCATAGTGGGAGTCAGTGTAAATATTGGCAGACTGGCCCTTAGCTAAAGTACAGGCTCGAGTAAGGGCAACAAGCTCAGCAGGCTGGGCACTACGAATGACAGGAAGGGAAAATGCTTCAAGGGTTTCAAACTGAGTGCAAACAGAGACAAGGAGGGGTTTTGTAGGGGTGTGTCAGAAAGATCAGGATGGGGACAGGTAACCTGGTCCAGGAGAGAAAGACAGTCATGAGACAAACAATCAGGAGTTCCTTCAAGGGGAGTGGGGAGCAGGGAGGCTGGATTGAGGGGTGGAACATGAAGTAGGGTAATATTATCAGCAGACAGCAAAACAAGCTCATATTTAGTAAGATGGGCATGGGACAAAAATTGAGTTTTACCTTGATTAAGGAGAGCATATACAGAGTGTGGAACAGCAACAGTAAGGCGGTGGCTGAGGACAAGGGAAGCTGATTTTTGCACAAGTTCAGCTGCTGCTGCCACCGCTCAGAGACAACGAGGGAGACCCTGGGCAATGGGGTCAAGATGAGCTGAGTAATAAACCACAGGGTGGTGGAAGCCTGTAAATTCTTGAGTAAGAACTCCTAAAGCAAACCCCTCTGACTCATGACAAAATAAATTGAATGGTTTATTATAGTCGGGATGAGCTAAAGCAGGTGGCGAGGCAAGAGCTCGTTTAAGAGCATGAAAGGACATCAACACTGTATCAGGAAAAACAAAGGACTCTAAAGTTAAAGGAGAATAAAGAGGTTGGGCCAGCTGGGCATAGCCTAAAATCCATTGGTGGCAAGAGTTAGCGACCCCCAAAAACTTGCAGAGCTGTCTGCGGGTTGTGGGGACTGGGAGTGAAGTAATAGTCTGAAGTCAGTTGAGAGACAAGGAGCGGGACTCATGAGAGATAATGTGACCCAAATAGGTAACAGTGGGCTGACAAAACTGTAATTTAGTTTTTGAAACCTTATGTCCCTTGGTGGTCAGGTGGCGAAGGAGAGACAGAGATGCCTCCTGGCACTGAGTCAGAGAGTCAGAGGCGACAAGGAGATCATCAGCATAGGTGATTAAAGAAGTGCCTGGGGGTGGTTGAAAATCAGCAAGGATTTCTCTAAGAACTTTGCCAAACAGTGAGGGGGAGTCTCGAAATCCTTGGGGGTAAACGTGTAAAAGTGTACTGGCACTGTGACAAAGAGTCAGTAAAGGCAAAGAGAAACTGAGACAACGGGTGCAGGGGTACAGAGAAAAAGGCCTGAGACAAATCTATAACTGTAAACCAAGATGCAGAGGCACCACCAGCAATGGTGGTGACTGGATCAGGCACCACTGGGTGTAAGGGAATAACAAACTCATTTNTATAAATAAATAAATAAATAAATAAGAACCCAGTCAGCAGGTTTAAAAGGATGGCAGGCTTCTGAGACTGGGGGAGTAAAAGCGGCTCTGGCTCTTTGTTTTGAGGCCTGTAGGGCTCTAGATAAGGAAAAAACATAGTTAGTAATGCTGTCAGAGAGATCAGTGAGGTCTTCCCGTCAGGCCACCCGTGGCTCTATTCCCACTCGCATGGGTCTACCCATTACAAGTTCAAAAGGGGACATGCCATGTTTGCGGTTTGACAATCTGGTTTTAAGGTCAGAGTTTTTGCGTTCAACCTGGCCACTGCTTTGTGGATGATATGGTGTGTGGAAAAAGAGGTTAACCCCTAGGGATTTACACAGAGTTTTGGTTAACTGGGCCATGAAGTGAGAGCCCTGGTCACAGTCAATGGAGAGGGGCACCCCAAAACGCGGGATGAAGTCTTTAAGGAGATGTTTGACCACTGTGATGGCATCATCTCTCCTGCAAGGGAAAGCTTCGGGCCAGCCTGAAAAGAGACACAGTACAACTAGCATATGTCTGAACCCCTGTGAGGGGGGGGGGGGAGATCAGCAAAGTTGATTTGGAGGTGAAGAAATGGGCCTTCTGCCCATGGACACGTGGAGCTGCGAACAGGAGTGGTCTTGGTGATGTTGCAGTGTTGGCAGGTTGAACAGGAACGTGTGAATTGATGGGCCTCTGTGGTGACAAAGGGTGCAAACCAGTGCTCTGAGATCATAGATGCGATACCCCCTTTATTTGTGCGGGAACGAAGATGAGCCACATGAACCAAATGCTGTAACAGGGCTCTGGGGGCGACTGGATGACCATCAGGATGGCACATGATACCAGAACTGTCAGGGGTGCAGCCGGCCCGGGACCAAATTGTTCGCTCCGAGGGATGTGCCTTGGTTTGGAAGTCCAGGAGGTCAGTCACATCGGGGGAGCCAGGGAGTGGAGATGAAAGAGATACTGCAATAACGAGCTGAGCTGGAGGGCTGCATCATGCTGCTTGTTGTGTGGCTTTATCAGCACGATGGTTACCGAGTGCCTCAGGAGTGGCAGCTCTGGTATGGACCTGAACGTGAACAATTGCCAGAGATGAGGGCAGGAGCAAGGCAATCAAAAGTTCAGAAATGTATGGAGCATGAGAGATGGGGGAGCCTGAAGAGGTAAAAAATTCACGCTCCCGCCAAATGATGCCAAAATAGTGACAAACGCCAAAGGCATAGTGGGAGTCAGTGTAAATATTGGCAGACTGGCCCTTAGCTAAAGTACAGGCTCGAGTAAGGGCAACAAGCTCAGCAGGCTGGGCACTACGAATGACAGGAAGGGAAAATGCTTCAAGGGTTTCAAACTGAGTGCAAACAGAGACAAGGAGGGGTTTTGTAGGGGTGTGTCAGAAAGATCAGGATGGGGACAGGTAACCTGGTCCAGGAGAGAAAGACAGTCATGAGACAAACAATCAGGAGTTCCTTCAAGGGGAGTGGGGAGCAGGGAGGCTGGATTGAGGGGTGGAACATGAAGTAGGGTAATATTATCAGCAGACAGCAAAACAAGCTCATATTTAGTAAGATGGGCATGGGACAAAAATTGAGTTTTACCTTGATTAAGGAGAGCATATACAGAGTGTGGAACAGCAACAGTAAGGCGGTGGCTGAGGACAAGGGAAGCTGATTTTTGCACAAGTTCAGCTGCTGCTGCCACCGCTCAGAGACAACGAGGGAGACCCTGGGCAATGGGGTCAAGATGAGCTGAGTAATAAACCACAGGGTGGTGGAAGCCTGTAAATTCTTGAGTAAGAACTCCTAAAGCAAACCCCTCTGACTCATGACAAAATAAATTGAATGGTTTATTATAGTCGGGATGAGCTAAAGCAGGTGGCGAGGCAAGAGCTCGTTTAAGAGCATGAAAGGACATCAACACTGTATCAGGAAAAACAAAGGACTCTAAAGTTAAAGGAGAATAAAGAGGTTGGGCCAGCTGGGCATAGCCTAAAATCCATTGGTGGCAAGAGTTAGCGACCCCCAAAAACTTGCAGAGCTGTCTGCGGGTTGTGGGGACTGGGAGTGAAGTAATAGTCTGAAGTC
>QEPC01006863.1:4580935-4592941 GCA_003113815.1 Sphenodon punctatus
GAAACAGTGTTTCCGCAATTAGTGGAACGGCATGGCAGAGGCTTTCATTCCGGGGTTTCATTCCGCGGTTCCGCTTATTTAATTCCGCAACTTAGTGGAATCGTGGAAACATGACATTTTCGCGATTTCCGCAATTCCGCCAGCGCCAAAAAATAGCGGAATAGCGGTTTTCCGCGATTTTTCCGCAATTCCGCGATTTGCAGAATTCCGGCGGAATTAGCAGAATATCAGCAGAAAAGTCGCGGTGTGGCGCGGGCAGTTCCGAAATGGCAGAACGGAATCGCAGCGCGGTAAAAGCTGCTGCCGCATCAGCCCTAATGATGATGGGGAGAAGCTGTAGACAAAGTAGCATGTACAGAATAGGCTGTTACCATAAAACAGAGAACAACAAAAAGCTTCCCTGGATGTGAAGGTACTGGGAGAGGATAGCCTGGATTCAGCACTGATTACACTGCAGTTATATTTTGAAGAACCAATTTCCAATTTACTCCAACTCAAGCAAGACATATCCCAAGCTGCAGGGGAAGGCATAATACCGCCAGGGTCACGAGCATGTAGTTGTAATTATGATTAGAAAAACATAAAATTATTAAAGGTTTTGAATTATACATCACCTCTTGGTTGTATGGACTACATCAACAATTTGAGTTCTGATCTGCTGTTGCCACCACTGAAAGCTATACTCCATAATTCAGTCAGCCTTTTATATGCCAACACCATGTATTACAAACACACACAGAAGTAAAAAAACAAAACCAAAAACATCACAGGGATATAGCGCAGTAAGTCTTATGAAAATGCAGTGAATAAAATGATGAACCCTTGACCTGATGGTGTATTATTGTAACATCTAGTGGATGTTACAATAATGTGATCAAAACTCGGAGTTCAAAAAACAACAGTCACTGATGAACACCGAGAACCATCATACTGTGTGGGGATGCCACTGATGACTGTACAGCTGCTGCAGAATCTCATCCTTCTGATGGAAGTGGGTCACCAGGAGGAGCACATTACACCTGTGGTCAGAATCTTCACTGGCTTCTAATAGCTCTCTGGACACAATTCAAGGTACTGGTTTTGACCCATAAAGTCTGAAATTGTCTGGACCCATATATCTGAAAGACCACATTTAATAATATGCGTCATCATGTTCTTTGAGGACAGCCAGTAATGCCCTCTTGCAAGTAACCAATGCACCAAGAGTGTATGGCAAAGGTATGTAGAAAGGAGTTTTGGGTGGCTGTGCCACCTCTTTGGAATTCCCCTTCCGCTAGAGGTTTGCCAAAACCTAGGCCTGGGCCTGAGCATTTTCTAGGGCTGGGGGAGGGGAATTGCTGGGGAAGTTCTGCTGCTGGTCCCTGCCTGTTTTTGTACCGACAAGTGCTTCCTCCATTTCCCCCAGGGTTGTGTGTTAACTCCTCTGTGAGAGGTTGCTTGGGTGAAGGGTTTTTATGAGGGTGGAAGAGGGAATTAATTTAAAATTATTATTTTTTAAACTTTGTGAATTGTTTAATTGGTTTTTCTGTATTTTTTTTTCTATAATTCTTCGTAATTTTTTTCCTGTTTTAGCTGGTCTGAGTCCTTCAGAAGAGTGGAATATAAATCCATAACAACAACAACAACGTAAGAACATAAGTAGTGCCATACTGAGTCAGACCAATGGTCCATCAAGCCCAGCATCCTGTCCTCTGACAGTGGCCAATCTCGATTGCGTGGGAGAAGAACCAACCGTCACAATGGGCAGTTCAGTCCCAGCTCCCGACAGTAAGAAGTTCATCCCGTAGACTACTTGGTTAATAGTCAATGGACCTACTCTCTAAGAACTTAGCCAGTCCTTTTTTAAACCCAGCTATACTACTGGTCTTAACAATGTTCTCTGCAACAGATTCCATAAGTTAATTATGAGTTGAGTGAAAAGTACTTCCTTTTATTTGTTTTAAATATGCTGGCAGCTAGTTTCATGGAGTGTCCCCTAGTTCTAACACTGTTTGAGAGGGTCAACAACTGTTCCCTATCTACTCGTTCCACACCACTCAAGAGTTTATAAACCTCCATCATGTCCCCTCTCAGTCTTCTTTTCTCTAAGCTGAAGAGACCCAGCATATCAAGTTTCTCTTTGTACAGAAGCCGTTCCATACCCTTTATCATTCTCGTTGCCCTTCTCTGTACTTTTCGTAGTTAAGCAATGTCTTTTTTGAGATGGGGCAACCAGAACTGCAAACAATATTCCAGGAGTGGTCGCACCATCAATTTGTATAGAGGCATTATGACCTCCTCAGTTTTATTCTCTATCCCTTTGTGAATAACTCCTAACATTCTCTTTGCTTTTTTGGCTGCTGCTGCACACCGGGCTGAGGTTTTCAGTGTATTGTCCACAATCACTCCCAGATTGTTTTCCTGAGTGGTAACTCCTAGCTTAGTACACAGCATTCTGTACTCATATTTTGGATTTTTTTTCCTTATGTGCTCACTTTGCACTTGGCCACATTAAATCTCATCTGCCATTTAGAGGCCCAGGCACCCAGTCTCATAAGATTCTGTTGCAGTTCTTCACAGTCTTCTCGTGTTTTAACTACCTTGAATAACTTGGTGTCATCTGCAAATGTGATCACCTCGCTCTTAATGCCCTTTTTCAGATCATTAATTAATACATTAAACAGTACTGGTCCCAATACAGATCCCTGGGGCACACCACTTTTTACATCTTTCCATTGTAAAAACTGACTATTTAGTCCTACTCTTTGTTTCCTATCCTTTAACCAGTTATCAATTCATAATAAGACACTACCTCCTATCCCATGACTGTTTAATTTTCTCAAGAGTCTTATGTGGGACCTTATCAAATGCTTTCTCGAAATCCAGGTACACTATATCTACTGGGTCTCCCTTGTCCACATGCTTATTTACACCCTCAAAGAATTCCAACAGATTAGTGAGGCATGACTTACCTTTGCTAAATCCAGGTTGTCTTCCCCATTAAGCCATGTTTATCAACATGCCCAGCAATTCTGTTCTTAATGACAGTTTCCACCATTTTGCCCAGCACAGACATTAAGCTTACTGGTCTGTAGTTTCCAGGATGTTCTCTGGATCCCTTTTTAAATATCGGGGTTACATTTGCCACCCTCCAGTCCTCCGGTACAGTGGCAGATTTTAGTATTAGGTTACAAATTACTAACAGTAGGTCTGCAATTTCATATTCGAGTTCCTTTAGAACTCTGGGGTGAATGCCATCAGGTCCTGGTAATTTGTTAGTATTTAGTTTGTCAATTTGCTCTAGAACCTCCTCCAGAGTCACAGTGATTTGTGACAGCTCTTCCAATTCATCACCTACAAATCAAGGTTCCGGCAGGGGTATCTCCCCAACATCCTCTACAGCCACGACTGAAGCAAAGAACTCATTTACCTTCTCTGCAATGTCCTTTTCCTCCCTAAGCACCCCTTTCACTGACTCTCTAGAAGGCTTCCTGCTTCTGATGTACTTGAAAAAGGTTTTATTAGTTTTAGCATCTTTAGTGAGTTGCTCCTCAAATTTCTTTTTAGCCTGCCTCATTAACTTTTTACATCTACTTTGGCAACACCAAAGTAGTTACCTCATTGGGACTCTCCATTTTTAAAAGGATGCCTTTTTGGCTCCAATAGCCTCCTTCATCTCACCATTTAGTCACACAGGCAGGCGTTTGGTCCTCTTCCTATCTTTTTTAATTTGTGGAATACATTTAATCTGAGCTTTCAAGAAATAGGCTCCATGCTGCCTGCAGAAACATTTAATTCTTGCAACTGCTCCTTTAAGTTTTCCTCTAACTAGTTTCCTCATTTTTACATCGTTCCCCTTTTTAAAGTTATGTTAACGCGGTGGTTTTATTTGGCATTTTCCCTCCTGTATGTCAAGTTTAATTATATTATGATCACTATTGCCCAGTGGCTCCAGCACAGTTACCCCTCGCACTAAATCCTGCACTCCACTTAGGACTTCTTTCTTTCTCTCTCTCTCTTTCTCTATATTTATTAACCGCTCCTCATGCCTACGGCATTGCGGGGCAGCTTACAAAACCAAAAAAACATCAATAAAATTTAACAAAACACTAAAACCCCAGCAATTTTAAAAATATCTTAATAACCCCAAATTAACCCCCAACTATCCCACCCTCCCACCCCCTTCTCTGAAGGCCTGGGTGTACAGCCAGGTCTTGCAGGCTCGGCGAAAAGCCAGCAGACCTGGACTTGACACAGAGTGACTCCTTCTCTTGTTGGTTCCAGGACGAGCTGCTCCAGGAAGCAACCATTTATGACATCTAGAATTTTATCTCTGTATCACGCCCCTGAGGAGACATTCACCCAGTCAATATGAGGGTAATTGAAATCACCCATTATTACTGCGTTTCTGACTTTAGTAGCCTATCTAATCTGCCTTAACATTTCACAGTCAGTCTTGCTGTCCTGGTCAGGACGATGATAGTATAGGCTTCCTTGTTATACATGGAATTACTTTCCACAGAGATTCCAGAGTACCTTTACAATACTAATTCTGCTTGACTCAAATGTTATCGCTCACATATAGCACCACCCCACCACCAGCTCAATCTACTCGGTCATTTCGATATATTTTGTATCCTGGTAATACTGTGTCCCATTGGTCCTATTATGTCTATATTCTTATTTAACGCAATACACTCTGATTCTCTCATCTTACTTTTTAGACTTCTAGCATTTGTATATAGACATTTAAATGTATCCTTTTTATTTATAATCTGTTTATTGCAAGTAACTGTTTTAGTTATTTGGGGATCAATAGAGTTTGACTGTTGCACACAGATTTCCACCTGAGCTCTTTGAGGATTTTTCCTGTCTTCTATTAGGATACTCTAATTCCCCTGAAATAATGGCATCTTTTGCAGCTGCCTCAGCCCAACACACATGCTGCTCAGCACCTGTCAGCTTTCCCCCAGTTTTTAGTTTAAAGACTGCTCTATGTCCTTTTTAATGTTTAACAGCAGCAGCCGGGGTTCCCTGTGGTTAAGGTGGAGTCCATCCCGTCGGTATAGGCTCTCCCTTCCCCCAAAGGTTCCCCAGTTCTTAATGAATCTAAAGCCCTCTTCCCTGCACCATCATTGTTTTTGGGGAAAAGGCAGAACATGTTGTTTTGGAGGAAAAGGTAATACTTCAACAAAAAATTTTTTTTGTCTGTGGCTTGGGCAACTTTAGCACACACTTAAGTTGAACAAGGAGATTATATTTCCAGTTATACAATTAAACATCCAAAGTAACAGTCTCTATCTGATTAATCAAAGTATAACATTTTTGGTACAGAACACATGGCTTAATTAGCGACAGAAAAGGGAGCAAGCAAACATTGTAATATAGAAACATTCTCCCCACTATGTATTAGGCATTTATTTATTTATATGTATTTATTTATTTAAAGTGAAAGATTGTTTTAGGCCAATTTCTCACTTTATACTAGTACTAAATGTGAGAGGAGGGACTTCTGTGAGGGCAATTGCGGCTGTATTCGCAAAGAAATTAGCGCACGTAGGAGCGCACTATTCTGCTTTTATGCAGCGAGAACACCCATGATTGTAAAAGCTACATAAGGGGACATGGTCATGTAGGAGTGTTCTCACAGCCTAAAAGCAGATTAGCATATTCCTATGTGAGCCAATTCCTGTGCAAATACAGTCTCAATTGCCCTCACCCAAGTCCCCGCCCACCGTGTAACATGAAAATGTAGCCATAGTTTTTTGCAATTCCCATAGATGTTGCACTTATCCCATTAATCTTTAAAATGTTAATTTAATTTCTATACTCAGGGAAGGAACACAATGTTCTATTTGATGTTTTTTTACTGGAAAAAATTAATGTCAACCAAACATTTTCTAAAATGTACTATTTTACTTGAACATGCCATTAACAAGAGCACAAAAACAGACATGAGGGAAAGACTGTAAACAGCCTTTTAATATAAGCATGCTATTCTCAGCAGTTATTTCTGAGTAATATTTAACAAATAAAGATTCCAAGAGCCAAAACCAAAATACAAAAAATTAACATGTAGTACTACCATTAAAACGTACAATTAAGAAATTTAGCTGTGTGGCATAAGGTAAAACCTTTTACTTGAGGAAACTTTTCAGGAAGTGTATTTATGAAATATCTATGGTAAAGATAGGATGATAATTTTGTCAGACAGACATGTTCAATATACTGCACTAGAAACTCCAAAGAGACTAACATGTTTCATCCAGACTTACTGAGATCACTTTTTCAAAACTCTAGGCACATTAAACGAGACCATCAAAAATTAACACAACATACTATTACTTAAAGTTAGATTATGACGTTATGATCAAGCCTCAAGCAAGTGTCAGAATGCTGCTGCATTACTTCAGGAGTAGCCCAGAAGGGATTCCCAGGAGTAGCCACGATTCCTGGAGAATGAACATGCAAGGTTGATTTTCATGGGGTTTATGACCTTCTGAAGAAAATATTTTGCATTCTTCCCTGCTGGCAGTACAGGCCCAAGCCCCATCCCTCTTAGTGCAAGCTTTTGTAGGTAGGAGAGACTGCCGCACACTGTCCCTGCTGATTAGCTGTTCAGCAGAAACCCCTGGTTGAAATGTCATCCCCAACCTGGACCACTCCTATTTCCATGCACTCTTATTTTAAATTAGGGGTGGGGAACTTCAGGCCTGGAGGCCAAATACACCCTATGGCAAGTTTTTACATGGCCTTGTTCCAGTTCCTGGATCTGGCCCCTGGATCTATTTTGTACCCTTAAAAGCACTGAAAACCTGAGCTTGGGGTAAAGAAGCAGAAACGAGGACATGTACATGAGGACAGGGGACAGATCCCTGGCACAGATCTATGATCTGGACACTCCTTTTTCAGAGCACCCCCACCTTCAACTTCTAAGTGGTCCTCAGAGTTTGTACTAACTTTCAAAATGGCCCTGGGAGGGATAAGGTTCCCCACTCCTGTTACAACAAAAGTGGTTAAAAGGGGAAACATATTTTACAGGTGTAAGCCTGTTGTAAAATTCACACCTTTTTACATTTTAAAATATTTGCATATACATGTTAAGTTCCACTGAAGGAAAAAAGAGGAAGATGGCTGAATGAACAAATAGCTGCACTATATTACATATGTATTAAGAGTAAATTTCCCATCTTCGTTCATTTGAAATTCTGCTTACACTTCAAACATAGTTTCAATATAATATTGTCTTTGCCTAATTCTATTAGCCTGTTAAAACACAAAATCAATTAGAATAAAATTTACTGGATGGTACAGCATAGGCACAGAACTTTGATCAAACAGATCTGAAAACGTCACCACAACCTAGTTTTCATGTCAAAATAACGTTTTACAAAGTGACACATATTAGTGTGGTTCAGAACAAAAACATGAACTCCTAGCGGTTGTTCACAAGGGATTCTCAGCCAATATAGTAAGAGAGCTTCCCTCATCTTAAAACTTTGTTCCCCATCACATTCAAGCAGGCATATTCTGCCAATTGCAAGACAAGAGCATATGATGTTCAAATCCAAATGTCTATCTAAAACGAAATATGAGCACACATACATATGGCTTAAAATTAATCTTTATATGATTGCAAATTATTGCATACCTATTTTCTCATGGATTTTAGATTGATCAGAAATGCACTCCAAGTTGCTTGTTTTCAGCTGAAAACAAGACACCTAGAGCTCATTTCTGATAAATCCAAAATCCATAAGTTGGTTTCCTAAACCTAAAGATGTATTTCACTTGGCTTGCTCATTTGTACTTATTTTCCATGTAAGGCAAATAAGAATACAATAGTCATTCCAGCTTTCAACTTCAAGTTATCCAAGAGCTGGCATTACACAGGCGGCAAATGTCTTGTAAACAAGAAGACAAAGCTTGCTTTCAATATTTCTTTTAAAAAACTAAATGTATTCACTTCATACTCTTAGCTGCATCTCACAACTACTATTTTAGAATATAAAACAAAAACTCATCAAAACATTTGGACTTGGTTTACATATAGTTTTAATGCAAGAAATGTTATCAGCTGGGAAGCGAATTTTTTTTTTTTCACAGGTGTAGCTCCACCCTCCTGTGTTGGTGTTACCTTCATTTGTTCTTTGATAGCTCTGCTTATCCTAGAGTTGTTAAAGTGAGGAAAGGTGCTGCCACCACACCTTCCAAACAATGAACAAACAAATAGCCACAGCCAAGGCAGGGAATCAGCCAGTTTTCTCTCTTGCTGGATTAATGAGGCGACAACCACCCCCTTAGTCTGCTGAACCTGGTACAAACCTTACAATGCTGGGAAGGTTGTACAGGATAATAAAACCTGTTACTGTACTGGGCAAAAAGGTACTGTTTGGAGGGTATGCAAACCCCTTTTATTGAGCAAATCTGAGAAAAGAGTATAGCTTCCTTGTATGAAGTGGCTTGGAAATGGAACCTGTTGCCAAGAACTTATGCGATTTTCCATAAGGAATCCAACTTCTTCTCTTGTAATTCCTAAAGGCTCTCAGGAAGCTTATGGAAGCCTATTTAGAAAGCTTTAGGGAGATGCTCCAAGAATTTGTTTGACAAGAATTGAGAAAAGACGTCAATGTAACTATAAGTGTCACAGAGCGCAAGTATGGATAAAGGGCAAAACCACACCACGCATGATAATTTTGTGCCATTCATACTTAAACTGGTCCTGCCACCCACACAGAAATGATAGCACATCTACATTTTTTAAAAATGGAGAAATAAAAACCCCACGAAAAACTTCATCTGAAATCTACATGGCACAGTGGTTCCATTCACCAGTCTTTTCTTTGTAAACTGGTGTTAACAAATGAAAACTACTTTATTTGTGTCACATTACATCCTTAGTGGATGTTTGCCTTCATCAGGCACATTGTACAATTCAGCACAAATGGTAACTATAGCTCAGGAAAAAAAGACTCAGATTAAGAGAGGGTTGCTGCAGGACAATGCATATTATATTACCTACGGTACTGTATGTTGGCAACAAAGAAGGGCAGCAACCCTTGAGCATTGCATGTCCACACTATGCCTGCATTTCACTACTGTCTCAATTTCACAAACACAAAGTTTCCTTTTTATTATTATTATAGAAACTGTGCAGTCAGGTGAACAGCAGTTTCAGGCACTGCTTCAATCGAATCAAGCAGAATGTATAATTTCTGGATTGGTTATTCTTTGATAGTAACAGTGTCCAAAATTACATTTCAATAAATTACATTTCACAAAACTACTGTATTATCAATTCAACTTAAACCAACTTTTCTCTTAGTTCAATGTTTGTAGGAAAAATAATTAAGCAGTCCATTTAGAAAGGTATAATCTGTTCATGAGCGTGCAGGTATCAATTTTATCTTATGAGAATTTTTCCATGTTCCAGTTGCTTCATTCCTTATTACATGCTGCAAAAGGCAGTAATAATTTTTATAGCCAAATATCTCTTCATAAGATACCAGGTGGCTTTCAATATTTACCATTTAAGTCATGCGTGAAATTTAAACATTACAAAAAATGACTTACCAGTTGACACTCCTGAAATATGCACATTTTCAGAATGTTCTGCAAGAGCACCATTTCCTAAAATTAAACATAATGAATAAACTAATTTCCAAGATAAAATTTGTAAAAAAATTTCAGATACTCGTCTTTAGAAAAGTACAAAACTCAGCTACTTTAAGACTCAGCAGTTAAGATTCTGGGCCTCTTTTTCGTCTAAATCTTTAAGAGAGAAGCTAGAAACAAGATACAATGAAGAGAAACAAAACATGACAGTCAGTATGTTGTAGCTGAGAATACTGGGAAGTGGGGAGGAAGGAATTGGTAGGTTTTAGGGCTTTGGATGCATTACAAAAAGGATTTGGGTTACCTGTAACATTTTTATTTATTTAACTTGAGTTTCCTTCAAAAACAATGGTTTAAATAGCCTATCTCTCCTCACTCTACCCTCTTTCTAAGGAGAATTTTAAAGAGCAATAACTACTTTTCAAACAAATACATCTATATGAGAACTTGTTTATGCAGCTGGTTAGGTAAACTTAAATCTAACCAACAGCAAGTTACCTTTAAGACGGCACACCAATAAAAGCCACCACAAATGAACGCATCAAGCAGAAAATGTAAGAGAATGCGGAGAATAAATAAGAGGGTCATGCATGTTGTCTACCAAAAAACTCTAGTAAAATTGATATTTTTGTTGAGGATAATAGAATAATTCTGCTATGTGATCTCATAAGTCTGATGTCAACTTTTTTTAAATGCAGCATTTTCCATTTCGCTGTTCATTTCTTTAGCTCTCTCCTTTTTAAAAACACTTTTTTCAGTTTTTCCCCTCACGCTGTGCATTTCTTCTCTGCTCCACAGCAACTTTCATTCTTACATCCTTCTCTTTGTAACTTTTTCTATTGTAAATTCAACCAATTTTGAAGGCTACTATCGGTGATGTGAAGAGACAAAGGGTGTTAAACAAGACAATAGCCCACACCAAGTGGGTGTCCACCTGCCCATTTATTTGTCCCCACCAGTTACGGGCCACCACCACCGGCCACACAGCTCCCACTCACGTTGGGGTTTGAGAGCATGTGGAGCCCCCCACATGGGCAAATGCGAGCTAACGTCTGCCCATGTCCCATCAATTAGATTGCGTGCAGCACCTCTGCGCATCCAGGTCCGCCAGCACCACAGTCGCAAGTGAAAATCCTAGAGCATCCAAGGAGCGACTGCTTCCTGACCATCTCTCCACTCTCACTGGTGCTGCCTGCAAGCACATGAAATACATGGAGGGGGCTACCCCTTTATTAGGCTGGACATGCTAAACATGTGAATGGGGTCTGAGTGGGAGCTGAATGGACTGAACATTGACTCCAGCAAGCTATTGTCTCATTTGAAAGTGCCCAATGTCACATATGTGCCATGGGTCACATGGGACTCTTTTGGGCTACGTGCTTTAAAGCACACTGAGGAATCAGTCCAAAAGGACATGGTTCTCCAGCCACAACCAGGGCTCTAAAACCTCAAATGTTTTTTTTTAGCTCTGAATTTGGAACCTAAGCCACAGTGTTTTTAAAATCAGAAAATTGTGTTCTCCGGGAAACCTAATCCACAAATTGGCAGAGAATCAGAAGGCAAAAGCTATATAAGCACACATTCTAAAGGGGGGGATCAAGAAATATAGAGCGAGGAAAAAGCTATATATAAACACATTCTTGGGGGGAGGGGGAGAAATCAAGAAATATAGAGCCAAATAGATACTACAGAATATTCAGCAACCATGGTGTTTAGTAGATAGAAACAAAATTAGTCCTAACATTCATAGCAAAGAAACAAATGATGGGCAGAGAAAGTTCCCCCTCCCCCCGAATGAGTTTTTCACTTCCCAACAGCACATTATAGTAAGCCCAAAATATTAATAGCCACAGAGCTAGACAGAAGAAAACTTGAAAAATGGTTTTCATATTTTTTTTCCTGGGGTTCAAAATAAATCAATTTTTAGGTTCCCTTTAAAAGCAACATTTTATTATTACCTTTTTAACTAAACGTTACCAAAAATTTTAAGAGAAAATTAAAGGGGGGAAAATTGATGGGAAGTGTCAAAAATGCATCAAACCAGTTCCTGCACTATAATCTTTTTTTTGGAGGTGTGGAGGATGGAAAATCAACCAATAAATAAATAAATAAATAAATCTTTTCATTTAATAAGTTTCAGCTTGCTTCAAAAAAATGTCACTGGTCAGATAAATAGGGATACCCAAACGTAAAATGGATCTCTGTACCCATAAACTACAAACCTTTGGGGGCAGTGCCACACAACAGACATTTAGCCCTACATAATGGATCTCAAATGAAAAATTGTCTGTATTTTGCACAGTCACTGAAAGGTCACCCTGTCGCAGAACGAACACACACACACACACACACACACACACACACACACACACACACACACACACACACACACACACACACACACACACACAC
>QEPC01006863.1:4597072-4612842 GCA_003113815.1 Sphenodon punctatus
CTCTTGTTCAACGTGTATATGCAGCTGCTGGGCAAAGTCGTGAGAGGGTCTGATGTTCGGTGTCATCAATACGTTGGATAACACCCAACTTCACCTCTCATTTTCATCTGAAACAAGCCCACGAGTCTCGGTGCTTACTCAGTATTTGACAGCTGTGGGGAACTGAATGAGGGTGAGCCGTCTGAAGTTGAATCCTGACAGCACCTCCTTGATCGGAGGGGATGTTGGTGGGAAGGGGAGAGGCCCCCATCATTAATGGGGTGCATCCCCTTCTGGTCCCCCAGGTTCATAGTCTGGACGTGCTCCTCGATTCCAGACTCCGCCTGGATGTCCAGGTGGAGGCTGTGACGAGGAGTGTGTTTTGCCAATTACAGCTGTTGAGGCGGCTTCAGTTGTATCTTTCAGACTCGGACCTGGCCACCATCATCCATGCTTTCATCACATCAAGACTGAACTACTGCAACATGCTCTACATGCGGGTACCCATGGTGACAGCTCAAGAGACTGCAGCTGGTGCAGAATGCAGTGGTCCGTCTTCTATGGGGACGGGATGCTGGGAACATACAACACCGGTTGTTCTCTCTCTGCACTAGCTTCCTATAGTCTTCCAGGCTTGATTCAAGGTGTTGGTTCTTACCTATAAAGCCCTACATGGCCTGGACCCTACATATCTGTGGGACTGCCTCACGCCCCAGGCTCTGGATCAACTCCTGTGGTCATCGGGGAGTGCCCTCCTCCAAGTCCCCCAGGTATCCTGGGGGGCGACTACGGAGAGGCCGATCTTGGTGGCTGCACCAAGGCTGTGGAACTCCCTTCTAGTGGAGGCCTGGGTGGCCCCGGACCTCTCCTCTTTTCAACGTCAAAGTAAGAGACCTGGCTGTTCCACCTGGCTTTTGGTGAGGGAGATGGGTAAGGGTGGGGGGTAGAGGGTTAGGGAGGAGGGTTTTTGTTTGTTGGTATATTTGTATACTCCACCATTGATTTTATAATATTTCTTATATTCCTTATTAATTTTACTGTATATTTTATATTTTTTAACCGCCTTGAACTGCTTTTAGCAGGAGGAGGTGGGATAGAAATTAATTAAATAATTAAATAAATAAAGTCAGCAAGATTAAGAGCAGTGAAATGTGCTACTTTATCTTATTATATTTTATTTTAACTTGTTTGGCTTATTGCCTTAAATAAACTTTGATTGATTTGAATGGGGACCCCAGTTCAAAGAGCTTTGCTACTTTATTTTCAATTCTGAATGATGGGAGTGTCATCAAGTCTCCAAAAAGTTACCAGCAAATTTCTCCTAGGCTATATTTCTTATACCGTTACATATTTTTTTCTCCAAGGATGAGCATGAGTCATTCACCCCAGGCTGACATTATAAACTGATCTGACTCTAGAGAGGCCCATAGGCTACCCTCTATTACCAAGAAGAAAGGCTCCCTTTTAGACATGAATAGTAATGAGCTGTTCAATGATGCTGGGAAAAGATTTCTACATATAATTGTATTCTGCTATTATTTCTCTCCCCACATAACCCGGAGTCTACCTTATCTAAAAATGAAAAACTAAATCCACTACCCACCCACAAACACCCCCCTGACCAGACACCTTTTTACTTTCTCACTGGGTATTTTCAGACGTTACGACATCGCTGTTCACCACACTGAATCACAGTGGATCCCGTGTGGTGGCAGCAACCTCGTGAACGTCTGTGTGACCCCCGCCAGATGTTCACCACAGTGAATCCTGGTGGAGGGGTCACAGCTAACCACAGTTCTAGCCCTGAGGCCGGCCTCAGGGCCAGAACTGTGGTTAGATTGGCCACGATCAGGAAAGGGACAAAAGTAACATTGATTACCTTGCCCCTTTCCGGAATCATGCCCTGAACCATGATACGGGATTGGCTGCAGCGGCCTCATTGGCCGCTATGACCACCCGTCTCCCCATGGGCGGTCGGCTGAGGAAGTGCGGGGCTGAGCAGCCACACATCGCGTCGCGCAGTCCCGCCCCCTCCCCGATACCCCTCTGAGATTAGGCCGGCGTGTCTAAAGAACGGGCGGCCTGATCACGGACCAGGATCAGAGACAGATCCCGGTCTAGGGTTCAGCATGACAGGCCAAGAGGCCCATTAGGTCTGAAATTACCCTTTATTGAGAATTGCCATACAAAACAGAGAGAGAAAGCCCCAATACTAGAGGACATCTAAGCCTTGCCTTAACTGTGGAACCACTCTCAATGCTTTAACTATTATAAAATTTGTCTAAGAATTGAGATTACTACCTTCTTAGCTTCCTGAATTTTCTAGAAATCTATTATAATGGTCACTGGAATGTAAGCAACGGGGCATTTTTTTAAAATGAGGCAGTTAATATTTAATACACTTTTACTTTTTTTCCTTTATTCTGTTTTATAGAATAGGCCTCCATTTTAAGGGTAAAAATTAAACAACTGTTTCAGCCGAGATTAATGTTTAAGCTAAAAAGCTCCAAAAGCCAGTATGAGAGGGTTGAGCATTTTAGATTATTAAATGAAGGGAGCAATGGAAATGAAACAATCCTAATTTTTAAAAAAGAAGAACAGTAAGCATGGTCATATGTTTTAGATGGTGTATATTAATCATGACTTCGCAAAGAATATTTTCAAGAAAGCTGTCCTATACAGCTGAATGAATCACAAGCTGGGAATATACTTTATCTGTGATATATGCGATTCACATCATAACAGCAGCAGCCCTTGTAAGATTAAAGCATCTACTAAAAGAAACAAAACACAAAAATGAGCCTTAGTCAGAGGCCAAAATTGAAAGGCAGGTTCAAGTCAGGACAACAGCTGGACTTAGTTATAAATCTTCACTGAAAACAAGTATCTACTACAACATTTTTAGAGTAGACTTCAAAGTAAAATCCTTTGAAGTAATGATGGGGTAAACATAAGGAAAGTTTTGAAGCTATTTCTAAAGAGCTCCACTTTGAAAATGTAAGGAGAGAAGGTCTGCTAGACTAATTTCTGCTAATAAATGTAAATGAGTAATTGACTGCAATCAAAATCATTCAATTAGTCATCATCAAGTGATATATTAGTTTGCCATAGAATACATTGACATAATGCACTTACCGTGCCTTGGGCAGCCTTACCCCACTCTGGATAGTCTTACCATGTGATACAGTCATTGTGTGCCTGGCGGTCACCAGATATTCACTCCATTGTGGGGCAGGCTGGGCAGCTGGCTGCTATGCACTACATCCTCAGAAATAGGTCTGGGACGCAGTAGACTTACCTGAAGTGGGGTAAAGGCTGCCCAGGGTGCAGTAGTATGCTGCCACTTGTGTGCCTGGTCCTCGTCTGCCACACTGGGCAGTGAGGTCCACTGTGAGGCTTTGAGCAGGAGGCACTAACTCCAGTTCTGTGCAGCTATGTCACAATCAGGGGCAGTTTAGTGGAAGGACTGGGGGAGGGGGTGGGGCGGGGCCAAGTGCTTGCTTGTGTGGCTGGCACCTCAGCCTGCCAAAGACCAAGTGTGGTGGCAGCAATTGCCCGCCCCAGGGCATGCAGGAATTGAGCCTGCTGCAGCTCGTCTGGAGGCACCATAATTTATTTTCAAGCTTTTACTACTCCGCCCCTCCTGTCACAGGCAGCTCGGGGCGGCTCACAATTCATAACAACAACAACATGAAAAAACAATTAAAACAACTAAAAGGATGAAAAGGAAATAACCCCAACCCCCAAAAAACCCTCCCCTGCCAAATGCCTGGCGGAACAGCCAGGTCTTACAACTTCTCTGAAAAGAGGGGAGATCCGGGGCCAACTGGGCCTCCACCAGAAGGGAGTTTCACAGTCATGGTGCGGCCACCAAGAACGCCCTCCCCCGCATGGCCCCCCAGAAGATTTGGGGGACCTCATGCAGGGCACCCCCAGATGACCACAGGGGTCGATCCAGCAACCGGGGAGTGAGGCAGTCCCGTACAGATATGACTATAACTTAGACACTATGTCTTTGTGATGAAGATTATGAAAACATACATAACACACACGAAACATACATGAATATGGTATGAGCACTATGTTAATATTTTGTAGCCATGTTTCATGTCATACCACTCAGAATTAAGAAAGGATGAAACATTGTATGAAACATGAAAAGGATGAAACATTGTATACCCCATGGAATGAGAATACATACATTGTGAGCTATGTAACAAGAATAAATCCAAAGAACCAAAGTGGGAGCCCAGACAGCCTGTCTGGGACAGTTAACACAGTTAACAACAATTAAGGTGTTAAGACATGCAAATGGGGGTTTACAAGCAAAGCCTGAGCTACGTGCAGGATGAGACCCACAGGAAATGGGGGAAAGCCCTGGAAGGACTGAGCACTTAATGGATCATCAACAGACAAATAGTCATCTTGGAATTCAGAGATCCCTGCAAGTTACTGCAACTGCCAGTAAGAATCTGCACTCAGCCCTCAACATCAGGGAGAAGGACTTTAAGAAGGACTTCTTAGAATCTGAAAGAAGGACTTTAAAAATGAATTATTGACTGACCAGGATTTAGCTTACAACTCACAAAGTAAGGTACAATTGTGTTATCTTTATATTCTTTTATTACATTGCACTCTTGACCCAATATTTAACTGTATTTTAAGTTTGAATTGCAAATTAGTTTTCTTTTAACTAAGCCTAGTGTGCTTATGTGGATATCTGGCATTGGGGTACACAGTGGAGGGATTCTGGGTTTCAAGACCCAGACGGACCTTGTATTTCATTTCTGTGCTTTGGGAATCTCTGGGGTACTGGTGACAAGAGGACTAACCCTTTACAGGCAGGAACAGTTCTGGAGGAAGCTGATCCAGTAGGTACTGTAAGTGGGGAAACTGAGTCTCAGCCAACCCAGAGTGGGGCAGAGAAGTCCCAATCCCATCACAATCTTAAAACTATACTTCAGAGTATCCTCAAAGCACAACAGTTATCACTTTTTACTAGTTAACTGATTTGACGGTGGTATTGTTCATTGAATCAATGTCAGTTGACAAGAGCATGTAGAACCAGACTAAGCAAAATGTAGGTCAGGTATATATTTATGAAAGTCACCCGGAAGGTAGCTGTTAAGAAAAAAATCATTAATATTTCAATCATTTAAATAAAATGATGGGAAAACAATAATCAAATGGTAAGATAAATGCAAGCTAAAATACATACAAAATATCAAGCACTTTTTGAGGGGGATACAGGAAAAGAGATAGTAAGAGGAAGGGTATTTCAAAATAAATGTGCAAAAATGGTAATTTCTTGATTTTTAGTTTGACATCTTCAGATGGTCATAGCATCTCCTGTCAGCTGAGGATATACCAGTAGACAAGTTTTTAAAAAGCACATGAAGAAAGAATAATCTATCATGTGAAATTGGAATTGGTTACTTAGGATGACTTATCCACAAGGTGTGGTTTACCAGAGAAGGGTGACCAGAGTTGGACAGAGGGCAGAAAGAAAGAAATGCAGTAAATTACAGTCTTCACAGTTGCAGGACAAGGGAAGCCTGCTGAAAGTTGATTCTGCCCATCAGTAGTTGAAAAGCACTTTACATTCCTTTGATAATACAACTGTAATGCATTCAGAACCTGTTAATCATGCCCAAAACATCATGGAATTTCACATCACAGATGTTGTGCACCCAAGCTTTTAACATCACAATTCTTAGTTTTGAAAGAAATACCCTGTTAAGCTGGACAGTCAATTCAATCTTCAAAAAAACTGATTCCTAAGATGGGGAGACAGAATTCTTCAGCCAAAATGATTAGGCAATTCTAACTCATTAAAAAGTAACGAACTTTAGACTCTGAGGTGGCCTGCTCCTTTCATTTTGGTCAAATTAATAAGTTATCCAGAGAAGATGAATAGAATTCTCTAGACAACCACGGTCACAAAATATTACTGAACAGATACAAGTAAAGGAAGATATAGGTAATCTAAAATGCTTTGATGTGCTATTTCATTCCAGAACAAAGAAACAGGAACTTCTGATGAACAGGCTGATGGGGCTACACAGATGCTTTTTCATATTAATGTATGTATGGAGTGAATAGAGCTCATCATCATAGTATCTGAACACTGTCGCAATACCTCAAGGCATCTTGACTTCTTTTTTTTTTTTTAATGTATTTTTATTATTTTTCATATCTCTCGGTAACTCATATAACAAACCGACAATAATCGATATGGACCGAGGCAAAATGCCCTTACAGCAATGGTCCAACCCTACAAAAGTAAGTTACCCCTTTTTTAAACTAAATTTTTGTTAAACATAACAATACATTTTCCTTGTCCAGGTTCAACTGTTTTTGCAATAATTCCCATATGTTACTCCATACAGCGTAAAAGGATTCCAGTTCTTGATGGATTTCAGCATGAATACGTTCCAAGGTAAGTGTATACCAGATCCTGTGGATCCATTTCTTAAACGAAGGTCTTTTCTTTGATTTCCAGTTACAAATAACAGTATATATAGCTGCAATTCTTAGTTGTTGGCATGCTTGTTGCCGCTCCTTAATAACCTGTATCTCTGGAAAGATGCCCAACAAAGCAAAGGTAGGCTGGAATGGTATCTCCTGTTGAGCTAAATCATTCATGTGTGGCCAGATCTCCTTCCAGAACTCACTTATATATGGGCAAGACCATCAGCAGTGCATCCAAGTCCCTGGGGCTTCACACCCCTGCCAGCAATTACCAGGATAGGCTGTATTTATTTTATGCAATTTATATGGGGTATAATACATGCGGTATATAGTTTTTATTTGCGGTTCTCTAAGAGACAGCGATCTAGAGCCTTTATGCATGTTATCCCATATTTGTAACATCTCTTTTTTTTCTATTTTTATTTGCAGGTCTTCTTCCCACTGAGAGATGTACCCTGCATCTGGTAAGTTGTATAGATTACGTAGGACTTTATATAACCGAGATATTATGTGTGTTTGGGATGAATCTCCATATATTACTTTTTCCAGATCCGTGCTTTCTCTAATGTAGTGGGGTTTATTGTTTTTATTATTAAATTTACTTTTTATTTTTGTATAAGTGAAGGGGTCTGGCTCCCTACCCAATTTGTCTTTAATGGTATCTATGGTTAGTATTTCCTCCCCTACAAACAGATCTTTTGCTATTTTTAATCCTTTTGCTTCCCAGGTCTTGCTGATTGCCACCGGTATATCAACCCTCCTTGCCCAGCTTCCAAAAATTGGGGAGAAAGGGGATTTATTTTTTATCATCTCTGCTTTATTTGTGCACTGTTCCCAGGTATGGATAGCCATGCCAATGAACGGATGTTCCATATCAATTTGTTTTTTAATATCCATATCTTCCATGAGAAGGGTTTTAAGGTTCTCTGTCTCGCAGAGGCTTTTTTCCATCTGTATCCACTCAGGGATCTTGCTGCTGTGATACCAGTGTTTTATACCCCTGAGAACAGAAGCCCAGTGGTATAATTTGATATCTGGAGCGCTCATACCTCCCTTTTCTTTTGAGGTGTATAGGATTGTTCTTCTAACTCTAGGTTTTTTTCTGTTCCATATAATTCTGGCAATAATTTTATTTATGGTGGAAAAGTATTGCTTGGGGACATGTATCGGTAAGGCCAGAGAGGTATACAATAATTTAGGTAAAATTACCATCTTTATTAAATTCATTCTACCGGCCCAAGAAATTTGCAAATTTTTCCAATCTGCTTCCTTTCCATTAACTGTTTCCACTAGCGGGAGGAAGTTGAATTTATAAAGATCTTTAGGTTTTTTAGTAATGTTGATACCTAAATATTTTAGTGCATTACTTTGTACACTGAATGGTGTGGCTTTTTGTAATTCTACTCTAGAAAGCTTCTCCTCATTAAATATTAGCATTTGCGATTTTTCAACATTTATCTTATATCCTGAGACCGCCCCAAATTTTTCCACCATCTTTAACAAATTGGGCACTGTATTTGGAAGATCTGTGAGAAACAACATCATATCGTCTGCGTAAAGAGCTGTCTTATATTCTTCCTTTCCCATTTTTACCCCTTTAATATGCTGGGATTGTTTTATTGCTATAGCCAAGGGTTCTATTGCTATATCAAATAATAACGGCGACAGGGGACAACCCTGCCTAGTGCCTCGGGTCAAATTAAACTCTGGTGTTACTACCCCATCCAATATTATTTTTGCCCTGGGTTCTTTATAGATTAATTTTATCCACTCTGTAAAATTGCCCTTCATTCCCATTTTTTCCATAGTGTGTATCAAATATTTATGTTCCACCATGTCAAATGCTTTCGCAGCGTCTAAGGAGACCACTGCGGCTGGGGACTTATTTTTACGAATTTGGTGGATAATATTAATTACTTTTCTTATATTATCAATCCCTAACCGGCCCGCTATAAATCCAGACTGTTCTGGTGCAATGATATTTGGTATAATTGTCCCCAATCTGTTGGCCAGTATTTTTGTAAAAATCTTGGCATCAGTATTGATTAGGGAGATAGGACGAAAGCCGCTACATAATTCCACATTTTTTCCCGGTTTTGGGCACAACATGATATGTGCCTCATTGAATGTTTTGGGCATTTCTTGTTTCTGTAAAAAAGTATTAAACATTCTGGTTAGTATTGGGCTAACTTGTTCTTCAAAAGTTTTGTAGAATTCTACGGGGTAACCGTCGGGGCCTGAAGCTTTGTTTTTTGGAAAAAAATGTATTACTGTTTTAACCTCCGTTAACTCTATAGCACTATTGAGGTATTCGTTCTGCTCCCTTGTAATTTTAGGTAACTTGATTGAGTTTAGAAAACTATCTATATCTTCTTTTTTAGGATTCCTTGTCCTGTAGATATCTTCACAGAATTCCATAAAACATCTTTCTTTTTCTTTTCCCATTAACAATATTGAGTCCTGTCTTTCTCTAATATATGGGATGCTAGTTTTTTGTCTCTTTTTTTTTACCAATCCAGCCAAAACTTTGTCTGCCTTATTAGCTTTGTCAAAATAATACGCCTTAGTGTATCTAATCCTAGATACCATCTGTTCTGTTTCTATTAAGTTTATTTGACTTTTTAATATAGCAATTTTTTCTGCATTAATTGCTGGTTGCTTAGCTAAATGTTTAATTTGTAATAGTAGCTCGTTTACCTGTTTATTTTTTTCTTTTTTTAGGTATGCTTCTAAGGAAATGAACTGTCCCCTGATCACAGTCTTAGCCGCTTCCCACAATGTTATTGGCGATATCTCTGGCCCATCATTAAAGTGAAGATATTCTACTATTGCATTTTGTATCTGCTCTTTAATCCAGTTGTTGTTTAAATAAAGTTTCTTCATAGACCATCTATGTGCATTGGTGTTTTTTTGTGTTCCCTCTTTTATCTCTAGCTTGATAGCATTGTGGTCTGAGAAGGGAAGGATTTGGATATAAGCTTGCATTCCATCCTTGAACAAATTTTGGTTTATTAAAATATGATCTATTTTAGTGGACACTTTATGCGGATTAGAGTAAAAGGTGAATTCCTGTTTTTTTGGATGGAGAACTCTCCATATGTCTATCCACTTGTATTTTTCTATTAACTGCACAATTCTATTCTGTTGCTTATTTAATTTGTTTTTTGTAGATAGGTCCAAGGATGAAAGTGGGCAATTAAAGTCACCACACAACACTGCTTGTCCTATTATTTTTTGTTCTAAATTTGGTAACAGCTCTGCAAAGTAAGCTGCAGTGTTGTTGTTTGGTGCGTATATAGAGCATATAGTGTATTGTTCTTGCCCTATTGATCCTTTAATTAATATCATCCTGCCCTTCTCATCTCTTTCAATGCTCTGCGTCTGCCATTTTATTTTTGTTGATATCCCAATCGCAACTCCAGCTTTTTTTTTGTTTGCATTTGAAAAAAATACTTTATACCCCCTGTTAGCAAATCTATGATTGTCCTGCCTCAACAAATGAGTTTCTTGAATTGCGAAAATTTCTATCTGATCTTTATGCAGCAGCTGCCAGACCTTTTTTCTTTTTATAGGATTGTTCAATCCACATACATTAAAGGATAACAGTCTAACTCTATCCATCATCTCTCTTTAAGAGTTGTTTTTTCTTGTGTTGACTTCTCCTGTTATCTTCGTATTTTGTACCTTGCTTACTCTGCTTTTTTGACTGAATCCTAGCTGTTTCCCTTCTTTTATACCTGGATGAGCATATCAATAGTATATTCCCTCTATTTTTAAACCAACAAAACCCAATAAACTTTACCCCCCACCCTCCATAGCTTCTTGCTTCCAATTCCTTACACAGGACATTTAGATTTCCCCCCTATCTATAATTTCTATTTTAAACTTTTGTGGGGAGCTCCCTTCTAGGAGTGACGTGCCCAACAGGCTCTTTGCATCCCCCCAGACCCTTTGCCATTTCCCATAAACCTTTCTTATAAACATTCTTTTCTTTGTATCCGAGATAATTAAACATTTCATTTGCAGACCATTTACTGCATCCCTTCTTTTATCTAATCATCGTTAGCTTTGTGGAGCTTTCAAAGTTCAGTCAAGCACTTTACAGGCCCTCTCTCTTGCACTTTTTAAATTTCTCCCTTCAGTCTTTAAAGTTTTTTGCCATATAGTCCTGTAGCTCCGGTAACTGAGAAAAAAATCTTCTCCTTCCTTGATGGACAAACGTGAATCTTGCTGGGAAGAAAATCTGGGCTCTTATATTTTTTTTATGAAGGGTTTCAAGCATGGGTTTCCAGGCCTTTCTCTTCTGTATGGTTTCATATGCTAGATCTGGATAAATAGAGATCCTTGCTCCTTGATAAATCATTTCTGTTGCCCCTCTGGCTGCCTTCATCAAGGCTTCTTTATCTGCAAATCTAAGCAGTTTGACTATGATTGCTCTGGGGGGGGATTGCTCTTTAGGTTTAGGTCTCAGTGACCTGTGAGCTCTTTCCAATTCAATATGGTGCAATTCCTCCTTGTCAGGGAAAATTGTTTTGAATACATGCAGCAACAACTTACATGTACCTTCCACTTCTAATCCCTCCGGCACCCCCATCACTCTCAAGTTGTTCCGCCTGGAGCGATTTTCCAGGTCTTCTATTTTTGCTTGCAGAGCAGACAGTTGTACCTCAGTTCTAGTAGTTCTCTGCTCTGAATTGTTTTCTCTATCCTCCATATCACTTATTCTTTGCTCTGCAGTGTCTATTCTCTTATTAACCCCCTCAATTTGGGTTCTCAAATCTCCCAATGCAGCAGTTATGGAGGAAATCCCCTCTTTATTTATGGCAAGATCCTCTTTTATTGATTTAAATAACTCCAGTACTTGCGTTAAGTTGTCTGGGTCCCGGGCTTCTTCCCTGCGTGCTGCGTTGGCCATTTTGTTGCACACGGCCTCCCCTTTCCTTGTGCTTCGCCGAGGGAGGTAATATTTATCAATTGTAGAGTCTGCTTCTCTTTTTTTTTTCTACGCTCATTCCTTTTTGCAGGTTTTCCCTTTACTTTAGGTTATTTTATTTTTCCTCAGTTATGTTTTTCCCCCCTATTTTGGCATCGGGTCCAGCAGGAGCACAGCCACGCACGTCCTAATGCTCGCACATGCCCAGACAGCCCCCCCGGCATCTTGACTTCTAATTGTAGTTACATATCATTGGAATAAGTTGTGTGTAGCAGGGTGGATGGCGGGTCCAACCCTGCTCCAAGGTACAGGCCCTTTAAATGGCCTGAGGAGCCAGGTGGAAGCGGGGAATTTAAACCCAACTGCCATGGCCATGGAGCATTGGAGGAAACGCTAGGAGGGAGCCGCAGCTGTTCTCCTGAGCGTACTGCAAGTATTGTGGCAGAAGCACTTGAGACAGACAGACAGCGAAGGCTGGACTGGAACAGTCCAGAGGACTCTGAGATGAGAGTGGCTGGAGGGCCTGGCAGAAGCAAGTTGGGAGACTGGTGAGAAGTGCTGATAGCACTGGGCGCTGACCTTGGAATGGTGCTGACCGAGGTGGGAAGCCTGTATGGTGGTGCAACTTGGCAGAGAGCTAAATACTCTGTGGGGAGCGGAGAGCACTGGCCCTAGGCTTTTGGGGAGGGAGACTGGAAGAGTGGGGGAGTTGGTTCTGCTCTTTTATAAGTTTTTATAAAATACATACAATTTATGTCAAGTATTGAATTGTTTTATATTTTTGAATTTTGATTGTGAGCTGCTCCGAGCTGCCGTGTGAGCAAGAGGGAGAAGACTAGAAATGGATCTAAATAAATAAATAAATAAATAAATAAATAAAGCGCTGAGGGTGCAGGTCCAGGACTAGAGGTACTGGGAGTACCAGAGACTTTGAGGAGAGTGTCCAGCACTGTGGGACTGAGCTTGACAACACTGGGAGTGCTACTATAGCAGTTGTAAATGCTGTTAATAAAGGGTTGTGGGCTGCATGGAGAAAAGGTGTTCTGAAATTTAGATGGCAAGTCTGGAGCGAGAGTAGCAACTTAAGAGAGCTGCAGAAACTACTGGCCCAGGGCCAAATGGATTTCCAGGACCCGGGGTGGTGACCCCTAGTACACTGTGCTTTCATCTTCTTTGAAATGTTAGACTCATATAGGTCAGCATCACGACCCTGGCCACTGTTGGGACAGCCAGTTGTTGCAGTTGTGAATCTAAGAAGGGCATGTACACATGCCTGGGTTCTGAAGAACAGGTTGGTAGATGTCTTCCTTAATTACAATTTCCTTTCATTAACATAATTCAAAATAGAAGTTGGCTTGTCGTATTTCTGCGAATCCACTTATTTGAAGACTGAAAATTCACACAAACCAGAACACGTTAGAAATGTCGAAACCATGCACATACACAATTTTTCAGCTAATTAATTTATTCTCTAATTTGGGGAGCACACACACATCAAAAGCAAATGACATCTTAAAGAAAAACTCCTGGGAATGTGAATAGGTTCCCCCCCACCAAGAGCAAAAATAAAATTAAGTGTGCTAGAATTCTGCAGTCAAACTCAGCCATCATTCCCTTCCTCCCAAAAACTCTACAGACAGGTTTGCTCACAAACTAAAGCCTTCTATGTCAAGATTAAGCCAAGTCTATTATTTTTAATAGCTAAATTATAAAGCCTAAAATAGAGGTTTATAAACTGAAGACCTGTCATAGCAGAATCTTGTGTTAAAAATGATAACTACAGGCAATTTGAAAAGGGCTAAAACATAATGCAGAAGTAGAATGCAATATCCCTGGGATGGACAGAAGCACTTCTTGAGCATGTAACAATCAAGAGAAAAGATGTCAAAATGAACAGCTTTTATTACCAAACATTTCCAAATAGGTGTTACCACAGTTTGCGCACTTCAGCTTGCAGTAATTTACAAAGGGGTATACTTTAGGAGCCACTCTGGTTAGTACCTGCAAGGCCAAGCCTGCCAAGTTTGTAACCTGAGCAATATCAATGCAATAAAGCATAAATGCCATTTGTATAGGATTACTCAATCTCACTGCAGATACTAATTTACTTGTTCATTATCAGACAAATCTTATACGATAGCCAATAAACACAAGAAACTAGCTTTTTTTTTTTCCCCCCTTAAGTAGTCTGTCTCACACCTGTAAGGAACTTTCAAAATTTGTTACACTTGCATCTTGTTACTTCAAGATGAAATGATTTTGCAGTAATTAGCAAATAGTTTTTGATAAAGTGTAAAGTCCACACAAGCCCAAGCTTATATTGTATCTGTGTGCCATTTACCATGATAATGTAGAAGATACCTATGCACAATATCTATTTTGGGAATAATATTGAAACTTTATTACGCATATCAAGCATTTTCACTTGATGTCTGTTGAACTAAATACCATTCTCCAAGTATACCATAACTCAATTGGAAACTATAAGAAACAGCTAGATAAATTTAAAATATATTTTAAAAATAAAATCAAGTGTGAATAAGGCCCAGTTTAATAAAATAAACTGCAAATAAGGCCCTGTGGTTAAGGCCAGCCGGCAGACAGTGAGGCCACTGCTGGTGGGGGTGATCAGTGCCTTGCTTTGGGAGAGCAGAGTACCGTGCTGTCTCTGCTTAAAAAACCCATTGCTTGACATGGATTCCCTCGCCAGCTACCGGCCAGTTTCGAACCTTCCCTTTTTAGGGAAGGTTATTGGGTCAGTAGTGATACAGAAGTTGCAGGGGCATCTGGACCGCACACGGTTATCTGGAACTCGCACAGTCTGGCTTTTGTCTGGGCTATGGCATGGAGACTGCGCTTGTGGCCTTGGTCGATGATCTTCGCCGTGAATTGTATCAGGACTGTTCAACCCCGCTAATTCTGCTAGATCTGTCAGCGGCTTTTGATACCATTGACCATGAGATGTTGGTGACTCGCCTGTGGGACCAAGTTGCGGTGGGTGGGATCGTTCTTGAATTTCATTCCTTCCTGGCCAGAAGAACTTGGCGTGTGGTGCTCGGGGATGGTTTTTCGTCCCCTTGAGATCTCACATGTAGAGTCTCGCAAGGCTCCATTCTGTCCCTTCTTCTGTTCAACGTGTATATGCAGCCACTTGGTGAGTTTGTGAGATGGTATGGGGTGTGTTGTCATCAATATGCTGATGACACCCCCGCTCTACCTCTCTTTTTCATCTGACCCAGGCTCGGCAGTCTTGGTGCTTACCTAATGTCTGGCGGCTGTGGGGGACTGGATGAAGATGACCCGACTGAAATTGAATCCCAACAAGATGGAGGTGATGGTAGTAGATAAGGCAGTGGATGTGGTGGCTCCCATCATTGATGGGATTCACCCTCCCATGGCTTTCCAGGTTTGCAGTCTGGGCATGCTCCTCGATCCGCAGCTCTGCATGGACCTCCAGGTGGGGGCTGTGGCAAGGAGTGCGTTCTGTCAATTACATCTGGTGTGATGGCTTCGGCCGTATGTTTCAGATAGTGACCTGGCTACTATCATCCATGCTTTCATTACCTTGAGATTGGACTATTGCAATGTGCTCTACCCATAGTGATGGTTCAGAGACTGCAGCTAGTGCAGAATGCAGCAATCCGTCTCCTTGTGGGTTTGGGCAGGCCACCATGACCACGTTACACTGGTGCTCTGGGCTCTGCACTGGCCGCCGATAGTCTTCCAGGCTCTATTCAGGGTGTTCATTTTGACCTATAAGACCTATACGGCATTGGCCCTACTTACCTGTGGGATCACCTCACTCCCCGTGCTCTGGAGTGACCTCTGTGGTCCGCCAGGAGCGCCCCATGAGACCCGGGGGGCCACTATGGAGAGAGCGTTCTCGGTGGCTGCACATAGGTTGTGGAATTCCCTCTCGGCTGAGGTCTGGTTGGTCCCAGATCTCCCTTCCTTCCGCCGTATGTGTAAGACCTGGCTGTTCCGCCTGACTTTTGGAGAGGGAGATGGGGTATAGGGCGGGTTCTGTTTTCCTTCTCTTTTATTGTGTTGTGGATTTTATGTGATTTTAATGTGTTTTTACAATATGAGCCGCCCCGAGCTGCCTGGAGCAGGAGGGGCGGGATAGAAAACTGTTTAAATAAAATAAATAAATAAATTTTTGCATGATACGCACCTAGTATGCCCACGCAGGGACCTGTATGGGCGAGTCCTGTTTGTACAGTGGCGGTGGGTGCGTGATCATGCATGCGTGCTCCTGCAAAACACGCATGACCCACGCATGGAGCAACTGGCAAAACTGCTGGTTATTCCGTGTGTGGAGATGCACGGGGGATGGGTGTGCACCAGTGTGTGCCTGTGTACACCTGCCTCCCCCCCCCCCCCCCCC
>QEPC01006863.1:4620066-4655403 GCA_003113815.1 Sphenodon punctatus
GGGGGGGGGGGGAGGGAGAAGGGGTGTGTGTGCTGTTGTGCACCGTGATTGGATAAGCAATTAAACGGTTGCACGTTATGCCACATGCCAGTTTGGGTGGTGACTGCTTCTGTGATTCTGAGTTCTGAGGTCTGGAGTTCCGATTTCTGAGTCCTCGGAAAAAGTTCTGAGCAACAGCCGAAAACTTGGTCCTGGTACTCGGAACCTTGGAAGTCGTCATGAGAATTATTTTGCTATTTGGTTCAGCACTAATGAAAACAGATTTAGTTGTAAGGAACTTTTGTTGATAGATTGCTGCATTACATAAGGACGGAAATTAACATTAATCTTTGTAAGCTGTACTAGCATCTTGTGCAATTGAATGTCGCATCCCTTGTCTCTCCCTCTGTTCCCCCTTCCCTGTCTCCCCTCCCCCTGTCTTTAGATTGTAAGCTCTCGGGCAGGGACCAAGTCTATCTTGTTTTTTTGTAAGGCGCCAGGTACATCGCTATATAAATGCTAATAATAAAACAACAACAACAGGCTTTCATGTCTGCTTATATTATACAAATCTCTTTGGAATAAATGAATACATTCACTGATTGGGCAAGTAAACTGGGTGTTTTAATGAGAGGTTAATGACCACAGTATAGTTGCACTAACTGTAGTGCAATAGCCTAGTCTTGTAAAACAGATGTGAAGCCAGCAGGACCACACCCTCAGCCGCTCCAGGGTGGAAAAATCAGGAGTGACATGGCCTGGGTCAGGCTGGGGCACTGGACTGATATGCCCACGGCCAGGGAGCTGTCCTGTCGGCTGCATGGCCTGGGCAGGGCTGGGAGCACAACCAATGTGTGGGCAGCTGGCCCCGCCCATGCAGCACACTGCCCTCCCACTATGATGGGCAGCCGTGGTAGCCAATGAGGCACAGCCGCGGGCCCCCGTGCTGGCAACATGTGAACAGACATGCTAGCCCGCTGTGCCCAGTTGGGCAGGCCTTTGCCCAGGTTGTGACCTCCGACGTTTTCCGAGGTACAGCCTGGGCTAGCCACCAACACAGCCCGGGGTGATCCCAGGCCAATATCTGGCAGCATCTTAACACGCGTGCAGGTGGCTCCCAGGCTACAGTGGGTCAAAGCAGGCCAATGTCACGCCTGTTTTTACCCAATAAGCAACACTCCCTGGACTTCAACTTCGGCTCTGTTCTCATGAACAGACTAACTACCCCCCAGCCCTCCAACTTGAGTTATTTATTTTGGGAACAATAACCCATTTGGCTAGTGCTCCCATATTCCTTTTCTTAGTCCACTGATCATATGAGCCAATCATGTGCGTGTTACTTTTCATTTTATTGTGTTCTGCACTCCTGCATAGAGCATTTAGCATATCCACCCCACCTGCTGCCTCTTGATCAGACCAAAGAGCACAATCCTTTTCAAATAGCTGAAGTTGCTTCTTCACACTCTCAACCTTTTGCCCAACCTCTTTTCTGACAGTTATTTCTAACATGGTCGTGCCAGTTCACTGCAAGCAACATCTATATAACATTTTGTTTCAAAGGCTAATATCAGTTCACACTAAGGCAGAGCAATTACCCAGAAGAAAGTTACCCAATACATTAATGATCTTGGATGTTAGGTGTTAAGTGACTTAACATACATAATTAACACCCTTTCCCTGTTGACATGATCACTTACCCATGGAGCTATAGTTTTCCACAGCATGGCCTCCTCTTTAATAATGAGAACTACCAACGTTATTTACTTATTTATGTAATTATTTTTCAGTGCTTTTATACCACCCTACTCGCTATACAGCAGCTCAGGGCGGTATAAAAGCACTTCACACATTCTGTGAATTAGAGTGAAAAAGTGATAACACTTTACATCACTTTAAGTGTTCATATGAACAGACTGTTACAATGGTATTAGTATTAAGGACTATAGGAATTGAATGAAGTCTTAGCTAAAAATCAATTAATCTAGTTTGTTAGATTTGGGATCAAAAATCTAACTGTCCATCTTGGTAAGATTACCCCTTTACCACCATTATGACTGGAACGCCATACAGGACAGTACAATCACTTCCCACTCCTCCCCACTCCCATCCCTCCTTCTCTCCTGTCCTCCTTCTCCCCTGCCTCCCTTGAGGAAATCTCCTTTCTGCACTCCTCCTCCAACCCGCCCACTTGCCCCCTTAACCCCACCCCCTCCCGCCTCCTCACCTCCATTACTCCCACTGTCGCCCCCTCCTTCCTGCACATCATCAACCTCTCCCTCTCTACTGGCTCTTTCCCTTCTGCCTTCAAACATGCCACAGTCTCTCCTATTCTCAAAAAGTCCACTCTTGACCCCTCTGACCCTTCTAGCTATCGTCCTGTCTCACTCCTTCCTTTTGCTTCCAAGCTGCTTGAACGTGTTGTCTACTCCCGCTGCCTTGACTTCCTATCCTCCAACTCCTCCCTTGACCCCCTCCAATCTGGCTTCCGCCCCCTTCATTCTACTGAAACTGCTCTCGCTAAGATCACCAACGATCTTCTGGTGGCTAAATCTAAACGTCTCTATTCCATTCTTGTCCTCCTTGATCTCTCTGCTGCCTTCGATACTGTTGACCACTCACTCTTGCTGGATTCCCTTCACTCCCTTGGCTTTTGTGGCTCTGTCCATAACTGGTTCTCCTCCTACCTCTCTGACCGCTCCTTTAATGTGTCTCTCTCCAACTCCGCCTCCTCCTCCTTCCCCCTCTCAGTTGGTGTTCCTCAAGGCTCTGTTCTTGGCCCTCTCCTCTTCTCGATCTATACCTCATCCTTAGGCAAACTCATTGCCTCCCATGGCTTCCAATACCACCTCTATGCTGATGACACTCAACTCTATCTCTCTACTCCCTCTCTCTCTCCCTCTGTTCAAGCTCGTCTCATCAACTGTCTCTCTGACATCTCTACCTGGATGTCTCAACGTCAACTCAAACTCAACATGGCTAAAACTGAACTCCTTATCTTCCCCCCTCATCCTTCCTCTCCTTCCTCACTGTCAATAACTATTGATGGAGTCACCATCCTGCCTGTCCCCCAAGCCCGTAGCCTAGGCTTCATCTTTGACTCACCCCTTTCTTTTAAACCCTACATTGACTCTGTTGCTAAATCCTGTCGCTTCTCCCTCCATAACATTGCTAAGATTCGCCCTTTTCTCTCTGTCTCGTCTGCCAAAACTCTTGTTCATGCTCTGGTCATCTCTCGCCTCGATTACTGTAACCTCCTTCTCACTGGCCTTCCCCGGTCTCACCTTTCTCCCCTCATCTCTGTCCAAAACTCTGCTGCCAGGGTCATCTACCTCGCCAGTCGCTTCGACCATGTGCAGCCCCTCCTCTCTTCGCTTCACTGGCTTCCCCTTCCTGAACGAATCCTGCACAAGCTCCTAGTCTTCACCTATAAAGCTCTTCACAACCTTGCTCCCCCCTACCTCTCTGCACTTATCGCCCTCCATACTCCAGCCCGTGCACTTCGCTCCTCCTCTGTCCCTTCTCTCACCCTTCCACGCCTTCCCTGCTCCCCTAAGCGCCTTCGTCCCTTCTCACTTGCTGCCCCCCATGCCTGGAACTCCCTCCCTGTCCACATCCGCCTTGCCCCCTCCCTTCATACCTTCAAATCTCTCCTTAAAACTCACCTCTTTCGCTCTGCTCTGTCTGACTCTTTATCCTGCTGAGCCACTATTCCTATACCTACGATCGGTTTACCCTTATCCTTGCAACATGGACCTGCCTGCTGTCATTCTCATCGTAACCAAGCCAAGTACGTGCACTTGAGACCTCGCATCTTCATGAATGTTAGACCCCTTGTCTCTCCCTCTGTTCCCCTTCCTAAGTCTCTCCCCCAGCTCCTGTCTCTCAGATTGTAAGCCCCAGGGGCAGGGACCGTGTCTATTTTATTACTTTGTAAAGTGCCATGTACACTGCTGGCACTATATAAATGTTTGTTAATAATAATAATAATAATAATAATAACCATTAGTTGATCTGCAACTTCTTATATATATCTGCCCTGCATTTTCTCAGTCTATAGTTCTAATTTGCTAATCCCCAAGGAACGGCCGTGGGTGGCACACACACTTGCACTCATCAAAAGTAGCTGGTCCAATAAAAAAAAATAAAAAAATATCTGAGCTCCTTTGTTAACTTCTTGTAATTTAAAGTTAGTGTGCGTTTTAATGTTCTAGCTGGAACCATCCCAAGATGCATGCTTCATACTAACCAACCAAAGTGGTTTATCACTAGCTTCTTCACATGTTACGCTATTTGTTTCTAACAAACCAATGTTACAAAATGCATCTGAATTAACTAACAGCCACTCAAAACTGTGGATTTCACTTGCAAATTACTGCACTCTCTGTGACGCAATTAGCTGAACCTTTTGACACAAGTTTTCACTTATTTCATAAACCCTGGAGAAGTGGTGGATGCATACAATAAAACAGGATGTAACGAAGGTGAATGGCACTGTTGTTAGTATGTATTATTCAGCCAAACTTTAATTTTTGGTCAGATAAAACCTGACTTACTTTTCTTTTTAATTCAAGTATCAGCAGTTATTTAACCAATGATGTGGCCGTTCCTATTTATTCTCTTTAGAATTAAGTATTGGATTGATATGAATATCAGCCAAACATTTGTTAAGTAATTTTAGAGCAGAATATGGACCATTTTCAGAGGGAAAAAAGACAAGAAAACAGATTATTTTATCAACAGTAAATTAAATATGTTTATTTATTGCTTGATTATTGTAGGAACAAGAGCACTGAAGCGTTCAAGTTACACTGTAATGGTGCTATGTAGATGTCAACCACAATTGCTTACTTCCACAAGTGGATTGACAGAACTGAAAAATAAATTAAAAAAATAATTCTACAATATTTCTAAAACTGAAAAGCTCTGTTGCAAAGAGAATAGTGAAAGTATTAAATATGGAGGTATTAAAATGAGAGAAGTGTTTCAGTTCAAGGGTGAATGTGTTGCTAGAATACAGTTCTAGTATATCAATAAATTTTGATCCTCTTCCTGTAGTATTTCCCCATTTTTCTTTTGATAAGAATCACCAAACATCACAAAGTCATATGGGAGAAATCACATTGAAATAATGGAAAAAATTACTACCATGATTAAGCTAGACTACTGCAACGCGCTTTACGTGGGGCTTCCCTTATTTCTGGTTCCGAGGTTGCAGCTAGGGCAGAATGCGGCAGCCAGTCTCCTGACAGGGATGGGGTGGTGGGAGCACATAACACCAGTGCTCCGCACTCTGCACTGGCTGCCTATAGCGTACTGAGCCAGATTCAAGGTGTTGTTATTGATTTACAAAGCCCTACACGGTCTGGGCCCCTCATATCTCGGGGACCACCTCGCCCTCTGTGCCTCAGAACGATCCCTTCAGTCCACTGGGGGTGCCTTTCTGGAGGTCCCCCGTGTAAGACGGGGGGCCACAATGAAGAGGGTGTTCTCGGTGGGTGGGCCGCAGTTGTGGAACTCCCTCCCGGANCCCCCCCCCCCCCCCCCACCCCACCCTCTCCTCCGAAGGCCTGGGCGAACAGCCAAGTCTTACAGATACGTCCAAAGGCCAACAGGCTCGGGGCCAGGCAAGCCTCCTCCGGGAGGGAGTTAATTTTTGTGGGGGGTGTTTTAAATTTGCTTTAATTATATTATAGTTTTTTTTAATGTTTAAAAATTGTTTTATATTATGTTGGAAGCTGCCCCAAGATGCCGTAGGCATGGGGGGGGTGGCATATAAATATAATTAAATAAATAAATAAATAATAAAGAAAGAAAGAAAGAAAATTTGTGCATATTTATATTCATTGTTAAAGTTTTAGGGAGCAGCAAGAAGAGTTCTGCCTGGGGCACCTACTTCTAAAGCAGAGTCTACTTCTAAAGCAGAGTCTACATTAAGCATATAGCACCTTGCTGAACTGATGTCCGTCTAGCCCCTAGGTCATGACACTAAATACTGGGCTTAACGATCACCTCACCAGCTGATGGGGGCTGTTGAGCGGGACAGGTATTAAACATCTGTCCGGTCTCACAGATCTAACTCGCCTCCTAAAAAGGACCATAATTTCCCCAGCCATCATGATCCCTACGGCTGCGGACCCACACCCCTCCCGGATACTTTCCCGCCAGCCCCACAAGGGAGACCCCCTGCAACCTTCCCTCTCACAGGAGGATAACCCTCCTTATAGGGGTTGTACCCCTCCCTCACACTGAGGGGGCTGGCCCCTCCCTCCCTAACACAATCCCATAGCCCTCCCTTCTCATAGGGAGAGCAATACATTTCAAGAAAAACCCCTCCTCAACCCCTCCTTCTCCTAATCTACCAAACACCCTTAACCCAACCCCCCACCTCCACAGTACTGCCCGCTCAACTTAATAAGCCTCCCAGCCCCACTAAGGGCCACGCCTAGCCGGAAGTCCTGGCTGTACGCCCTGCCCCCATCCTCCATGGAGGGGGGGCTTGGTGTTTCCCGGGGCTGGGCAGCACAGGTCCTGGGGGGGTGGAGGGCAAGCCCCCTGGTGCAGTCCCAGCAAGGCTCGTTCTGGTGGCAGCGACCATAGCAGCACACCACGGCCACCGGGCAGGATGAAGGCGGTGGTGGGTCCCAGAACCTGGGTGGCAGGCTGCTTTTAGCCCACGAAGGGAAGAGGGGCAGGCTTGTGATGGCACCCTTGGAGTACTTGGAGTACTGTGTCCAGTTTCGAGCGTCTCATTTCAAAAAGGACATTGACAAATTGAGGCGAGTTCAGAGGAGGGCAACAGAGATGATAAAAGGTCTGGAAAGCAAGTCTTAGGAGGAAAGGTTGAAGCAACTGCGTATATTTACATTAGCAGAGAGAAAATTAAGTGGAAACATGATCCACTTCTTAAGTAGTCTTCAAATATCGAAAGGGCTGCCACAAAGAAGATGGCAAGGAATTGTTCTTCACGGTTACAGAGGGCAGGGCTAGAAATAGTGGGCTCAAATTATAGGAAGGTAGATTTCAGATAAAGAACAGGGTAGTTTTCCTAATAGTAAGAGAGGTTTGGCAATGAAAAGCTGCCTAGGGAGGCTGTGGCTTCTCCATTGCTGGGAGGTTTCAGAGAGGCTTGACAGCCATCTGTGGAGGATGTTATGATTGTAGTCAACCTGCATCCAAGCAGGGGATTGACTAGATGACCTTCACATTTCCTTCCAACGCCGACATTCTAGGATTCGTTTTGAGGGGGAAGCTTGTTTCCCCTACAACTTTTTAAAGGTTTCCTCTTCCCCTGCCCTCACCAGTCAAGGCAGTCAGTCACTAGGTGAATTAAGCTAGAAAACATGAAGCGTCTTATTCTACACGTTCTTTATAATACCTGCCACCAACACAGTCTTTACAATAGTTGCGGTGTAAGGTTTATACACCTGGTCTCTAAATAATTACTTGCTATTATGAATATCACCAATCTAATAATTTACCCTCTTATTCAAAAGCACTTAAATAGCAAGCGCAAACGTTCCACGTTACATACAGAGAGAAAATGCAAGATTTTATTTTATTTTAAGCAGTTGCAATAAAACAGCTTTTTTTAAACATATAATAAGCTGTTTGGAATTATAGGACATGCTGAAAAACAGTAATCTCAGTCATTAGAATCCACAGTTCAAGTGCAAGAAGTAGTTCACATAAGAGGAGCTGAAACTTTGGAGCAAGGGGGCAAGTTTTGACATGTTGGCTGATGTACCATTAGTGAGTAACTCTCACACGGAAACTGCTATGTCTTTCTTTCCCAACATACTGTACTTTATGATACCAGTTATCTTACACTGTTCAGTACAGCTCTTCTCAATACTACAATTAAAAAAGAACAAATGGTAGGAGGCAATTGTCCATAAAACTACAGAGGGATCTTGCACGACTAGGTGAATGGGCAATAAAATGGCAAATGAAATTTAACGTTGATAAGTGATGCACGTAGGGAAAAATAATCCTCACTAGACATACACGATGCTAGGTTCAAATCTGGGTGTAACTACTCAGGAGAAGGATCTTGTTCACTGCGGATAGTTCCTTGAAGGTATCAGCCCAGTACACGGCAGCAGTCAAAAAGACAAACTCGAATACTAGGTATTACTGCAAAAAGAATAGAAAATAAAAGGGAAAGTCTAACGTCACTGTATAAATCTTTGGTACAACCCCATCTAGACCTATGTCCAAAAACTACAGCCAGCAAGCTCAAAACAGCAACAATAACTTGAATAGCCAATTTCTTTTTGTAATGATTTGCTCAAATTGTAGTAAGACCTCCAGAAGAGGGGTCAGGAACAAAAGACCATTATACTTGACTCAGAAATGCCTGTGGCACTGTGATGAAGAGTATGAAACCAACATACATAACACACATTAAACATACAGATATATGGTGTGAGCACTGTATGTCAATATTTTGTAGCCATGTTTGGTGTCATATCACTCAGAATTAAGAGAGGAACATAAACATTGTATAAAAACCCCATGGAATGAGAATATAGTGAGAGCTATGTAATAAGAATAAAGCCCAAAATCAGTTTGTGAGCTCAAGAAGACAGCCACTCTGTCTGAGGGACAGGCCGAATCAACAAGACAAATTAGCAACACAATAGGAGTGTCATTACCTGAGACGAGCGAGATATGCAGCACGAGGGAGATATGCAGTACGTGTCAATGACAAGTCTTCAAAAGGCGGGAAGAGCCATTAAAAACTATTTAAAGCAATCAGAGACAGAGGAAAAAACTTCATCTTGGAACTGACAGGAAACTGCACCAGAGGCAAGAAGCTGCATCAATCAAGGTTGAGAAAGACTTTAAGAATGAATTGAACTATTGACTGAACAGCTCACGAAGGTAGAATTGCATTATCTTTATATTCTTTTATTATATTGCTCTCTTGACACAATCTTGCACTATATCTTAATCTTGATTCACAAATTAAGATTCTTTTAACTAAGCCTTTGCGTTTATCTGGATATCTGACATTGGTCATACGGTGGGGTAGAGAAGTCCCAATCCCATCACAGTGGCAAGCCCGAATGGAACCAACCCAAAACTGTGTATCAATGTGCAGGAACTAGAAAGTAGAGTGGCCAGCTGCTGGTGGAACTGAGCTCCTAGATTTGGGGTAAGCAGGCAAAATTGTGCAAAAGTGCTGCATTTGTTATTTTGTTTTTTATTTCAGAAACCAGTGTTAGACATACAAGATGGTATGACCTCTAGAAATTTCCAATACGAACAAAGAAAAACTAATAGAGAAATGTCGCAGCAGAAATGTGGAGATTGAGGGCAAGAGTAAAGGTGAACTCGTACTCCACCCAAGAAAAAACAGCATAAAGTAACTTTTAGCCTTGGGCTCTAACAGTAACACTAATCAATTCCGTCAGACACCCTTTGAAAAAAAGTTCTCAAACTCCAGGTTCACACACAGAAGTGCATCTACCAAGTTAGACAAGACTCTAGCAAAGCCTTTGCAGTCCACCCTCTAGTGACCTAAGAGTAAGGAGATTTTTATGTAGCTGAAAAGTACTTAAACATCAGTGATTTGTCACCCAGCAAAAGCCATATCTAGATATTTGAAGCATTGAGAAAACAAGGAGTTTATTATATGCACAGGGGTGTTGTCAGATGCAAGCTTGTGTAAAAGTATAAATTACAGTAGAACGCCCCACATGCTGTTTTATCCAAATAAGGAAGTTTCTACGGCATTACTATATTTAAGAGCTTCAGCAATTGACAAAATAGATAGAAATCTTTGACATTGTAGCCTAGTGAGTAAGGTCCTGCACTTGGGAGACAAGGGTTCACCATCCTGTCTTAGCCATGAACTCTTCAGTTCCCCATCTGCACAATGGGAATGCATACTCATGTTCTCCCACTCTCTTGTCTACCTCAGACTGTAAGTCCTTTGGGGCAGTGTCCTATCTCTCATCATGATTATTCGGCACCAGACAAATTGCTAGGGCTATATAAACAGCAACAACAACATCATCATCTTGAACCATCATAAACTAAACTGCCAATCCAGGGTAACAAGTATCCAAAGTAACACTTCGAACTGTTAATAGATGTCAAGAAACATTTCCCCATATACTCTTCCTGTTTATTGTGTAAATACAACACTACTTTGTACATTTTAACCTTAAGCAGGGTCCAGGCCGTGAAGGGCTTTAATCTGCGGGATCGCCTCACTCCCCATGTGCCTGTGCGACCCTTGAGATCGTCCGTGTGGAGGTTTTTGGAGGTTCCCCGGGCGAGGCGGGTGGCCACCGATGTTAGATCTTTTTCGGTGGCCGCCCCTGTGCTGTGGAATTCGCTCCCGGAGGAGGTTCGGCTGGCTCCACCTCTCCTGCTGTTTCGGTGTGTACGTAAGACCTGGCTGTTGCGTCAGGCTTTTGGCAAGGGTGGAGGGTTTCCCCACATATTATATGTTAAATTGTTTTTAAAATTTTATATTGTTTTACTGAGTGTTGTTCGTCGCCCCGGGCTGCCCTGTGGGGAGAAGGGGTGGGATATAAATTTTAAATAAATAAATAAATAAATAAATTTTAAAAATTGTCCAATTCACTCTTTTTTTGGCAGCTAGTTGCATACATTTTCTAGCACATGATACTGCTTTTCTAATGCTAGGCAGAAGGAAACAGCCTGATGTTTTTCATGAGAGTGTTTACATGTAGTCTGACCACAAAACTGCTGTTGCTCCTCAGTGAGGGATAGGAAGGCGTCTCCTTTCCCCCTCTCCCCAGCATCTGTGATGGGTAACGAAAAAATTCAAAGAACCACCTTCATTCTCTCACTATTTACATGGAGCCCAAAGTAAAAAACTTAGGAAAATATGAGATTATTTGCATGGAGGTAAAAAGCAAGAGTAGCTTGAAGATTCATACCTCTCAACAGTCCCTATTTAGGAGGGGCAGTCCCTCTTTGGATGCTGAAACCCACTGTCCCCCTTTCATGGGGTAAAAGCACCTCTTTCAAAAGAGACAAGACGACTGGTATTCAAGCCTCAGGCACCTGTTTTGTCTTACACATGAAACTTTTAAAAAAATAATTGGCTTTAATTATAAAATATGAGTGACTTTATTATACCGATCAACAGGAGGCTGTAAGGACAGATAGCAAAAATCAAGCAGCTCTGAGGTGCTGAATCCAAGAAATACAAGAAGAATGAGAAAAAGGGGCAGCAGGAAAAAAATATGGTAACATTTCACAACCTGCAGCTGACCTAATGAGGTCAGAATTGGAGCTAGATTCTCTATGCAGGAGGAGGAGTTCTACAAAGCACTCTTAAGTAGCTGACTAGCAAATACAAACTCAGCCCTCACAGCTGCCTCTTGTCCTTTTAAAGAAAGGATAAAATAACCGTTATCCTCACCAACAGGCTGCCTGGTGTTTTTTGTTTGTTTTTTAAAGGAGGAGAGGGAAGGAAAGTTGACATGGATTGGGAAACTGCTGAAATGAAGCAGCTGCTTCCACGTTGATATAAAGTACCGAGTAAAGATTAAACTCTGAAAATAAATAGTTCTGAGTTCTTGTTGGAAAAAGTTATCAATTCAGTTCCTACGAAATTTTTCAAAATGCACCCCAAAGTGTCTCTCCTTCACAATATTTAAATGCTTTAGATTACTATAATTCCATTTTCACCAGCCACCATCTCTCTCTCTCTCCCACTAAATGAATTAAGTACACCCACACGTGCACTGTGTGTGCATTTAGGGTGAAAATAAATGAGAATAGTCCACATTAGCACTCACCAGGTGGGGGTTCACCTGTCGGCCATTACATGTTCGCCCACAGCCCCTACTCACTCCCCACTCATAGCAATATCTAAGGCCACTGCAGGCCTACCATGAAGGCCAGTGCATGCTAATGCACATCCATGTTGGTGCGTTTCATTAATTAGGTTTGCCCGCAACCTCGCTCGCATCCAGGCTCACCAGCACCATACAGTCGCATCTAGGGTGGCTGCTAGAGGAGAGATGCTCTCTCAGCTGACAGGAGGCTGCGAGAGGAGAGAGTGAGCGCTTGGATGAAAAGGGTCGGTGTACGTCACAGCCAGAGAAGGCTTCTTCCCCGGCCATGACCCCCCTTTCCATCAGAAGGAGCACTCATGTGCTTGGGCGGCTGCAAGAGGAGAGATCAGGGGTGCAGGAAGGACCTTCTGCAGAGGATCTGCGCCCGTACTCATCTCTCTGACAAGAAACTGAGGGGAGTGAGCCTCCTCTGGAAGATCCATGGAGCTCCTGCACTGCCCTTCGTTCCTTTCCCAAACAAGGGAGGAATGCAGTTCCTCTGGAGAAGGTCCTTCCTGCACCCCTGATCTCTCCTCTTGCAGCTGCTTCTCTGCTGGGGGAGTGCTATTCCTCTTGCAGCCACCCAAGCACAAACGTTGCTTCTGATGGAAAGAGGGTTCACAGCCAAAAAAGAAGCCTTCTCTGGTTGTGAGCCCCCACCCCCCTTTCCATTAGAGTCAGGCTGGAGAGAGGGAAAGCGCTCAGTGGCACCACCAGTGGTGACTACTGCCAGGACATGAAATGTGGGCAGAGGGCTGCCCATTTATTAATTCTACATGCTAAAAAAATGTGAGTGGAGGCTGCGTGGGGGCTGCACAGACCGAACACGGATTCCAGTGGGCTACTGTTTCATTTAAGAACATCCTATGTGACGCACCCTGCTAGATGCTACTGTATTCTATAAAGATAATTTAGGATGGCAAATTGGGAGACTTGGGTTCTAGTCCTTCTAGTCTTCTGCAATTTTGGTGTGGCCTTAGACAAGTGGTTTAATTTTCAGTACTTCAGTTTTCCCATCCGTGACTTGAGAACAAAACATTAGAAAAAGATGCAAGCTTGTTTAGGTTTGTGAATTGCTTGGATGCACTAAATAAATCTACAAAGCCTCAGAAGGGCCGTAAATGTTACCCACACATTATTAATTTATTAATTATTATTATTATTATTATATACATTTGTATCCCACCCCTCCTGCATCCGGCAGCTTGGGGTGGCTCACAACAATATAATAAAAACTAATAAAAATATAAACAAAAATATAAAATCACATAATTAATATAAAACATTAAAAGATACAAATAGTGTGCAGCAAAACACCAAAAGCCACCACCCCAACCCACCCTTTAACCCTCCCCTCCACCAAACGCCTGGCGAAGAGCAGAACGTAAGGCGGTTTGGGCTGAGGTGGACCTCCGCCAGGAGAGTTTCACAGTACTGGAGTGGCCGCCGAGAATGACCTGTCAGTCCCCACCCATCTATAGTGGGGAACCTCCAGGAGGGCAGCTTCCGACGACCGTAGGAGCTGCCTAGGGGTGCAGAAAGTGATGCGGTCCTTCAGGTAGGTAGGGCCCAGACCATTTAGATCTTTATAGGTCAGCACCAGCACCTTGAATCGGGCCCGGAAGACTATAGGCAGCCAGTGCAGTACCCGAAGCACCAGTATAATGTGCTCCTGATGACCCGTCCCAGTGAGCAGACGGGCTGCAGCTTCCGAACTGTCACCATAGCCAGCCCCACGTAGAGTGCATTACAATTGTCTAGCCTCAAGGTGACAAACGCATAGGTCGGAATCCGAGATATAGGGGTGAAGCTGCCTCACCAGATGTAACTGGTGGAATGCACTCCTTGCCCCAGCTCACACCTGGAGATCCAGATGCAGCTGTGGATCCAGGAGCACTCCTAGACTCCTAACCTGAGATGCCAACATGGGGTGAACCCCGTCAATAACAGGCAATATCCCCTCATCCAGAACCCCGGACCTGCCAATAAGCATTACCTCCGTCTTATCGGGATTCAATTTCAATCAGCTCAACCTCATCCAGTCCGCCACAGTCATCAGACCAGTACCAGGAAAGCACTGAGACTGCAGAACCTGGGTCTGATGAAAAAGTCAGGTATAGCTGCGTCTCATCAGCATACTGATGACAACCAACTCCCCATTTGCGTACAACCTCTCCCAATGGCTACTTACAGACACTGAACAAAAAAGGGACAGAATGGAACCCTGCAGGACCCAACATGAGAGATCCCTAGGAGAAGATGTACAATCTCCCAGAACCACCCATTGAGATCTAACCCACTAGGAAGGACTGGAACCATCCAAAAACTGTCCCTTCCAACCCAGTCTGTTCCGCAGGCAGGTCACCAACACCTCCTGGTTCACTGTGTCAAATGCTGCTGAAAGAGTGAGCAAAACCAGCAGGGTTGAATGACCATTATCCAGTTGCACTTGGAGGTCGTCGACCAAGGCCACAAGCGCAGTCTCAGTGCCATAGCCCGGACCAAAACTGGACTGCGAAGGATCTAGAATACTGATACGTTCCAGACACGCCTGCAGTTAACGAATCACCACCCGTTCAATAACCTTCCTGATTTCAATAACCTGAATTCTCTATAAAAATTATAAAAGGCCAAGTTTCCATTACCCACTAACAGATATTGTTAAACAATTTAAAAGCCCTAATTCTTGATTGACAAGTGGCCGAATCCTTAAAGCACTCGAGCGAGCAAGAGCCCTATTAACTTGAGCGGTGCTTCACCGTCTAAAATCAGTTTACTCATTGACAATGATTAAAGCACTCCACACAGACTGATTTCACTAGATCTCTGGCCACGTCTGAAAATCCCACCCTTAATAGGATACAAGTTATGTTAATAAATAATAATAATAATGACAGCCTAACTTTGGCTAGCAAAAACATCCATTCATTTCAAAGGGAGAGGAGTTAGATTGGGGATGAACACTTTCAAACACTCCACTCATTCTCTTGATTAGCTTTGGGAGTCCAGGTAATATACTAACAGTGCCAACGAAAAGTAGTGTGTGTTTTAGGAATACTCCATCACTTTAGTCTTTCCATTTTACCTATCTCTGGGGGTCTGAATGCAAACTCAGTATCCAGTATTTGGCCCCTTTCCAGTTCCTGCATCTGTCCCCTGGATCAGTGCCTACTGAAAGACTAAGCTCAGGGTAAGGGAGCAAAGATGAGGGCATGCATACCAGGATAGGGGATAGATCCATAGCACAGACCCATGATCCTGACCATCCTGTTCCTGAGCGCACCCCTTGCCTCCAGCTTCTATGCGTCCCTCAGCGCTTATACTAATTTTCAAAGTGGCTGCTGGGAGGAAAATGGTCCCCAATCCCTGCTGAAGTCAGCTGAGTAAACCTACATCGTTTCCTCATTTCAGTAGACACTGGAATAGGAACCCAAGTGCACATGGACAAAATGCATTAGCAATCAGAAATATACCTCTGACCACAAAATGGGTGGGCTAGGACTAAATAAGGAGCCTTTCATAGAAAGAATATAGTAAACATGTTAATTTAGTCTTTACGCCATAAACCCTGTTATGGAATGTTGCCACACATACACAACTCTCTCACAACGTAGCTCCTGGTATAAGAGATCGTTTCAGGGATAAGAGTTGTATGCTCTAATTTTTAACTTGCATAAAGTGTGATACATAAATAGTGTAACTAAATAACTCAGTAACAAGAGATTTCCAGATATAAAATAAAACGTGGAAAGAATTAAGACCAAAACAGCATTGAAAGTTATCAGAAACTATATACTATTGATCACAATCCCCAAATTAAAAAAAAAGATAAATGACTTCATGAATTTCTAAAACAAGCCTCCTATTTTCTCAACATTTCAATAAAGCATTCAGCAGCTTCTTGGTACTGTGGGTAGGTGTACCCAAGAGTAAATTCAATTGACATACATATAACACATACAAGTAAAGGTATATACGATTTATAGCCTTTATCTGAATGCAAGAATTCAACATCTTGCAGTCTCTAAAGATACTTCAAACCACCTCCTATTGAGACCAACTCCTTACCCTTGAAAAAACTATCATTTTAAAGGATTGAGTGAATTAATGCTCACAGGCTTTTGGAATTATGGAACTATATTTCAATATTACTGGTATCTAGCAATTTATTGCCTACTAAAATGCATGCTATTTACATTTTTTGTCTAGACAGAATATTACCACAGGGAAATATTATCAAAGCAATCTCTGTTAAAATGTTACTAGCGTTTGCTAGTAAACAGAACCTTGACCGCACAATTTTAGTTCTTCTTTCACTGACTGATCATAATTGTAAGCATCTTACTACATTTCCCTGCTGATTTATTTTGTCCTGAGATACCACATTGCTGAAATGAGGATTTCAGAAAAATAACTTTTTAAATATCCAATACCAGACACACTTGGATGACATCCAGTGACAATGAACATCTTTTCACCTGGCATGTGCATATGCTCAAGCAGGCAGGACCTGGAATTGGGCAATATGCCTACTGCAAAATCCAAGTAACAGTTGAAGAGACACCAAAACAGCTTAGAACATCCAGGTCTAAGCAGCTGGATCTTCTGGGATTCTTGATACCTTTACAATAAGTCTCCTGCTTTACCTGCTGTGAGGTTTCAGCAAGCAATGTGGGGTACAGACAGTTTAAACATGCTCAGGCTAGTCACATCACTCTCAGTGAGGCATAATTTGCTCATTCATTCACTCTTTTACAATATAGAGGAAGAGCAAAGAACAAGGCGAAAACATTCATGGCATCCATTTGCCTGAATGTTAACCTAGCACTCCGGCGGCACACACAAAGTCCTCAGGCTCATAGCTCTCTCTGTTGCACTTAGAACACAGTTCCTGTATTGTCCCTTACCTACAACATTTCCTTTTAAAAAAACAAACCAAAACACTATTGCTGTGTTCTGTTTTAAAATAAATAAGGATTATTCAAACTGGGAGCTAAGAAGTTAGCACATTTTTTTCCTTTTAAACAGATCAGTTTCACAACAACCATTTCATAATGCTTTGTTAAGTAAGAAAGACTAACGCTGAATGTCTGTAAAGGGTGTTTTAGAGCGTATCTTTGGATTGCATTATTGTGTAGTTCAATGCCACATCCTGAGAGCAAATTGTATTTTGGGTTTAATTAGGGAGGGTATCTACTATAGAAACCATGGGTGAAAACAAATGAAATGCTAGCCCACTGCAGTCAGGTTTCAGGCCGTGTAGCCCCCACTCACGTTTAGCATGTCCAGCCTAGTGAGTAGCCCCCTGTGCGTACTCAATGCACCTGTCATCATCATCATCAAATTTATTGCACTGGCTTCAAGCAATGACAAATACAAGTGACAAATACACCCTAAAATAGAACATAAAATCAGTCCCATACAGCTTTAAAATCACATATTTCCATATTACATATATACAAACAAACTTGCTCCTATAAACTTATACATTTGTAAATGTCCATGTAAATCAGAAAAAAACAACATATAATAGTCAAGATCATGGTAAGTTATACCAGATCATATTGAGAAAGTTAACAATCACTAAGGCCCAGCCGAGTCCTTCGTGCACCTGACCCGGATTCTAGCTGCTACAGCTGCAAATACTGCGACCCTCTCTGTTCTAATTTGGTCAAAATCACCCAGAAGAAATATCAATTTTAGAACAGCTGGTCGTTGCAGATCCAGATCCAAGAACGCACTTGTGGGAAGAGTAAGAGCAGAGAGAGGGGCTGGAAGTGGTAGATCCTTTGGACGTTCTAGGAGTTTTACTCATGACTCTTAAGGTGCTGGTGGACCTGTACGCACTGAGGCACTGCACACAACCTAATTGATGGGACACAGACACATGGGTGCACGCTAGCTTGTAATTGCCTTCATGGCAGGCTCCGCATTCTCTGACATCACTATGAGTGGGGGCTGCATGTCTGGTTGGTGGTGGCCACATGCCCGGTGGAGGCAAACACCTAGCGAACAGGCAGGTGGACACCTAACTAGCGTGGGTCATGCTTGCCCTAGTTTTACCTCCCAGGAAGAGGTGATGTAAGACGGTTTAGATCTGGGCTGCATAAAGCTTAGTTTTTTATGTTGATATTTATATATGTACACACATATAAACACTTGTATGTCCTCTCACCTACATATATAATCCCAACATGAATTTCAAGATCAATTGCTTTCACATAAACTCTGTTTTTTAAAAAGAATAAGTGTGTAAACTCAAGACTCTCTTTTGTTAATACTCCATATCTTTCCATTTCCACTAACATCCCTCCTGTCAGAAGGCAATGAAAGAACAGCTAATTCCTTAGCAAAGGGAATTTGCTGTTCACGAATGCTGTAAAATACAGGATAGCAGAGAATCCTACTTTTGGGGACCCTCAGCAGAAGGAACTATCATCCCTTCACTGGAATGGACAGGGAAGCAGAAACAACTGTTCCTTTAACAGTAGGGAAGCAAGCCAAATACACATCAAATCACCTCTTCACATTTCCTTTTCCCAAAAGAAATGCTCGGAAATGCCCTTTAGAGGCATTCAGTTTTAATCTGCCTTACTTCAGTAATCTAGAGAGAGTGCATGTGGTTGCTGTGTTAGTCCCAAATGTAAGAGATGAAGACAAAGTAGGTCAGATATCATCTGAACTACTGTCTCCATTTCCTACTGAAGGGCATTATTAACAAATTGTATAGAGATAAATGTTTCCAGACTAAAGATAAGTAACTCATATGTTGAAAGAAATAGTTTGAGTACTAGATTACTTTATACATAGATTTAAAAAAAAATAAAAAAAAATTAATTTCAAGAATTTGTTTAAAAGACTGTCAAAGGTTACATGCCTAACGAAATGTCTGTGCTTTTATGGGAAATAAACTTCCCATTCTAGGCAGCATTAGAACCACATCCTGGCAGTTAAGTCAGGCCATACAGTTTCTGAGAAGAAACATGCTTGCCCTAGTTTTACCTCCCAGGAAGAGGTGATGTAAGACTGTTTAATTTTGGGCTGCATAAAGCTTAGTTTTTATGTTGAGATTTATATATGTACACACATAAAAACTTGTATGTCCTCTCACCTACATATATAATCCCAACATGAACTTCAAGAGCAATTACTTTCACATAAACTCTGTTTTTAAAAAAAAAAAAAAAATGTGTAAAGTCAAGGCTCTCTGCATGAGTACTAATTCAGTCTCCGAGAGCCTCATCCAATAGCTGCAAGCACAGGAAAGAGGTCTAAGGCCATACCGGTCTGAAAGAACCCTGGGAGAGATAGCTGCCTGTTGGACTAAATAGGGTGATGTAGAATACATACTGTAGGAGGCTGTGTTGTGTTAGCATACGGAAATTCATTCTAGATTAAAATATCAAAGCATATAGGAAAGAATGTGTCTGTTTTTTTCCTATAAAGTAGAGTAGCAGGCTTCTGCTTAAGTAATCTATTCTCAAATACATTGAGAATTCCCAATACTTTTTTTAGGAAATGTTCTTATTAAAAATGAAAAGACTACGTTTTCAGAGAACGTTCAAAGCAAAAAGACAGACTTGGTGTAGCTCATTAGGGAAAGGATAGCTTCAGGGGCATAGCTACCATTGGACAAACATGGACATTTGTCCCGGGGCCCGTACTGGCTGGGGGGCCCCAATATCCAAGGAAGCTAACCCTCCTCCTCCCCCCCCCTTTTTCTTTTTTAAACTGCCACCTGAGCTGGCTGGGGGCCCTTCTGGCTGCTACGTGGGCCCCTCCCTGCCCGCGATTGCAACATTATGTCTGACATAATGTTGCAACCACAGGCAGAGGAGGGAGGAGGACCCCATGCAGCAGTCTACATCAGGCCAGGTCACACTCACAAACCTCATGGCTCGGCTCGCCCCGCATGGCGCCGCGTCGTGAAGGAGGAGTCCTCCCCATCAGTCTGGACTCGGTCCGGGAAGGGCTCAAGGGAGGCCCAGCCAGAGTGGGAAGGTGCCCGGCAGCATGAGTGGAGCCACCGGTGGACACCTTCCTGCAGTGCTGCTGCTGGTCGTACTCGGCCCCAGCAAGCAGGCAGCGAGCCATGACGGACAGAGTGCACCATGGGACCAGCTTGACACTGGACCAGAAGATGGATGGGCTCAGCAGCAGGCCACCAGCACGTTGCAGACTCTGCAGAGAGCAAATAAGTCTGGAGCACTAGCAGCCCAGTGCCCCAGGCCGGTCGAGCCGGGAGGTGCCCCTAGGCCAGCCGGCAGCTTCACCACCGGCAGAAAAAAAAGTGAGGGGGGCCCACAGACATTTCTTGTCCCTGGGCCCATCCCAAGCTAACTACGCCCCTCAATAGCCTTCCTACATCACAGAATTAGAAAAAACACATTATCCCTTGTATGCTGGTAGTATCAATAAAAGCTAGAAAGTACACCATTAGATTTGCTCAGAATCAGACTACTAAACACAGAACCCTGGACCCTTATAAAAAGTACATTTAGTCTCAAAATCGCACTCCAATTATGTACTTCATCCAGAGCCTTTTACAGTACCATCATTTTGGTTTATTGCGCAGATTTTCCAACGTCAATAAAAAGAATGAGAGCTACACTCCCTCCAAAACACTGTTCTTCAAACTATCTGAACCATGAATACCCTTCCTACACCTGCATGCAGAGCGAGGAATGAAGAGCAGATGAAAGGTGGTATCTATCTATATGGGACCAAAAAAAGACACTCTAAAAGCAACATGTTAAATGTAATTTCATCTGCACCAGAGGAAGTCCAAGTATTCTGAGAATTCCTTGCCCCACCCCAAAAAGTTATGGATCTTCTCAGCCTGCTCAGAGGTGTGTTTATAATCAGCACATTTTAAGTGGAAGTTAGGATGAAATGTGCTTGAAACCATGTTGACACATTTACCAAAATTAACAGAAGTTTAAAATACATCTGCAAATGATAATATAAACTAAACTACTTGGAAGCTGTATCATTTAGTCAATAGAAAACTGGGTATATTAGAACCTTGCTAGCTTGTATATTGGTAACTACAGACTCAAAAGTAGAACCAAGTCATCTGGCTTTTACAGTAGCAACCCTGACAACAAGAGAATTCATCAGAAATGCAGTGTTGATGCAGGATTGAATTCCAGTGCATAACTCAGTGTATTTTACATTGTAAAGATACGTTTTACTATTTTCTCTGGTTACCTGTGATTTTTCAGTTAATTAATCACTGATATTAACTAACAGGGTTCTGCTCTACTCAAAAAGCTTTAGCTATAAACTACAAAGTCTGTTAGTAGTCCAAAAGGCTATGTTGCTGCCAAAGGAAGAAAGCTTGGACAATTCATGTAATTGAATCCAATCTGATACCCTTTTCCCGCACTGCTGGCTACCACTAAGTTTCTGCCACTTGAGCTTTTATCTTTACTCGCCTTTCGCAGCTTGTATATATGGAACTGCTGTAAATTTGACACAGATACCTTGCACACCATGTAAGGCCTCCTGGTAAACACCAATGAAGAGTCCTAGATTACACATAAAATATTAGGGCAACTCTGAACAATTCAGACCGGAGTCAGGTAGAGCAGGCTATCGTGTGTGATGGCCTGCGTTACCGCGGTCTGTGGATGTCTTTCCCAGGCCGTGGCAGCGCTTAGCCTGCGCCGTGACTTGGCAGGGAGCCCAAGCACCAGCACAGGCTAAACACAGGCTAAGTCTGGGGACTTTTAAAGGTACAGAAGGAAGAACTAATATGAATATCTGGATGAAGTGAGTTCCACAGACTAGGTACACATTACTTACAATGTAAAGTGGCACAAATGCTTGCAGCAGACTTACCTGCATTAGGACACCTTTACGAGCACAACGGCAAAGTCAATTACATACTAGCTGCCATAATTAGGAAGAAATGATAAATTATTCTCAAGCAGTTTTTCTAAAGTCAGCAAAAAATTTGAGGAAGACAATCTGATGTTCTTTACTACATCCTTTGTGTCACCCTTTCCATGCCTAGACCCTATTCCCTCATTGTTTAACTCTCAAAATGTTTTAGTCTGCCACAGAAAGGGTTCCATATACCACAGTTAAAGAATCACTGACCTACACAATAGGTTAACGTAGTTTATATATTTTATATATTTAAAATTGTGATTTGTGCTCTTGAAACAAAAAAATAGTGAAACATTTAACAGTCACCTATAGTGTTTCTATCTGAAAATTTACCAAATCTTGCTTTAAAAAGCCATGTCCCATTTTGTGAACAAGACATATTTTCCCTTAAGAACTATTTGGCACTACGCAGTGCTTTCTGTTTTGTTGAATTTTTGGTATAAATCTTCATCTATTACATATGTAACAAAAATATGGAGGAAAAAACACACCACCTTTTTATATAGTTTTAGAATCCTTTTTTAAAAGGCTACATTTATTCCTTGCTCCTTCAAAGCGCCTAAAGAACCTATGGGATATATGGGTGTACTAAAAATTGTAATAAAACTCAGACAGAACCTAGCTACTCTAAACTACAGGTAATCTAATATTCTTCCCCACTCCCAGATGACCAACTCCTTCCCTGATTTTTCTAACATCCTGCTCATGGATTGAAGGAGGTCAGTGGATTTTCAAACCCATCACAAGAGAGAAACATTCTGTGGAGAGCATGAAGGCCCAAGCATCACTTCATATGGTAACTGGTTAAAGGATAGGAAGCAAAGAGTAGGACTAAATGGTCAGTTTTCACAATGGAGAGATGTAAAAAGTGATGTGTCCCAGGGATCTGTATTGGGACCGGTGGTGTTTAATGTATTCATTAAACTGATCTGGAAAAGGGCATTAAGAGTGAGGTGATCAAATTTGCAGATGACACCAAGTTATTCAAGGTAGTTAAAACATGAGCAGATTGTGAAGAACTGCAACAGGATCTTACAAGACTGGGTGCCTGGGCATCTAAATGGCAGATGAGATTTAATGTGGACAAGTGCAAAGAGATGCACTAGTTTTGTTGCATGGAGATAGGGGGAGGCGCCCATGGGAATGCCATGGCAAATGGGTGGTGCATGCGCGCTCCCACACTACACTCATCTCCTCCCACGCACAGAGCAATGGGCTGGTTGCTCCGTGGGTGGAGATGGGCACGCACCCATCTCCATTCACCGTGGACGCACACCCATCCCCCCACCCACCACGGCCCATTTGAAAAGGGCCTACGAATCTGAAATCAGAAAATGGGGGATTACTAGAATCCCACCTCACTCCCAAGAAACTTCTCTTGTAAGGAGAGTATAGACTGAAAGCTAATGTCCTTCCAACAGAGAGAGAGAAGTGGAAGCTCAAATAGACCAGACATATTAGACAAAGGCTGGAATGAAAAATGAATTCTCCAAGGAAGTTGAGAATGCTGATGTAGAAGTCACCGCACCCTCACTCTTCCTAGCAAGCAAGGTGGCAGATGTCCTGGAGCTCTTAACAGAGTAATGCCATAGAACTTACAAAAAACATAAGTCTGAAGGCTCCAAAAGCATAACTAACTAGGAAGTCCTTGGTAAACCGAAGCCTCTAAGTGTCACCATGGAAGGATTCTTTAAAAAAACAACCCACACAGATGAATTATGGACGTCCAAGTAAAAGCGTGTATGTCATTACGATTTTATGACTGAAATGCTGTCAGTTACTACATATAAATGACGATACCAGTCACTAATATAAATGTGATTCTGTAACGTCAGAGCAAGTGAAGAACACGAGCAATGAATGTGTTTTTCAGTCTGAGTGCCAAGCAAACTGTGTATGTGGGCACACACTGTGTTCTTTAAAAACCAAGGTCCTGATTGCTTTGAGTGGAGCTTAAAGCAGGTATGTGCTTCCAAAGGCCTTGGAGGCAAACTTTCTCCACCGATATCCGACATGCTGTGCCCGTCTCCTTTAAGAATAGCCCATTTCATTTGTGCTGTTGCCCTATTGGTGCACACACATTAAAGAAAGGGTGGTTGGGAACCTATTCCCTACAGCAGACCATGAGGATTGGTACAAGTTCTGTGAGCTGGATATCAATGGGAGCCATAGCGGCTCAGGATGGGGAAAGCCCAAATTCTAAAACTGTGCCATGGATCCATTCCCTTTCCTTTAGTGCATGCCCTCATTTCTGCTCCCTTCACCTGAGCCCAGAGGGGAGGGACTAAATCAATATCACAGATCCAGGAATTGGAATGGGGCTGAAAAAGAACAGCCATGGGGTGGATCTGACCCACAGGCCGCAGGTTCCCCACCCCTGTGCTAAAGTCATACCAATTTATTTAGTCTATGCCATTTTTCTTGCCATTTTTTAAAAAAACGGGGCCTTAATTTTTATGCAAGTACAGTTGTTCCAGTGATAAGCCTTTATGAAGTAAATTAAACATGTGCATAATGGCTTGTATACTTAATAACAGTATTTGTATAGCATTTTAAGTGTGCAAAGTATGTTAACAAGAGCCCAGGGAGCCAGTGTGGTGTAATGGCTAAGTGCACAGTACTTGGACTGGGAGGCTCGCCTTAGCCAGAAACTCACTGGGTGATCTTGGGCCAGTCACAATATTCTCTCAGTCTAACCTACCTCACAGGATTATTACGAAGATTAAAAAGTTGTGTTTATTAGTTATATGTAAAATGCTCCAAATGCTGTGGCGGGGGGGTGCTATATAAAGATGATTATTACTTATTCATAGAGAGACTTGGCCTAAGCTACAGTGATTAGTCAAAGGCTACCCAGTAAGTGGACCACACTATCACTCAAGTAGTTATACCAGTGAACTCTTCTGTAGAGATGGGCTGCACCATTTTAAAACAAGGCTTCTTGCACCAGTATAATTTGTTCTGGGTTAAAAAGAAGGCACATGCACTGCATTTGTTCTGCAATCTTTCCCTGGTAACACTAGAGTAGCTACATAATTTCAAAAAACCCTAAGTGTAGACAACTCTCAAGTCTTACAGGACCAAGCCCTTGGGGCCTAGTCTGTTTAGGAATACACACGTGCTTAAATAGCTTGGTAAATTCACAAGGTTTTTTGACAAGGTTTTTTGAGACGGACCCATGAAAGCATTTCTCAAGGGTTACCGGAAACAAAAGAAACCCCAGTCATTGAATTCTGTACTCAGGCAGATGCTTCAATGAAGTCAGTGGGAATTTTAAAACTGAGAAGTTACTGTTGAATCTGGCCCAGTCTGAAGCCACATTCCTCTAGAAAAGTATGTTATTTTATACCTTAAACTTAACACATGCTTATGAAAAAATAGGAATATGTATGTTCTTAAAAAAAAAAAAAATATTACAGAGGTTGAACAAGAAAAGGAAAGGCCAAGTAAAAAACCAAAGCACTGGAATTGCTTCAAGGCATTTTCTTGGGTGCTAATGGGGTAAAAATTCATGACAGAATGTCAGCTTTAACATTTTTATTTTAACTTCTTACACTGCCTCCATCAATCAGCCTAACACTAGCCTGATCTCATCTGTATAAAACTGGCCAGTCCCGAATATCCTGCAGGGATTTTCAACATAGAGATTAAGTGATCTGACAGTCAGACACTAACTCTGGAGTTTACCGCGAAGAGGGTAAGAGAAAAAGAGACATGGCTGAGCCAGGTCCCAGGCCCAGTTTTAGTGAAACTCATGGAGAAGACGTCTGGTACCAAACATTTGAAACAGAAGAGATTATGGGAGAGAGGTTTAAAGAACAGCAGGGATTATGTGAGGGGTCTGATCAGCAAATAAATCAAGAACAGAAGGGAAAAGAATTGGGGGGACTTGAGGGATATTTTCCCCACTCCCCAAACTGTGGTCAGGTTACTGCACCTCTCTCTCTCTCAGCACACAACAGAGGATGAAGGCTGTTTTGTCCCCCCACTGGGTGTTTTCAAAGGAGATGCTACCTCGCTGGCCACCCAAGAGCCACAGATCTGACCGCCCATCTGAAGGTGGAGCACCTTGTGAGCCACAGGGCACCCATTCATGGTCACACATAGAGCAATACCAAGAAATCCAGAGTGCTCTGTGTGGGGCCAGCCAAATGTATGGTGCCTGCTTCCATGGCTGGGGTAGCCATGCTAGGAGCCACCCGTCAGAATTGCTCCCCATGCAGTCCACCTGCATGGGTGCTCTGTAGCAGAGCCACGCAGCCGTCGTGGACCTGCCATCCATTGACTTGCTCGTGAAAACACCCACTCTCCCTTGTACAAACAAATGTCAACTAACCAAAGAGGCGACGGACTGCGAAGAACCTACTAAGATAAAATGGAGACAACTGGAATGCCAATTAAGAATAACGAAGAGGAGACAAAAGTAACAGTGAGCCTTTGGAGAAAAGCACATGACCAGCACTAGAACCAAGGAGAAATACAAAAGATAAGAGGAAATGTCAACAAGGAACAATGGAGATAGGCATGCAATAAACAGAATGGCAAAGGTGGATTAGAAATGAAGAATAGGTGTAGCATACAGTCCTACCCGAGAGCCCCCTGGGGTAGGGACCTGTCTATAACTATTGATTGCACAGTGCAAGGTACACCGCTGGCAGTATATAAATAAATAAATAATAATAATAATAATAGAGACAAAAAGGGTGCAATGGGGAACAGGCAGAATTAAAACAAAGTGGACGGTAGGAAAGATGAAATGACAATGTGTTAAGCAGATCAAGTAAAATTACATACAAGAAACTAAGGTAGAACAGGTAGAATGACAAATAAGGGACTATAAAGATCGAAGTGGGATAACAGTAAACCACACTAGGTGGGATGACAAACATGGTGCAACATGGGGGAAGAATAAATGACAAACAAGCTCTATGGAAGACAAGCAGAATGACAGAGGAGATGGGGAAGTTTAAATGCCAAATAGGTAGGAAGTAGGACAACCGAGATCCAATATGGGTAAAGTGCAATGACAATTAGGCTGCACTGGAGAAAATCCGTGCATGCTGTGGTGGTAAGTAGGAGCTCTGACAATAAGCTAGAAGGGAGATGAGAGGAATGTCAGTATTTGTATTTCTTTATTCTCCATGCCCTTTCTAGGGGGCAGAGTAGCACACGCAAAATCACATAGTGGAAAGTAACCTGTTGTTAGATGCTTACCATAGGGCTTATCTGTCATTCCCACTCCCTCTCCCTGTCATTCCGCTTGCTCTCTCAGTCATTCCTACTTCCCACATTACACCTGGTCATTCCACTTGATCCCCTACAATCCACTTTGTTTCAGCCTGTTCCCCAGGATACCCTCTGGGCCCTTATGCTCACTGCCCTATTCACCAAGGCAGTTGTATTAGATCACTTCACTCCTCCCCCAAAGCACCCTCCTTGTCACTCCTCCCGCATCCCATGATCATTTCACCAATTATAGCCCCAGACCCACTGTTCTTTGCTGGCATTCTCCCCTGGCCCTATGGATTTCCCCTCGGTCCCAGTGCGCTCCTATGCCTGTCTCCAAAGGCCCATTGCCACCCTGCCTCATCCCCCTTGTTCTCCAATGGCACTCCAGCCGCCTCCATTATTGCCTAGGGGCACTCATTGTCTGTCGCTGGCTGGGGTGTCGGCACAGACACGGGGACCTACCGCAGCAGAAGGTGACGAGGAGCAGGAGCGGCGCCGACTTCCAACCTGGGGACCCTTTTGTGCTCCAGCAAGGGGCCATAACACCGCCACGGGGAGGGGGGGTAGGCGTGGGGAAGAGCTGGAGCCGCCGCCGCCGAGCCCAGGCTGCTGTCGCGGGAAGCGCCGCCCCAGCGAAGCGACCTCAGCGGCCCGCCAGCCAAGTGCGCTCTCCCCTCAGCCGCCCGCTTGCTCCGGGAGCCATGAGCCACCGCCGCCGCCGCCGGCCTCGGCCTCCTTGCTGTCTCCGCCCGGCTGGGCTCTGGCGCAGCTGCGCAGTGGATGGCCGAGCGCATGGATTCGCTCTCAGGAAGCGGCTGCCCGGGGAGGGGAGCGGAGCCAGCCTCCCCGAGAGGAGGAGCCGAGGGACCAGAGCTCTGCCCCCGGCCAGGCCGGCGGGTCAAGCGAGATCCGCAGTGTGAAGACCAGGGAAAAGCTGAGCACCTGCCGGGGGGGGCGGGGCTGTGAATGGGACTTACTTGGTGGCAAAGAAGACACTCCCACCTCCCCCCCTCTTGGGTACTAGGGGGAAAGTCCTTGACTCCAGAACCTTAATTTCGGGGGTCAAGGGACCCCTCCCCTCTCCCGCACGCTTTAGTCTGTTGTTATCCCAGCGTCTTGTCAGGCAGACAGTGGGATTTATTCCCTGCCTCCATTCCTACCCATTCGTGTTCTGGTACCAGTTTTGGATGCCATGCCAGGCATTGACAATGGCCCTTTTTACACGGGTGACACCCACGCATGAACACCCTGGGTGTGCATGCGTGGGTGCTGCCCATGTAAATCCCACAGGGGTGGGTGTGCACACTCCCGTACACACGCATCCCCCCACCCATGGAGGCACTGAAAAAAGAGGTGCCAACATGGGGGGAGCAGGGCCGGCCCAAGAGTTTCAGGGGCCATGTGCCAAGCCTTGCTGCAGGGCCACAAAGGCCAGCCGGCCCTCGCTAGAATTGAAGGGGGGGCGGGAGGATTTTCAGGGGATGAGGGGCAGCTGGATACTTACCTGCAACTTGACTGTGTCAGCTCAGCTCCGCAGCGTATAACTGACCAGGGATTCCCAGGAAGTTTACGCCCCCCCCCCCCCTCCGGACTGACTCGGAGATGCCCGGTGGGGAAAAAAACAAAAGCCGGCGGCATCTGTCAGTCTCTAACCTGCAGCGGCGTGGGGCCCCTCCCCCCGCGGGGCCATGTGCCTGGGTGCTGGTGGCACATGCCTCGGGCTGGCCCTGGGGAGGAGGGTGGTGCAGCCATCTCTACAGCCTCCCTCTATGCAGCATACATGGACCACGGCGTAAATGGACCCGCCTGCACCGCGACCAACCCTTTCTGCCATGTTCAGGCATCATTCTTAGCATTTTCTGATAAGCATATTTGATAAATGTTATTTATATCTAATCTATCTATCTATGAATCTTATTTAACTTTATCAATCTTATGACTCTAATCAGGCTGGAGTTCCATCATCTCCAGCCGCCTCAGGCCCACAGCTAACTCGCCGGGCCATATGCCCCACTGCCTTCACTCCAAAGTCCTGACTGCCACCCTAATTGAAAGAATGCAGGGCACATATGTTGCATAACTTCAGCTTTCCACAGATCATGGGGGAGGGGGAAGCGGGCTGGTCTGGTCTTTGCAAGTGACAACCCAGGATCCCCAGTACTCCTGGCCAGTTCTTGTGAATTGCAAAAGCTGTGTCCTCCGCTCACAGTGCCTATGAGCGGTGGACCTGTCTGTTGGTGTAGCTGGCTACCACCGTTCTTATGGGCAGGGATTCTGTGGCCATGTATTGCCACACATCTATTTGACCTGCCCTGCATGAAGCACTCTGGGTTTCTTGGCAGTGCTCCATGCGTGGTCATGAATGCTTTGCTCTGTGGCTTGTGGGAGTGCACTTTCGGCCACTCCACCTTCAGATGGATGGTCGGATCCATGGCTCCTGGGTGGCCATGCAGGGTTGCATCTTGTCTGAAAACACCCACTATGAAATCTGAACCTGTTTTCTATCATATCCCCACTCAGCTGTCACTTCTCCAAGTTGAAGAGCCCTAACCTATCTTCATACAGGAGCCATTTATCATTTTGCACAAAGTCTACAACTACAACATCCCTGATGGATGGCTGTTCAGCCTTTGACAATGTAAAGAACTTTAACTCTGTAGTAACAGCATCAGATGAATATGCAGTTCAAATTATTACATAACAGAATTTGTACTCAAACTGATTTTTAAAAACTCAGTAAATTGTTTTTATTCTTCCCCTTAGAGTACTAAAAGGCAGTTAAAGTTCTTATTATTATAAGCATTTATATATAGCACCAGAAATGTAGCTGGCGCTTTACAGAGAACAAAATAGACATGGTCCCTGCCCGAGAGCTTACAATCTAAAGACGGGGGAAGGGGGAACAGAGGGAGAGACAAGGGATGCAACATTCACGAGGATGTGAGAACTCAGGTACACATTCTTGGCTTGGTTACAGTAAATAGGAGTTTGCAGATAACAAGTAGGGGATAATCCTGGGTGGGGGTGATTAGCAGGAGTTAGGAAAGGCAGAGCAGAAGAGCTGGGTTTTGAGGAGGGACTTGAAGGTGTGGAGGGTGGTGGTAAGGTGGACGAGGGCAGGGAGGGAGTTCCAGGCATGCGGGGCAGCGAAGGAGAAGGGATGAAGGCGGTTCGGGGAGGCGTGAGAGGGTGAGGGAGGGGATGGGAGAGAAGTGTAGTGCTCGAACAGGGGTTTGGAGGGAGATCAGAGCAGAGAGGTAGGGTTACCTGAACTACATTTTAACATAGTTTTAGTCTAGGAATTGACTTGCTTTTTCATTTAAAAGGTCATGTTACCAGTAAACAAAAACCTCAAAGATAATATTACCATGTGTTTTTTTAATGAACTAAAAAGAATTAGAATTAAAAAAATTCTTGATAGGTTGGAAATCTGTGTTCAAATTATTATTATTATTTTATTTATTAGCAAGGATTTATATAGCACCAGCAATGTACCTGGCACTTTACAAAGTAATGGAATAGACATGGTCCCTGCCCAAGGGTTTACAATCGGGGGGTGGGGGGAGACGAAGGAAGGGGAACAGAGGGAGAGACAAGGAGTGTAACATTCACGAGGATGCGAGGTCCCGGGTGCATGTGCTTGGCTTGGTTACATCAAGAATGATGGCTGTTTGGTCCATGTGGTGAGGATATGAGTACATAGACCTCAGGTAACAGATTGTACTGGATGGAAGGTATCAGCAGGAGTTAGGTGAGGGGAGCTAGAAGTCGGAGAGGGCAGAGTGGAAGAGGTGGGTCTTGAGGAGGGATTTGAAGGTACGAAGGGAGGGGGTGAGGCAGATGTGGGCAGGGAGGGAGTTCCAGGCATGGGGGGCAGCTAGGGAGAAGGGACAAAGACGATTAGGGGAGCAGGGGAGGTGTGGGAGGGTGAGAGGGGACAGAGGAGGAGTGGAGTTCACGGGCTGGAGTATGGAGAGAAATTAGCGCAGGAGGTAGGGGGGAGCAAGGTTGTGAAGAGCTTTATAGGTGAAGACTAGGATCTTGTGCAGGATTCATTCAGGAAGGGGGAGCCAGTGAAGAGAGGAGAGGAGGGGCTGCACGTGGTCGAAGCGATGGGCAAGGTGGATGACCCTGACAGCAATTAATAAAATTAATAAAATGAAATTCAACCAAAATAAATGCAAACTTCTGCAATTAGGGAAGAAAAAACAAATACACAAGTATAGCATAGGGGATACAAGGTTTGGCAGCAGCACATGTGAAAAGAATCTAGGGATTGGTTGATCGCAAACTGAGCACGGAGAAAGGCTAATGCAATTTTAAGCTGCATTTAGAGAAACATTGTTCCTGAGTCAATGGAAGTAATAATTCCACACTATTCAGCACTGATCAGATCTCACCTAGAGTATAATGTCAAGTTTTGGGTGCCTCATTTTAAGAAGGATATTGACAAACTGACGCAGGTTCAGAGGCAGGCAGCAAAGATGATAAAAGGTCTGGAAAGCAAGTCTTAGGAGGCAAGGTTGAAGGAACTGTATGGTTAACCTAGCATTAGAGGATTAAGGGGAGACATGATAGCAGTCTTCTATCCAGTCAAATATCTAAAGGGTTGCCACAAGAAAAATGGCAAGAAACTTCTTCAGAGTGCAGGACTAGAAATAATGGGGTCAAATTACATGAAAGTAGATTTCAACAGAAGATCAGGAAAACACACCAACAATAAGAGCCATGCAGCACTAGAACAAGTTGCCTAGGAAGGTTGTAAATTCTGGTAGGGACTTTCTCTTACTGGAGATTTTCAAAGAGAGGCTGGACAGCCATCTTTTGCATCCAAGCAGGGGGCTGAAATAGATGACCCTTGTGATTCCTGCCGACTCTGATTCTAAATGTAAACCTTATTTTTTTTCCATTTTAATTCTTATGGCCAAACTCATCAGGGCACTTAGTTGCCCTACCTTGTCCAATCTGAGAGTGTAAAGGAGCCAGAACATACGAGCCAGTTAAGCTAGAGGTTTCAAAACTGTGGGCTTCGACCCAAGTGAGATGGAGTCACGATTCTGGATGATTATCTGATAAACTTTGCATGTCTTTGTTGCTGCCTGTGGTCCCGGAATTACATTTCTCTTTGTGACACTGGTAAAAGTTACATGATATCTAGTCACTGTACTTTGCTCAAATCTTCAGTTCTGACTCCTCCTTGCCTGAGGAAGGACCCTCTGAGGTCCAAAAGCTTGCATATTTCCACCAACAATAATTGGTCCAATAAAAGTTATCATTCAAACTACTTTGTCTCCACCTCTGTCACTCGGGACTAACATGGCAACAACACTCTCTGGGTAAAAGTTTGGGAGCCACTGAGTTCTTAATCCTCAAGGTGCTTGCACTAGAGGGGCATGCTGAGGATGGGGTTGATTTACTGGATCACATCTAATTTGTTGTCACAGCAGCACATACAGGAGACCTTGGTTCTTTTCTCCACCAAACTCCATGTAAACCAGGGAAACTTTTCTGTGGACCACATTGAAAATTAATACAAGCTTCATGGGCTGTATAGAAGTTGAGAGGTGGAGGAATGGAGCGGGTGCAATCAGGATGTGTTGTGGGGGAAGAAAGAATGTGGTCTGTATCATGGATCGATCTGACAGGTCAATCCCCTACCCTCATGTGCATTCCCCCTGTCTCTGCTGCCTTCTCCGTGAGAACAATGGAGCAGAGGGTGCTTGAGAGCAGGGGCTGGATCTGGGGAGCCAAATCCAAGAAGTAGCCATGTACTGTGTTTGACCCATGGGCCAGGAGTTTCCCACCCTTGCTCTAAACCAGGAGTGGGGAACCTTTTCCGTCCCGGGGGCCACTTTGAAAGCTTGCATGAGCTCCGAGGGCCACACAGAAGTTGGGGTGGGAGTGTTTAAGGGATGCACTAAAGGAAAGGAGCACCCAAATAATGGATCTGTGCCATGGAACTGTCCCCTATCCTTGTTTGCGTGACCTCATCTCTGTTCCCTTCCCTTGAGCTCAGTTTTTCAGTGATTGAAGGTAAGACCTGGGTCCAAGGGCCGGATCCAGGAAGTGGAAAGGGGCCACATAAAAAACTTGCCAAAGACTGCATTTGGCTCTCGGGCCTGAGGTTCCCCACCCCTGCTCTATACAATCCCCAGCCCACACACCAATTTCCCCCTCTCTCCTACACCCCACTACATTGGATTCTCTTTATTAGTATCAGAGTGGCTATTTACCATGTGCCATGTGGGAGACAAGGACTCAGTTCTTCATCAGCAAGTTCCTAACTTGGAGCCCAGACCTCAAAGTACTCTGCCAGTGTAATCCCTATTAATTTCAATGGGGTTGCACTAGTGGAGCACTTTAAGGATTGTCCCGTGTTATGCAGACAAGATACAAATCTATGAGTGTTTTCAAACGAGATGATAGCCCACATTAGCCATCACCAGGGCATTCCCGCCTGCCCGTCTACTAGGTGTCCTCCACATGGTCACCACAGAGATACCACTCAGAGCAGAGTCAGGGACGTCATGGGCCCCCCATTTGGCCAATCAGGGTGTGCATGTGTCCATGTCTCATCAATCACCTGCAGCCTCTCGTGCATACAGGTTCGCCAGCCAGCACCATAGAGTTCCACCTAGCACACCCGGCCAGCTGAGAGGCAATAGCGGTAGTAATCTTCTTCCCTGGTGGTTGCCTCTCAGCCGAGAGGCTCATTAAAGTTCTCTATCCCCTGCAGTCTCCCTCCCCTGTGACTGCCTTTCAGCTGAGAGGCCCACTAGACATCTCCATCCCTCTGTGACTGTCTCTCAGCTGAGAGGTGGCTGCAGGGGAGGGAGATCTCTAGCGTGCCTCTTCGTTGAAAGGTTGGGAGAGAGTTTGGGGGAGGGAGGAAAACTAGCATGCCTCAACTGAGAGGCGAGGAGGGAAATTGGGAGGGGTAGGGAGATTTCTAGCACACCTCTCAGCTGAGAGGCGGGGAGGGAGACTGGGGGGGAAGGTAGATCTCTAGCATGCCTCTCAGCTGAGAGATGGCTGCAGGGGAGGGAGACCGCTAGCACAACTGGTAGAAGTTGCCACAAGCACATGAAATACTGTGACTGCCTGTTTATTAGGTTAGACATGCTAAATATATGAGTGACAGCTACCTGGGAGCTGCATGGACCAATCATGGACTCCAGCAGGCAATGGGTCTTGTTTGATTTCATCCTATGACACTATGGGTGTTTTTAGACAACAAGCACCTCCCCACCCATCATGCATGTTACAGGGCTGCATTGGCACCTTATGCAGCCCTGCAACATGCATGATGGGTGGAATGGGTGGGGAGGCGCTTATCTAAAAACACCCAAGAGTTCTATGTTCATGCACATGCATATATGCACCCTTATTCCTCCCTGTCTTGGCCAGACTATTAATTATAAAAAATGCTCACAATGGAGCCAAGACATTCAATTTACTTATTTTAACTCTGCAGTATAGATTTTAGTCATTTAACCTATGAACAGTCAAACCTTTCTGTTATTAAGATCGTTTGGGATGTATAAAATGGTCTGATTCAAGTCTCCAAATTTCATAGAGTCCATTTTTAATTAGGTCCCTGCCCCCCTTAAATTAATTGAAGCTGGGGACACAAGACTGGATCCCATCAATATTGACAGTTCATAAACACTGTATGTCCCTTGCTAGATTGTTGCCACCTCCTACTCCATGAGGGGGGCATGGAGCAGAAACAGACAGTCCGGGGCTGAGGCTGATGCCAGACAACTAATTTTGCTCACAAATGCGCATCAATTTCATTCTGTGCCTGAAAGGTAACAGCATGACTCTCTAAATGCCCCATCAGTGCAAGCCCCAGAACTGGGCTGTAGATATTGTATTTTTGAGGAGGTTACACCAAATTCTTCATGCATAAGTGCAAAATCTCGCTTTCCCCTTGAGCAGGATTTCTATTATGTCTGAGGAGCAGTAGGCCCCTTGTGGTAGAATTCACTTCCTTCACTGATCTGATAAAACCTGAGTCTGTTGCTGGTTAAAGTCACAGTAGCGGAAACCTAAAGATTTAAACTTTTGTGAATGTCTTAATTTTTTTAAATGAAACTCATAACTAAAATAGCAAGTTTAAAAGTGGGTCTTCAATCACAGCATCTTGCTGACTTCATAGTCCTGGATAAAACATCAGGTATGTAAACAAAGAATAACACATTTCATCTACTAAATAAGATCTACTCCTCATCTTTCCTCCCTCCCCTTCCTCTCCCTCTAACCTGACCACCTGCATCGATGGGGTCACCATCCATCCTGTTCTCCAAGCCCGTAGCTTGGGCTTCATCTTTGACATGCACCTCTCTTTTAAACCTTACATTGAGTCTGTGGCCAAATCCTGCCGATTCGCTCTCCACAACATTGCCCGCAT
>QEPC01006863.1:4738676-4755782 GCA_003113815.1 Sphenodon punctatus
GTTCCCCATATACTTACTGTCTGTCCTCCTCTGCAGACTGCTGCAACCAACCTGATTGTAACCAAGCCAAGCACACGCACCTGAGACTTCACATCCACCTGAATGTTTGTTTGTCTTCTCCCCTGTCTCTCCCACTATCCCCTCTCCCTGTCTCCTTCTCCTTGCCTTTTAGATTGTAAGCCACAGGCAGGGACCACGTCTATTTCCATGTTCTGTACAGCACCAGGCACATGGCTGGTGCTATATAAATGTTTATAATAATAATAATAACAATAATAATAATAATTGAAGTTTTCATTAACTATAATGGAGCTAATATTTCAACCTTAGAGGTCTCTCCCACTGAAATGAAGGGAGATTACTCATGTGCAAATGCAGTGTTCAATGTGAGAAAGGTGGAAGACCCAAACTTCAGCAAAACAAGGTTAGATATTCTAGTTATCAAAAATACCAGAACTTGATGTTTAGTTTGGGTCCTGAACGTCAGGCTATATAAAACAGGAAACGGTGAGGTGTTTCCTGCTTGATTGGGTGGGAGGCAAGAAACCATGGGAGTCCTGTTCATCTGGACATCTGCTTATCTGGAGGTGCTGAATGTCCACAGTGGATGACATTTTGAAAATAATGTATTTAGTGTTCAAGGAAGAATGCTCCATGGTCAATGAGAGCATTACTTTTTAAAGACCATAAGAGTCTAGTGATCTCTTAATTTTATTTGGGAGCTTCCAGACTTTGTATGAAGCCTCACAGTGCTTAATAAATAGGTGGCTTGGATTTTGCACATGTTCTATCCAGTTTCCTGTTTTAGATTGCTTGATCACCAGAAGGCCCTGCAATATGTCATCTCTTTAAAAGCTTCCTTCACCCATGGCTCTCTAAAGTTATTTTTTAACTATGGAGAGCTTCTGTTGTTCAGCTGTATCAGAGTGTGGGATGACAGGAACCAAAAGTGCAATTTGGGAGAATACAGCTGTCATTAGTCAAGCGCAGAACATGAATTAGACTGTCTGTGGTGTGTACCTTTAAAATCCTCAGCTGTCAGTGCCTCTGGCTTAGACTTTCCATACTAGTCACTCCAAGTAAACTAGAAAAGAGATTTTAGTTTCGGCAATTTTTCAGAATTGAACGAGAGATATTTTGTCAGCTCCTGTCTATAGGAAGGTCTTAAATATTTCAAGCATATTCCATATAAAAACAATAGTAAAAAGTCAGGGAGAGACCTGGTTTTCCAGACCGTAGCCCTCCAGAGGCACTGCTTGAGCCCCACATGAGCCCCTGGGTGCAATTTATTTATTTAATAGATTTAATACCCCACCCCTCCTGCCACAGTGCTCGTGGCAGCTTACAATATATAAAAATAAAAAGAGAACAATAAAACTATATAAAAACTCTGTAAAACACTCTATAAAACATGACGGTTGTCCCAAACCCACCCCAAAACGAGCAATGGAAGGGATGAGGCAGTTTGGGAAACAGGGAAAAGAGGAAAGACCCAACAAACTTGTTTTACCCACTTGCAGACACCCCAGCCTTTGTCACCCAGGAAGCAGCAAGTCCAGGAAGGGTGAAAATGAGTGGCATGGAAAACTGGAGAGATAACCAGTCTCCATCTCTAGTTTTCACTACTGCACTCTCTGTCTCCCACTTCAGCCCTTCCATTGCTCGGCCTGTGTCTGGTAGTGGGACATGAAAGAGATTGAAGCAAGGGAGCTCTCAGCAGCAACCATCTTCTGCTCCATTGTCACCCCTGCAGATGCTCCAGCCCCGCCTTGTCCCTTCTGCAGTCATCTCAATGCTTGATTATTTATTATTAATTATTATTATCATTATTTTTATAAGCACTTGTATAGCACCAGCTGTGTACCTGGCACTTTACAGAACAATGAGATGGATGCGGTCCCTGCCTACGGCTTACAATCTAAAAGACTCGAGGGGGGAGACAAGGAGAGGGGACATAGGGAGAGACAAGGGACAAAACATTCAAGCAGATGCAACGTCTCAGGTATACGTCATTGGCTTGATTGCAATCAGGGGGAGGGCAGACTTGAAATGTTGAGAGGACAGTTCTAGCAAGCGTCGGGAAAGGAGATGAGGAAGAGGTGCGTTTTGAGGAGAGATTTGAAGGAGTGGAGTGAGGGGCAAGGCGGATGTGGGCAGGGAGGGAGTTCCAGGCATAGGGGGAAGCAAGGGAGAAGGGGCGAAGGTGGTTAGGGGAGCAGGGGAGATGAGGAAGAGCAAGGGAGGGGATAGAGGAGGAGCGGAGAGTGCATGCAGGAGTGTGTAAGGAGATAAGGGCTGAGAGGTAAGGGGGAGCCAGGCTGTGAAGGGCTTTGTAAGTAAATACTAGGAGTTTGTGAAGGATGCGTTGGGGGAGGGGGAGCCAGTGAAGTGAGGAGAGGAGAGGCTGCATGTGGTCGAAGCGATGGGCCGAGTGGATGACCCTAGCAGCGGAGGAGTTTTAGATGGAGATAAGGGGGGAGAGATGAGAGCGGGGGAGGCCAGCAAGGAGGAGGTTGCAGTAGTCAAGGCGGGAGATGACCATAGCATGAACAAGGTTTTGGCTGAGGAGACAGAGAGAAAGGGGCGAATCCGAGCAATGTTATAGAGGGCAAAACGACAGGACTTGGCAACATGAATTGTCGATGTAAGGTTTAAAGGAAAGGTAAGTATCGAAGATGAATCCCAAGCTACGGGCTTGAGGAACAGGACGGATGGTGACACCATCAATAAGGATGGATAGAGAAGAGGGGGAGGAAGGGAAGGGAGGAAAGATAAGGAGTTCAGTTAGCGTGAGCTTGAGCTTGAGTTAGCGTTGGGACATCCATGCGGAGATATCAGACAGACAGTTGATGAGGCGAGCTTGGACAGAAGGGAAAAGAGAGGCAGGAAAGGGAAAGGGAGGCAGGAAACAGTGGGAGTCCTGTTCATTTGGACATCTGCTTATTTGGAGGTGCTGAGTGTCCCCCACAGTGTCTGAATAAGTTGTTCCTGTATTAAGTTTGCAAAGTGAAATACATACAATTCAGAAACAGCCAGATTTACAGTTGTTTATGTGACCTCAACTTTGCCCTCTACACATATATATTAGGATGTGGTATTTGCCAACTAGATCCTTTTAAATGCTAATATCCATAAAAATCTTCCAAGCAATCTGCCTTCCTATGTGTAGCTGATTTTTTTTTCCTGAACAAGAGATGTGTATTGTCTACCTCTAGTGGCCAATTGCAATAAGAGCAGGAGACTGCTACTTCAAAGCTAATCCAGTTACTTCTCAAACTCAAGTGACAGAGGCATTTGACTTTGATGCTGACACTCCTGAGTTCTCTCCCCTGAAGATATACCATGATATAGTTACTACTATGGGCATCTTGGATATTCATAATGATTGAGAACCTCTGCTTTTGCAACCTGGTAAATTCTGAACAATGTATTGTCCCTGGAGAACTTAGAAAATCTTAGCAATCAAAGAGTCTAGATCTAGGGACTATGCATCCTATTTTGTTTTAAAGTAAAACACAGCTCCTGCATTTGAGTCATTCTATTCATTCCTTCTTCACTAGGATGACTCATAGATGACTTAGACAATTGATTTTTGTAGTTTGATGGCTATATTCAAGTAAATCATTGTCTTCCCTGATGGTAAAATCCAGACAACATGTCCTTGAAACTAGGATTTCTCTCTGTTATTCTCTTTGTCTGAGCTTGATTTTAGGGTAAAAATACATATTGTCATTAGGCCTTTTCATCCACTCAGTCATTTCTATCCTATTGAAAACCTTTTCATCTGTTGATTGCTTGTCTTGTCAATCAGCATTTCCTGTTCGTTCATACACATAGTTTCATTCTTTTCATGATACAGTTCAAGAAAGAAAGTAGGGATTTGTTTTCAAGGCTTGTATAATATATATATATTTGGCTAATCCTCTGTCTGTACCTGCTAGTGCTAAAATGAATATCCCTGGTATATATCGTATCCTGTTGATTTTGCTTGATTCAAACCCTATCTGCCAAAATGGATAATAGCTGCAATTCAAGTGCTTCTTCATCGGATATCCAATTTAGATTTTCAGGTTGTATTTTTAGTTTCAGTTATTGGATTGCACAGACAATTCAGCTATTTGTGCATACGCAGTAACCAAAAATGAAGTTACCGAACAACTAAATATCTGAATATCCAAATATCCGAATAACCAAAAAAATAAATAAATGAACAGCCGTGAAAACAACAACAACAACAACAAAAACCAGATATGTGAATATATGTTTCAGTTATGGATGTCATTCAGATATTTGGAGGGCTATCCAAAAATGCAAATAAAATCCATTAATGCAAAACCCACTATTCATTACAGCACTAGTCCTTGCAAACTGAGCAGTATGGACAAGGTGAAAACTTCCCCATGCTGTCCTGTCAATGTACTTCAGCCATGAAATGACAGGACTATCAATTTCTAAACATGGTGGTGATGGCTGGACATTGAAATGGACCAAACTCATCTCATATATACTACCAATTAGTCATGAGATAGTAAAGGAACCAGATGCCTACAATTATCTTCAAAGAGCAGAAGCCCAGCCTGATTATTTCTAAGATGTTACAAATCTGCTTTTTTTTCACAAGGAATTGCCCTCATCAGTCCTGCAGTATATGACATACAAAAATGCATTCACTTCATTGCAGAAAACATTATCAACGGATCTTATCCGTTCATAAGTATAGCAGTCTTAAGGCTTATTTTGTAAAGATAGTGAACTGCTTAACGATAAGCTAGTTACTATGCTGTACACATCACAATCACCAACACAAGGTGCATATTCAGAACAGATTAATATGTTAATTAAGTGATCCATCAAGCAGTAGTGTGTGAAATCAATGGGCACTGATAGCAGTGTAATAGAGATAGATAGGAGACAGAGAAAACTAGGAGGGTAAAAGTAACTTTATTTAGGATACAGCCCTCCACAGGGATAGCATATATGCGAGCAGTTGGCACAAGCACAAATCCCACTGAAGTGAATTACACTCCTGCCCAGGCTAACTGCTAGTGTGGGCACTATCCCCACTGAAGATTTCACTGCTTAAGTTATACCTGGTCACAGCCCACAGCACTGAGATCATCTTCAGAACTTCCTCAGAGTTCGAGGGTGGTAACACCAAGTGGTTGCACTCAGTCCATTAACAGAGAAAGGTAACTTCCCCAAAGGTAATGTTAGACTTCACTCATATTCAGGAGTGTTTGGAACTATGGTTTTGGTTCAGGCCAATAAAATGCAGCACCACTTAAAAAGGTAGAATTTTTAAAAAGTTAAAAGAAGATGGATGCCTAACTCTATCCCTCAGGTAGAGCTGAAACAAATATCAGACATGAATATCACATCTGATGATTTTGCCTGATTTGAACCCTATCTGCTGAAACGGATAAGAGCGATTCAGTTCCACATTTGACAGATATCCATCTGCCTGATTTCTGTTCCATTGGCACTATTGTGCATGCAGAGCAGCCAAAATAAAGAAACCAAACAACAGGACAACAGAAAAACAGATATGCAAATATTATTCAGATAGTTATCTGAAAATGCAAATAATATCCATGAATATAAAATCCAGTTTGTTTCAGTACTAGTCTCAGATTTTAGATTATAACTAAAGAAGATATTTCTTTTATAAAGAGATGAGTGAAGCGGTTTGAGAAGAGGCTTTCACTGTCAATCTTAGTGACCAGCAGAGAATTAATCTGTACCAATGAAATCAGTGGGAGCAAAATCAGGTCTTCAAGGTCCCATAGTGGGCAGTCACTCTGCAAGGAGTGATTGCTCCTACTACCACTTTGGGAGGAGGATAGCTTGTGCCTCTCAACACTAGCACCTTCCCTTGTGGAACAACACAATTTCCTTTAAAGAAACACACACATGCTTGTCATAGCCCAGACCAGGGCTAAAGGCTGGATAGTTGTAGCCTAGACTGCAGCACTTAGGGCACAGTGCTGTGAAGGGTGATACTGTGAGCCATGCAGGATTTGATGTTGCTTCTATTGATTTCAGTGGTGCAGATTCAGGCTCTGCTGATGAAATCAAAGTCTATTCTACTCCTCAGTTTCACACATGCAGGCAGCCCACACAAATTCTAATATCCATGCGATAAGGTACAGTGCAAGGATTAAAACTGCTGCATCATGGACCTCTAGCTGCTTTACCATCATTCCTTCTGCCAATCCATGCCTCCAAGACTACCACAAGTCTCCTGAACCTCAAATAACTACCTTTTCCTCCAACAGTTAACCTCAAATTTTCCTCCTCAACTTCAGATCAGTGGAACATGATGGATGGCCTTCCAAGACATCTAACTTCCTTCTTATAAATAATGTTCCCTTGTTGTAGATCTTCAACATGTTTACCATGAACAATAATGCTCCCCGTCTGGGATGCACAGTCCTAGAAGTCTGTGGTGCTTAGAGGAGCAGAAGCTAATGACATTCTGTATTATTGTTGAACTGTGCTTCTCAACAGTGATAATAAAAGACAATCTTTAGGCCATTCTGAAATGGTCTTGCTTTTAATCTAATTCATTGTTATTGCAATTGGAAAACAAATCACATTTGGGGAGGGAGGAGTGTGAATTTAACCCCTCACACTTATTTGCAGAGTCATCAAAATTGCCAGAAGTACAATTGCAACTAAGGCCAAAATCTTTCACTCCTCTTTTTCCTCTGAGTAATACTACAATTGTCTTAAACTGGTGTTAAGCCAAGTAATTATTGGGTAGGGAATCTGGGACAGGACCCTAAGCACTAATCTCTGCAGTACAATACCAGCTAGCTTTATTCTCTAGTTCAGGAAGGAAGCTATTTCTTAGTTATTCAATGATCCTTTTGGTTCATAGGAATAACCATGAGATAAAATCCTCAGGATATGAAAGTGTAATATGATCACTAATGGAATTCTAAAATTGTTGGACAAGCATAATCTTGCCCGCTGAAGAAACCGATCTTTTTCTGAAACATTCAAGCAACAGGCAGTCTGTCACAAATGTTTATAAATGACTCTCTCATATTTCATTTGGCTGCCAAAATTAGAATATTGGTGGAATTCCAAAGGTTAATCACAGTCCTTTACATGAATGTGCTGAGTTGATTGCACAGGGCTAAGGGAAATCTGTAATTATCTAGTAGTCTCTCTCTATTAAATTATTTAGTATTATTTTAATTACAAAAATATTCAACACCAGGAAGTTTAATGAAATTGCTGTTATGAAATTGCTGTTATGAAATTGACTTTATCATTTCATGTCATAACTGAGACTATGAGAAACTCTTTAATATTCCAGTTTTCTTTTGTGTGTGTTACAATTTTCTTTCCTACAAAGAGAAAATTAAATCAACATTGAAGAGTCACTAAATCTCTACTGAAGTCAAACCATTTGCGATGGTTTTATATCACAATACTGAAATTTTATTGGGGGAGTTCTCCTGGTGCCTTGAATAATGAATGCAAAATTATTATTTTTTTAGCCATGCTAAAAAAAGTGGGGAAAGGTTTTAAAATAATGTTCACATGGGTTTTAGATTATATATTTATAGTATTTACTTCTTTCAACTGAACTCATTTATGCCAGTACCCTCTGAGCACTCAGGACCCAGCAGGCTGTACATTTAAATAATAAATCAATGTTTTTTACAATAGGAATAGTGGTAGATACTAGTACTCATAGGTCTCAAGAAACTTCGCAAATGTGGGTGTTGTTATATCCATTTTATACTGTGAAAATGGAGGCACAAAGGTCAAAGTCAGGCAGCCAAATCATATTTAGGAACTTAAATAATCAGTGTATTTTGCAGAGGCATGGTGCACCCTGAGCTCTCATTACCTTTCCAGAGGCCTTGACACTATACATGTAAAAGTACAGCAAAATGTTTGTTTGAACTAGTCTGAAAATTTTAGTGATGACTTATACCATGATTCTTTTCACCAAAAGATTTGAAGATACAAGCGTCAGCCATTAGGGACCGATGAAGCATAATATAACATGCAGGGAAAAAATAAATAAATCCATACTCCTACTGACAGAGCTTGAAAGCATAGCCCAGAGGTGGGAAACCTATGGCCTGTGACCAAATCTGGCTCACAGCTGCTTTTTATTTGACCCCTTGTTCTGGCACATGGACCCAGTTCCAACCCCCAAGCCTTGAAAGAGTCAGGGTGTTAAAAAATAAGATGATAGCCCCCTGGAGACCGGGCTCCATCTGTGCAGCTCCCACTCACATGTATAGTGGGTAGAGCATAATAATTGGACCACACACTACACTGCACTGCACTGTAAAACCCAGTTTGGTGTAATGGATAAGGTGAAAGATTTGGACCTACAAAGCCATGGTTAGGTCCGATACTGCTACTAGGCAGGTCAGATGGTACCTAGGGCACCAACTTGAAGGGGGAAGCTCTCCTGCTCCCGATCAAGCTGCCCCGCCTCTGCCTCCACTGGGATAAGCTCTGCGCTGGATGGAATGGGAAAGGCTTCAACTTGCTGCCTAGGCGACCTTGTCAATAAGCTGTGCATTGGATTGGGGGTGGGAGACGTGCCCACTAGCTGGCTCCACCCCTGCTCCGGCTTCCACTGCCATCTCTCCTGCCCCTGATTCAGCAACTGCTGCTGCTTTCCCTACAGGTTGAAGGGGGTATTTTCTTGGTCCCTGATCCAGCTGTACCACTGCCATTGCTGGTAAGCTCTGTGGCTGGAACAGGGTCCGGGAGGCAGGGGGAAGCGGGCTATCAGCCCCTCAGTGCCCAAGAAGCAAGCTTTGCATGTGCGTGTTGCACTCTAGGTGTGTGCACATAGGGGATGTGCGTAATATGTGCGTGGGTTGCATGTGAGGTGCGCAGTGTGTGCACTGGTTGCATGAGGGGCACAATTGCAGGGGTTTACCTAGGGTGGTAAAAATCTTTGCACTGGCTTTGGCCAGGGTTCAAATCCTGCCCTTGCCATGGACTCACTGGGTAGCCTTGGGCAAGTCATAACCTCTCAGCCTCAGTTCCCCACCTGTAAAATGGGACTATGTCAGTGTGCCTGTCCCTGTGTTCCCCTCACCTGTGTCCATCTTAGACTGTAAGCCCACTGGGCTGGGACCTGTCTTTGAAAATTGGTGACTGTAAAGCACAGTGTACGCCTCGTAGTGCTATAGAAATGATGCGTAGTGCCCCTGCCTGTATTTCTTGTGCATTATGGCTACTCAGCCCTCACTCACAGATACAGCATGACAAGCCTAACACACGGGCAGGTGTTCTTCCCCACCATGCTCCATTCCCCTTCTCAGTATCCTGCCCTCTATAGGTGTTTTCAAATGTGATAGTGCCGAAGCACTGCCATGGACTCACCTGAGCCGGAGTGGGGCTGAGACCCAGCCAGGCCCCTGAACTAATGTGACATGGGCTTGGCCGCTGGGGAGGGAGCTGTCCCACCCCCACACTTTGCTCTGTATCCCTGTGTGAGGTCCCAGGTCTTGAACTCTTGGCCCTGGGGTGCTGCCTCAGCTGCAGACACCACCCCTCGGGCCTGATCTCAGCCTTGTTCCCTCCTCCCTATGTCTCCCACTCCTTGCTGTGCCACGCCCTTCTCCAGCTGTGTCCCACTGCCCCAGTCCTGCCTTCCAACTTCCTGATTGGCTACCAGCTAATACTTAAGCCTGCTGGTAGCCACAGGAAGTTGGTTAGATCAATCATTCTCTTCTCCCACTCTGTGGTTGCTCTCATTCCCTCCCTGTGTATGTTTGATGCCATTGTGTTATGACCCTGCTTTAGCCCCTTGTATGCAGCCTTGTTTTGTGTTTGTGTCCTGTGTGTGTTATATGTATTTCCACCTTGGTCCCAGCCCTTGTGCTTTCCCCCCTTCTGGCCTTAGTCGTGTTCCCCAGCTCTGAACCCTGGAATCCAGTCCATGCAAACATCTGTCAGGTGTTTTCTAATATGACAGTGCTAAAGCGCGCTAAAGCTGGCCACTGTCACATCTGACAACACTCTATGATGACTCACAACCATGGAGAACCATGGGAAGACGAAGCTGCACCAGTTTAATGAGCATCAGTCAACTGTTTGAAATTATCTTTTTTGTGATATCAGTAAAGCCTTTAGGAATGTTTCCTATATATATCACTGTGTTTCCCTCTGGCCCATCCAGCTCCCTCTCCACTGCAAATGAATGTCATACTTTCTCTCCTTGGTCTTCTCCTCCACTCCCTGTGTTATTTATTTCCCACCTGATGGCTTTTCCTTGTGTGTTCCCTATTGGCATTTATAGATTAGCCACTGCAGGTCTGAACCACTGAGTTTCCTATCCGCATTCATAGGCTTTCCGGGGCTGGGAATGACAATAGAAAGCACAAAGGCACAGACGTGAAGCCAGCTACTCTGTCACTGGCCACCATCTGGCCTTTGCCTGTGGCATCCACACCCAGGCCTTTCCTCACTAGGCTACTAGGCCTCCCCCTTCCCTTTCCACCCCCAGCTTCCAAAGTGGCGTATCATTATGTTTATCACTATGCCATACTGCCATTCTCCATGGCTTTTCCTCCCCCAAACTTCCCTCCTTTCCCAGAAGAAGCTGGGAGCTTCCCCAGTTTCACAGTGACATGCCTGCCACCGTGGCAAAACTGGTGGCCCCTATATGGAATGAGTGAGTTCCATATTCAGCCATCGGCAAACCCAGGAGGGCCAGAGCAGCCCTTAGCACCACTGTAAATTGGTAATGAGTCAAATTCATACCCCCAGTGTGTCTGAAGAAAGGGCAGGATACCAGGGGGTGCACCGCGAGGCATGCCTCAGTTGCCCGGACAGGGGACAAGTCTGGTGCACCAGCTCGGTACACCCTAACCACCTGCCCTCTTCTCCTCTGATCAGTTTTTGATCAGCGGATCCTTAGTGAGAGCACCAATGGGCTGATCTGGATGTCACTGACTTTAAGTGCCCTACCTGTGGTGTCCCTGGCTGATTCAACTACGAGTTTAGTGACCCAGAAGGCCCCAAAGTATGCCAGTTTAAACACCGAGCTAAATAAAGAAACCTCAAAACTGTCAAAACATAATTGTGGCAAAGCCCCGCAAATGTCCAGCAGCAAATGCGGGGTAATAGGGGTCCTCTGGTCCCGGGTGTGTCTCTGTTCCCTAGACCAGCTCTTGAGCGAATGCCTGGTGAAAAAAACCCTGTTGGGAGGAAGGTGCCCAGCAAGATTGCTCATGAAACCGTGTGCCGATAGTTTGTCGCCTATGGTCCCTGGGGCAGCCCCCCTTCACCTCAGATGGAGGGCGAATTGGAGCATCTGGGGCTCCGGGATCGGGAAACCCTGCCCCCACCCTTGGGACAGTCCATAGTGTTGAAACTCCTGGAAAGCTCGGTCATAGGCTGACCTCGTGTGCGGCACCAGGGATCCCTGTATGGCGGTGTACAACTCTATGACCCAAGGCTCCACACCGACAATGGCAGCAGTTCTGGGGTCACACTGGATCATGGCCCCAGTGAGAGGAAACGCTCCATCTGGAATTGAGAAAGGTCGTTGGCTACACCATTGTTGATGCCAGGAACGTGCCTAGCTTGAAATAGTATGTTAAATTTCAAACAGGTGAGCATGAGCGCCCTAACAAGCTTCATGACCCATGGGGAATGGGAAGACTGTGTGTTAATTATGTGGACTATGGCCTGGTTGTCGCACCAGAAAAGTACTGTTTGGCTTGCAAATTCATTCGTTCAGAGATGGACTGCCACCACAATGGAAAACAGCTCGAGAAAAGTGAGATCCCTAGTGATTCCTGCCTTGCTCCATTCAGGTAGCTAAAGGGCCACTGCCCACCTTTCCCTAAAATATATCCCAAAACCTGAACTGCCGGAGCAGAATTATTAATTATTAATTAATATTATAAGCATTTATATAGTGCCAGCGATGTACCTGGTGCTTTACAGAAAATAAGATAGACACGATCCCTGCCCGAGAACTGCACCTGGAGCTCTGCTTCCAGCAAATGTTGGTCCCCCAGAAACTAGTCTCATTGAAACCGGCCAGAAAGCTGCCCATGTTTTAAGCTCATCCTTCATTTCCTTGGTGAGTCTGATGTGGTAGTGGGGCAGCAGATTGCCTGTAAGTTTAGCATAAAAGCGGGACAAGAAGGCCTGCCCTGGCGCCACCACTCTACATGCAAAATTGAGGCTTCCCAACAATTATTGGAGCTGACGGGCAGTAATTTTGGTTGCACTCAGGCACTCATCTACTTTGGTCTGCAGGGATCTCAGCTTATCCTGGGGTAGGCATGACACGGTTGCAGCCATATCCAGCTCTATTCCCAGGTAAGTCAGCCTAGTGGCTGGTTCCTCCATTTTCTCCAGCACTAGGGGAATGCCCAGTTCCTCCACCACCCTCTGGAAAGTCCACATTAGCCCCTGACACGCTTCCATGCCGGCCTGACCGATGAAGAGAAAGTCATCCAAATATTTGGTGACCTCCCCCACCCTTGGCCTGCTGCCTTATGACCCACTGAATCAGGGAGCTGAATCTCTTGAACACTGAACAAGAGATGGAGCACCCCATCGGCATGGCCATGTCGTAATAGTACCAGTCGTTAAAATGAAAACCTAGTAGATGTTAACTCTTGGGGTGGACTGGGAGCAGGTGGAAAGCCGACTTAATGTCTCACTTTGCCAGGATGGCGCCAGGGCCTCAGCTCCTCACCAATGCCACCGCCGAGTTGAAAGATGCATATTGAATTGATGTAAGCTCTTTGGGTATTGCATCATTGACTGAAAGACCTCGGGGGTGGGACAGGTTGTGAATCAAATGGAATTCCCCCCAGGGCCTTCTTGGGGACCACTCCGAAGGGGGAAATCACCATATTAGGGGGGGGGGGCTGGAAAGGGCTGGCGACCTGCCCTTCTGCCTCGTTCCTTCTCAATTTTTTCTAGGAACACATGTTCCAACCCTACCACTGATTTCAAGTTGGGGGCCATCCGCTGCTGCTGTACATTAAACACTGGTATCCTAAATCCCTGTTTGAAACCTGTGATTACATAATTGATCTTCTACCTGTCATGGTGTCCCAACAGGGTCCGTTCTAGCCGCTTGGGCCTAACTGGAGTTGGGGCTCTTACCCGGGGCTCTCGGATTGCCTCCTCCTTGCCCGCCCCTTCCTTCCCCCACCCCCCCTAGGTTGGATTTTCCCTTTGCCCACGTTCTCGCACGGGGACAGACAGAGGCCGCGTGGTACCCAGAACAGTTAGGGCAGGTGTGCCGAAACCTACAGGAGGAGCGGGAAGTGGGAACATCTCCCATTATGGCTGAATTCCCACCACTGGGCTGCAGTGTTAACCACTGCCTTTTTTCCCTCTTCGCAAAAGGAATCAGCTGCGGATGTAGCACCCTCTCTTGCCAATAGATGGCCGCTGTCTGACCTAGGGGTGACGCCTGTACCACTCATGCAGTTGAGTCACAGGTCAGGATTGGGATGCCGGCTGCCCTATGTCTGAATGCCCCAGAAGGTCCCACCTCATATGCACGCCATACAATGTCAGGGTACTTGAGGAGGTCAGAGGCCTGGCTGGGGTACACTTGGATCACTACCCCATGGTAGACTGAAAACGCTGCCATCCAGTTGAACCAGTTCCGCTCAACTTTGGGGTGCCTGAAGCACTCCGTTTTTTTGTCATCCTGCTCGGTCGGATCCACTATGGGATCGCTGAACAGGAGGGCAAATATATCTGTTTATTCCCCTCACCATATTCGTTCCCATGTAGCCAGGAGAAGGTGGTCCCCGATAGGGGCGGAGACATCAGTGTAACCAGCCCCCCAGGGGGGCACTGCCTGGCACCCATGCCCAGAGTGTGTGATCCATGTGGTAGGGTATTCACCTGTTCAAAGCAACCTGATGGCGAACCCCACAACCATAGGGTCTGGCCCTTGAGGTCAGTGGTGCCCCCCGCCACAGCCACAGGGGGTGACGGTTGCGAGGGGCCTGCCCTGCCACCAATCCCCAAGGTGGGGGGAGGGGGAGGAACAACCAGAACCCATGCCCCATTCCACCACAGCAACTGGGTCCGCTCCGGGCCCGGTGCTGGGCCCGACTGCGCCCCCGCCACCCCCCACCAGCAATGCCAGGGGGAACATGTCACAGAAGGCAGGGCCTGGGCCAGTGACCCCACACCCGGAATGTCTGCCCACTGAGGGGGGGGCCCGCCTCACCTGATCTGAATTGCCTGGCCTGGTAAGTTGACGGTTGTTGGGCACACTGATGTACCATCACCTGGATGGTGCACTCGATCACCTCAATCCTTCGGTGGAGGTCGTCCCTGCCTTGGTCTTGAGGCTTCATGTGCATCGGCTCATCCCTGTGGGATAGAAGAAAGGGGGGGCTCTTCTGCCCCGCCGGAGGGCCCAACCCGACACCACCACATGCCTAGCCACCAGCTGTCCCAGGGTGGACAAGACGTGCTGGATGGGCCCCCTGTGAGGGGCCCCAGCTGGAGGCATTCTCATCCCTTGGGGGGCCAGCCCACCAACCCCCAGACCGGTGGCAGCTGCAGCCCCTGCAACTTCCACTGGGAAGGACTCAGTCAGAGGGGGTTTGAGGCCCCGGGCGCCACCCTGCACCACTTGCTCACCCCTGCCGGGGGCCGCCCATTCCAAACCTGTTAGCTGAGTATGACTCGTCCTCTCCACCGGAGCCTGGGGGGAGCCATGGAAGGCCCCGCCTCTGCTTGCTGACCATGTGGCTGGGGGCCAGGGGAAAGGAAGAGTGACATGCCAGGAGCAATTGGTCCAGGGGGGGGGTAGGCCTGGCCTGGGCCTGTTCTGCCCACTGTGAGCTCCCTCAACAGGGCCTCGCACCCGGCCAGTCTGTCGTAGAGGGGGGCATCTGCCCCCCATGTTCCCAGCTGGCCCTGGACCAGCCTGGCCCCCTGCTAAATTGGGGAGGGGCCCTAGAGGCAACTCCATGCTGGCCCCTGCCATGGAGAGGGGGCACTTGGGGGCTGGGTTGGGTGTTTCCACCTGATTAGGCCATCGCCGCCGCCGCCTATCCGCGGCGGCCGAGGCTTTCTTTTTTGCTTTCCCCATCTTGTGGAGATGAAAGCAGTACGGCCCTACCTGCCCAGCGTCAGGATTCCTAGTCGGGCTGCCGGCTGTGGCTGCGATTGTTTCCCCCCCCCTTCTTTTTCTTTTAGCAGCAGCGGCTCAAATCACTGCCGTTTCTTCTGGCTCCAGCCCACAAGTGGGGCTGTGAGCCACTGGAAAATCTAAAGCTGTGAGCCCCGCCCAGTCGGGCGAGACCCATGTGGGCCTACTCAGCCTTTCCTAGCCCGCCAGGGTCACCTAGCAACCCCGGCGGGGTTCTAGCCTACAGCGCGGCCGCCTCCTTCTTCCCGCATTTGTGGGCGTGAAAACCCCTGAGGCGGGAATCACTCCTCGTCCTGCCCCCGCCCCAGGCAGGCACTGCAAGGGGCCTACTGCCCCCCACTCCCGGAGCAGAGTCTATTATTTTAAAGTATGAAGCATATAGAACATTTTGAAGTATTATGCACTCCAGTCCTACTACCAATGCTAATATAAAATGAAAATAGGAGATATGACATTAACGATTATGATCTCAAAGAGGTATATTTAAAAATTAGGTACTTCGTAGCAGAGTGGATTGCCAAACCCTCAAATGCTAAGTTTCAAACTACATAGTAACCCAGAAAGCAGCTGACTCATGGTGAGGGAAAGTAACTGGAAAAAGGAAAAATGCAAGTGGTTTTACTAGTAGAAGTGCAAGGTTGTAGTCTATTTGCACAGGCTCTGAAACATTTTACACTAGTTTACAACATGGTATATTTACTTTGCCCCCAGCTCCTTACCAAAGGCTAGAAGAAAGGGGCAGTCAGCCTTGGCACAAGCTTGATAGGAATGCAAAGGGAGGCAGTGGACCCAGCTCCAGGCTGGCTGTGAGGAAGAGCAATGCCCTAACCCAGCAGTCCTCCACACCCCACAGTAGGTGCTATGATATCCCAGGCCAGCAATCCATGGAGGCACTGGCACTTATATCTAACATTAAGATAAAATCTGTGATCTCTAGATAGCTGGCAGACTTGGCTATTGCAGTGGACATGAGAAAAATTGTCTATTTAAAATCTGCTCCACTTTATCAACTTTTCAAAAAAGTTCCTGGAAGAGAACTCTACCTGACGGTTTTGGATAACTTGGTTCTGAGAAGAACTTTAACTCTTCTCAGATTCAACATCCCATAATGGCAAATTATTTTTAGGGTTCATGGACCTTGAAAAGGCCTTCGATTTCATCAACAGAGAATGGCTATCATTAAAGCTTAGAAGGACCTCCATAGAGCCAAGACTCTGTTAATTCAACTTTACCAGGCAAATTCACTTCAGATCAGGACGGATGTGCACGGGTCCCTGCCTGCATCTGTCCAGGTAGACAGAGGTGTTAGGCAGGGTTGCTTATTGGCACCCGTGTTATTTAACCTGTATCTAAACAACCTGGTTCCATTCATGAACACAGGGGATACCCATGCTCCAGTGTTGGCTCAAAAAAGCCTTCCACTTCTCCTTTACGCTGATGATTCAGTCCTGCTGTCTCGAACTGCTGTCGGCCTTAAGAGACAGTTGGCCCTTTTCAGTGATTTTTGTGTCAGAGAATCACTGACTATTAATTATGCAAAATGCAAGGTCTTGGTAGCAGGCTGCAAGAAGAAGCGAAGCCCCAACATGTGGGTTATAAAGGGGAAATTCATCAATCAAGTCCAGACCTTTAGATATTTGGGGGTGACCTTCTCCGCAGGGAGGGCCTATGTCAAGTGGGTTAAAACCCAATGCAGGAAATCCAGCACTGCTATTCTAAAATTTTACTTTGGGCAGGGGGGGGGGGCGGAAGATATCCCCAGCATTAGCTTTGTTTAAAGCGAAGGCTCTTTCACAGGCCCTGCATGCTGTCCCGATATGGGGTTTGGATTATAAGGATAAGCTGGAGAGCATCCAAAATGGCTTTTTGACATCAATTCTGAGTATTATTATTATTATTATTATTATAAACATTTATATAGCACCAGTCGTGTGACCTGGTGCTGTACAGAACATAGAACTAGA
>QEPC01006863.1:4779379-4791672 GCA_003113815.1 Sphenodon punctatus
AGCACTTTCCTGAGACACACACTGCTGAAAACATCTGGGATAAATTGTTACAACTGACAGAGCAGTGGTTACAGCCCCTTGGTCTCTCCATTGGGTGAGTTGTTTCAGACAACGGGGCAAATATAGTGAAAGGCATTTCAGATGCTGGTTTCCAAAATGTATCCTGCATGACTCATTCACTGGATCTCATGGCAAAGAAATTTCTCAAAGCAGATCCATTGATTAAGGACACAGTAGAGCGTGCAAAGAAATTGGTGGCACACTTTAGTAGATTGGTAACATCGCGCCGCAAGGTACAGCAGGAGAGAAACCTTCCACTTCATTTCTTCCCTATCAATGTCTGCTTGTGGTGGAACTCCACATATCATATGCTGAAGAGACTGCATTCACAAAGACTTGCAATCGAGACTTTCTTTGCTGTGGCTGCAAAGTCTGTAAAAGAAGCCTCAGATATGCAGATAAATCTCAGATAGTGGAATGTAATAGAAAATCTCATTATTTTGCTGGAGCCCTTTCAGGCCATGATGGAGTTCATGAGCAAGGCCAATGCGACAGTCAGCCAGAGCTTGTCCTCGCTTGTATTATTAAGGAGCCAAGTCGAAGACATCGCTGCCTTCTTTGATTGTCAGGCGGCTGGACAGAGGGGTAAACGTCTTGCCATTATCTTGCGTCACATTATCCACCAGAGCAACCAATTTGAGAAGATTGGAGAAGATTCGGTGTACTGGATGGCAATAATGAATGAATAAACTTTTATTGTTTAGCGATTGCTATAACAAAATGACAAACATATATAATACACAAAATAAACTTACACAAAACAATCCAGTAAGTTCATAAAATATTAAGAAAAACAAAACCCAAATCTAAAGAAGCTGCTTTGCCCGAAAAACACTAAATAAAAAACCACCACCTTCCGTGATAACACTTCATCTTGCCCCGCCAGATATATTTGCCAAGTGGCAGGGTTAACAGAATTAACAGAGCTGGTAGAAAGAGAGCCTAGCCCTTTGGCTCGAGCCTCACTCCACCTGGGGCAATGGAGAAGAACATGGTCTAGAGTCTCAGTTGGACCAACGGCTGCCCCAGCACAATCACAAAAGCACAAAGAGGGATGTAACCCCAGGAACCGGCCCTCAATAATGGCTGTAGGGAATATATTGATCCGGGCCTGGGTAAGACACCTACGGACCGAGTGGGGTAGATGGAACTGAAGGTAGGAATGGGGCGATGACTGATTCTGGTACAGATCCAAAAAATCTATCAATGAGGACTTGGACCGGAGTAAGGCCATTTCCTGCTGCAAACTAATATCCTGGATTCTCTGCTTGAAAATTTCCTTCCCAGTCAGGAATCCACAGCGGGCCAGATCAGCTGGGGAGAGTCCAATGCAGGCAAGCTTTCCTTCTGCCTGCTTTACCCAACAATTGTGGGTATCTTTAAATGCCCTCTGAGCAAGTGGGGTGGTGCTACCATACTGCAGCTTCAGCCAATAGCATAGGCTTATTGTCCAGATCTGGGTCTCAAGTGGGAGCATTCCACACTCCAGACGGACCACACAGGAGGGGGCATGTTTAGGAAGAGCCAAGAGGGATCTCAAAAATTTAGTCTGAATATGCTCTAGACTTGTGATTTTCCCCCGGGCCCAAAATTGGGTACCGTACAATAATTGGGATAAACATTTAACCCTATAAACCTCCAGTGCTGGGAAAATTAAGTACCCCCCGTTAGACCTGAAATAACGGCAAAGGGCCTTCCTTAACATTATCACCTGTCTAGTTGCAGTGTTTCCGTGGGTCACCCAACTACCATTGGCCTGAAAAATCAGCCCCAGATATTTGTAGGAGGTAACTTGTTCGAGTTCGTGTCCACCTAAGGACCACTTATGAATCCTCCATTTGGGTGAGAAAAACATGACCTTGGTTTTTGAGTAATTTACCTCCAAAAGGTTCTGGGTACAGTAATCATACAACGCCTGCAACTGCTTATTCATACCAACCCGGGACCTAGCCAGCAGGATGGCATCATCTGCATAAAGCAGGATTGCCACATCCGTTGCCCCAAGCCTGGGGGGATGGTTATCGGGGGATGACACAGCCAGAATTAGATCGTTAAGGTAAATATTAAAGAGGGTTGGGGCAAGCACACATCCCTGCTTCACCCCATGGTTGGTTGGAATTGTTCCTGACAATGTTCCCGCAGAATCCACGCTAACTCGGAGTGAGGTGTTCCTGTACAACCTCCGGATAAGGCCCAACAGCCTAGGGTCAATCTGCAAAGAGGATAGTTTCCCCCAAAGCCTATTTCTAGAAACAAGATCAAATGCTGCACGGAGATCTACAAACGCAGCATAGAGGCCAGAGGAATGCATATATTTTTAACCAAATGTTGGAGCACAAAACAATGGTCAAGCGTAGACCGGCCTGCCATAAACCCATTCTGCTCCTCCCGTAGGAGACCTTCCTGCTCTAACCAATCATCGAGCCGCTTCAGTAAGAATCGAGCATATAGTTTCCCAGCCACATTCAATAAGCTGATTGGCCTATAATTTTGGGCTTCCAGAGGTGAACCCTTTTTGTAGATGGGAACAATTTCTGCCTGGGTCCAGGAGGCTGGAATCTCCCCAGTTAAATTAATGCCCATGAAGAGCAAAGCCAGGACTTTTGCCCACCATCTCCTGTTAGTTTTAAAGAGTTCCGGAGGAAGACCATCAGGCCCTGCTGCCTTTCCTCCTTTCAGCCCGTCTATTAGCTCCTCAATCTCACTGGCTGTTACTTCATCCCAGAGTGGAAGAGCATTCAAGCCCCACAAAGGGACCCATGGTGCCGGATCGTGAGCATACAGGGAACTGAAATGAGCCCTCCATTGGTCTGGGGGAATCCTAGGGGAAAAGCCAGATTGTGCCTTTCCACAGTTATATAGCAGTTTCCAGAAGTTGGTATTATTATGACTTCTAGATGCCCTGTCAATTGCTTCCCAACATTTATAATAATGCATCCGCTTTTTATGGCAGAGCAGCTTTTTGTACTTTGCCCATATACCACAGAAATGCCCAAGCCCTATGGGAAAGGACCCTCTCCTAATCTTATGATAAAGTGTTCTCACCTCCCTCCTAGCCCGAAAACACTCCTGGTCAAACCAGGAAGGAGTTCTAGATCCACCCCGGGGATTGATGTTACTCCTAAGGTGCCTAAGGCTGGGCTGTAATCCGTGCAAAATTGAACTATACCCGGCCAATAACTCCTCCATATCCTGGGCCTCTGTCAATGCCTGTAACCAGCTAGTTCCTTCCGAGGAGACAATGAGTGCCTCTACCTTCACCTCCCATTCGCTACTTCATTTGATCCTGGGGATTGAGCAACCATGCTCAGCAACAGAGGATCCTACCCCTTCCACTTCCCTACCCAGAAACCTGGCCCTTGCCAGAACCATCCTAACTGGCATATGGTCACTGTGAGTATGAAAAAGGACTTCCAAATGAAGAACCGATGGATAAAACCCCCCAGAAACAATAATCAATTCCCCCCCCCTGGGGGAAATGTAGGTCAATTCAGCTGGGTAATCCGGCCAGATCCTGCCGTTAAGCAGGGCCAGGCCTGTCCCAACCAACAATCCTGCTAGAAGAAGACCACTCCCATTAATTCCCAAGTCTTTAGAACTCCTGTCTGGGTAGAGTGGCACAGCCTCATACTCCCACGGTCCCTCCCTCAGGGCCACAGCCTGGTTCGACTCACCCAGCCTGGCATTACAATCCCCCGTCAGCAGAATATCCGTCTCCGGATAGGATTCCCCACTGCCTCAATCAACCCCTGCAGTTCCTGCCAACAGCCCTCTAAATAATAGGGTGAGGAACTGGGTGGGATATAAACATTTATCAGAGCCAGAGTCCATCTGGGGAAGAAAATCATAGTCCCACAAAAAAGGGACTGCATCCCAGGGAGGGGGGCATAGGCAGCGGCGAGAGAGGACGAGATAAAACACACACAGCCCCCACTCGGGCGGCCTCTCCCTTCAGCTGAGCAAGCGGGCAGATCGAAAACATCATAGTCTACAAAGGAGATTGAGTCCAAAGACCAGGTCTCCTGGAGGCACACAATCTGGTTTGCCCGCAGAAATGTTAGAAAATCCCTATCCGCTGCCTTAGTCTTCCAACCAGCAATATTCCAGGAGAGTACTCTAACCCCTGCTGACCATCAGTCTGGACCCACCTGCTTGACTAACTCTTCCCTTATGGAAGACAGTGGGGAGGGGGGTTATCTGATCTGACCCTCTCGGGACTATACCTGAATGCATATCTAATAGGGGAGCCATAAAAGAATTTCCCACCAGGTCCCCCTTAAATGTAAACACTCCTCCAGGTTCGTCCCCTGACCCTTTACCAAACAAAAACTGAGGGGGCTTATCCTGCAATATCAGCTGTCCTGGGTTTGACAGTCTAGGATCCGTCTGCAGGGGCTGGCCAGAAGCAGCAGAAGGTATACACGGCATGCTAGTTGCATGCCCATCCTCTGTAGAGTCCAAACACCTATTGGCTTCCCACTGGGCGGATGTTAAAGTTCCGTCCTCAATTCCCGGGTTCCCCACAAAAGCAACTCCAGGATCCTGATCTCCATCAATAGAAAGAAAACTTCCATTACCTTTGCCAGGAATGACCACAATTACTGGAGATACCTCCAGCACTGAGGGGTTACTACTACTGCTGTCCCCCGGACCTTCCTTAGATTCAGATCTAAATTCCATCCCTCCCAAGTCCATCCCACTCTCCCCTTCATTCAATCGAGGCGATAAACCCTGCCCCGAGGAGCACAAATGTGCCTCATCCCCCTGCAAAGGTAGCCCCACCTCTTCCAGGGGGGAGACCAAAGCGCCCTCCGTAATCACAGAGATCCCCTTTCTGAGAAAGGTCCGATGCCTATCCCCAAGTAGGGTCAAATTAGGATTGTTTAATGGGGGAGGATAGGGGCTAGTAGTTCTTTCCTTGGTACTCGCCTCCCCTGGATCTAGATCTATACCTCTCCCTGGGTTATCTCTAGCTCTAACAAAAATTCTGGCTAATCTAATCCCATGCTCCCTAAAGCGGGACACATTCCTGAGTATCATTTTTATATGAAGAACCTTCCGAAAGGAAACAACACATTGATGATCACGGGGTCCCCTACGGGTTACCCGTATAGAGCGAATATCCCCAGGTGTTAGCGGGCTCTGGGCCAAATAAGAGAAATGGGTGGCTATTTGCCCCTTAGTATCCCAAGGATGCAACAACCCAACAGCTGTTGGAAAGACAGTAAAGGCTATAGCCTCCCGACAGAGAGCAAAATGGTTAACACCTGGGTTTGCTTGCAGCCCCACACCTCCATATCTGCAGCCCAATCTTGCTTCCAGAGGGGGGCTAATAACACTGCCCCCAGCATTTCCCCCTCCCCCAGTTCCTTCTCCAGTTCTTTTTGCAATATCGGCTGTCACGTTGACCCGGTCCACTGACAACCCCAGCATCTGCGCCGCCAATGAAATTAAGGAAGTGTTCGTATCACCAATGCCGGTAGTAACTGTTTTGAGTTGGGCCAAAACCAGCAATAGTGTCTGATGGATCAGGGAAGTCTGTTCCACAAGCAATTCCAAAGTAGTCTTGCCTGTTACCAGTTCCGACTTGCCTTGGTTAATTGGCAGCGGCACAGTGCAGGGACACAGAATGTCAGACAAAGCCTGTGTCTGCACCATACCTGCCGTCATGGGAATCTCCATGCCGTTTAGAGAGTCTAGAGGGGAGGGTGGAGCAGGACAAACCGCAGAGATGTTTTTAGGTGCTTCCGGAAGACCTATAAAAAAAAAGGCATCCAGCTTCCTTTGCTTACCCATAGGCGAATCTGTCACCCCATCTCTGGCCAGTCTCTTATGGGAGGGTAACATAATTGCAGCAAAGATAATACAAACACACACTAAATAGAAAGAAAATACAACAGGGCAAAATTCCCCGCACCCGCGCCCACCCTGCGCCTAAGGCAGCACGCACAAGGGCGCACCCTTGCGTGCGTAGACCTTAGGCGCACACACCTAAGGCTCACATGCTGCCCACAGGCACCTTTTGAGCTCCCGGGCGATGCCGGGGATTCCAATCAGGCAGTCGCACTGAGGAACGCCCCCTCAGCAATCTGGGAACAGGTGCGGCTGCAATATCCCTGTCCAGCCTCGCAGGTAATTGTTCCAGGACTCTACAACACCTCCAGCTCCCCAGGTAAACTCGCTCGCTGGTAGGGCAACTCACAGATGCGGCTCCTGTCCGCCTACTCAGCTCTCCCCAGAGACTCACTCTCCCCGGATGGCAATAGCTCTGGACCCACGTTTCAAGAAGGTTAAGACAGTCTTGGGGGGGGAAGAATCCACTGCCGCTGCACGCGAACAAATCGCCACACAGATGATAGGAGAGTATGGCAGCAACATGGATGAATCTGAAGAGGATGAAGCAGAGAGCGTTTCTGAAGATAACACTCAACAGCCTCAGACTTCTTCGATGTGGGCAAGGAGAGTTGATCCGCTTCACCAACCAATAACATTAGCAGCTGCAGTCAAGGATATGTACAACCTGTATATGTTGTCTGCTGGTGTGGTTGGCATGAATAACGATCCACTCATTTACTGGGCAGAAAAAAGAGACACTTGGCCAGCACTCTACATTTTGGCAATCACACTCCTTGGTTGTCCTGGCAGCAGTGTCCCATCATAATGTTTATTCAGCTGTGCAGGCACAATTGTAGGTAATAAAAGAACTAGTCTTTCCAGTTTAAATCTCGAGTGCCTAGCATTAATTAAAATGAACAGGTCATTCCTACCTAAAATTACTAAGGATTTCCTGCAAGCCACAGATGAGGAAATAATGAGGTGCACCTCTGAGGCGATTGATCACCAGAAAAAAGGTTATGACCACCCAGACGAAATCTCGGAAGGTATACAAGAGCACTGAGTGAGGAGGTATTCTTCTTGGCCAGTGTCCGCTTGTGAGCAGCAAAGGTTATGTTGCTGTAATGAAGTGTCAGTGATTCTACTGTCTTTGACTGTGTAGTGATTGTGTAGTCAGTGATTAATTTGTGCTGTCTTTTTCTGTATCACACACACACTTTGCAAAACTCGCGGAAAAAGAGCGCAGAACTCTGCAGCATGGATCCATTTTTCAGAATAGCAGCACCCACCAATAATTCCAAAAGCCATGGATGCTGTGCGGTCATGGCCTCAACGGAATGACACATAGGCAAACTGGACTTGGGAATCGCATGGTGTGGTCCATTTGGAAATAGCATAGGAATGCATTGGCATAGTGATTGTGTTGTCAGTGATTAATCTGTGCTGTCTTTTTCTGTTTCTCACACACAGTTTGCAGAACTCGCGGCAGGAACAGATTGAAGAACTCTGGAACATGGATCTAATTTTCAGGATAGCGTAGCAGCACCCACCAATGATTCCAAAAGCCATGGATGCTGTGTGGTCATGGCCTCAACAGAATGACACATAGGCAAACTGGACTTGGGAATCGCATGGTGTGGTCCACTTAGATATAGCATAGGAATGCATGCACTTAGTGTGTTGTGCATCAGGGAAATAGTGTGTTTTTAAAAATAAATTAATGTATTTAACCTTCATCTTGGCTATTTAGGGAAAGTTATGATCCATCCGACTGAAAGAACAGCAGGCAATAGAAGTGATCAATCAAAAGTTGAAGCTAAGTATTTTATTTTTTTTTAAAAACTGATACATATGGCCTATGTACATGTACCTAAGTACATGTACTTATGTATTTATTTTTTGTAAACGTGCTACCAAAGTTGTATTTATATGACACAAGTATGCTACTTATCTTTGATACATATGTAAACATTGATATAATATGTGATATCTAGGATTTTTATAAAAAGTGTTCCTTCAAATTCTCTCATTAAAAATCCAAAATGCAAACTGAACAACGATCAACGTGACTAATAAGTGTGCTTTTTTAATGCTTTTTTCAGGAATATTGATCAAATCATGACAGGAGCACACAACAGCTACACACAGTCGATTTGTAGCCACTGCCAGTATTCTTCAGGGATCGAGTACTGATTCGATTGCCATTTTCATATGGAGTCATGAAGGAATTTTCCTACCACAATCAATTTTTTCCCCGCAAGCCAGTAGTGAGTTTTTTTATAAGATATGAAGAGTTGGTTTTGCCTTCATCTGGAGAATAAAACAAATTGGATTTGCAACCAAATTGATTGCCACAGTTGCCAACCTGTAGTCTATATCAATACCTACATCTAATAAAAATAATTTGGTATTCATTCCTGCATGTTTCATCGTCTTTCAATCACTGATCATACACTCGAAACATGGTATATATTCTACTTAATTAAAGAAATCAGAACACAGACGGGGGTTGGTTGAGCAGTCCAATGCATGCATAACTGTCCTGTCCTGTCCTGTCCTGGGGACTTACTTCACCAAGCTTTGCATGGAGGGCAAGAAAGATTATACAATCCTGCTGCAGCTGTGATAACAGTGCATTCTATAGCTCATACTTTTTAGCTAAAAAAAGTAGTCCATTTTGTTAGTGTTGGGATTTGAAAATAAGCATATAAATTAACTATTAAAAATCAATGCCACTGTGCTACTTTTGTATTGTGATACATTGTAAATTAAGACTAGCACAACAGCCCATTGTGCAGCGTGCAATAAAGCCTGTGTAGACAGTTGGTGGGAAATGGAAGGGGCATTTGATAACAAAACAAATTTAGGAAGATGACTGCTAAAGTTCACAGACATTCCCTACCTAGTAACATAACAAAGAGGTAGGTATGCTGGGTGTGTGTGTTTTGATGCATGAGTCATTTTCTCAGCTGACCTGTGATGTGAGTGCCTCCACATTTGAAGAGACACTCAATAGGTTTGGACTCATTACATTTGAGAAGAGTGAGGCACACATCTGAGAGGGGAGGGGGATATAATAGAAGTTTATACAATCATGAGTGTTGTGGAACAAAAAAAATAAGGAAACAGTTATTTACTCTCAAAAATGGTAATACAAGTAGGGGACAACAAATTAAACTAATTGGTACGGGGCAGTACATTCATTTTTAAAAAAAAGGGGAGTCCCATCACACATCGCACAATTAAGTGGTGGTACAATTGGCTGACAGTGCCAGATGATGTGGTCAAGGAGGGAAGTCCAGTTGTATAGCTGTGTTTAGGAAAGGGTTGGGAAATATTCTGGAAGATGGGTTCACGTATGTTTGGGGAATGTAACTTCTTACTGTTTGGGGGCTGGCAGTGGCAGCAGCAGTCAACATAAGGGAATGAATCACCCCAATGCTGTATGGATGGAATGATTGCAAAATGGCCCTGAGGTGCCTGGAGAATTATTTATGATCGGTTGGTAAAAGTTCTATCCACTCTCATTCCCTGATGAACATACCAGACTTTTGTAGCTATCAGCTGCTGCAGATAGGGTTGTGTCACTTGTGTGTTTGGTCACTTCACTGGTGAGTGTGGTGAGCGACAGGACAGGAGTACATCAGGGAATGCTTGGAAATGGGAACATTTGCAATTGGGCAGGATACTACATGTACAGGTCAGACACAAAGCTAAATAATGAGCAAAAATGCACATAAGTGAAAAACTAACTTTTTTATAGAAAAAATATTTTAAAACAAACTATTTGAAAAAATATAATTTTTGGAATATTTACATCATTTAACTTACAACTTTGGTTTTATAAACATACAAATTGGTACAAATCAGCTGTCAGCTCTCAGAAGTCCCTGCATTACGTGCACCTTCTGGAGGACCTCATCGAGCAACACACGTAGGGCTTGATTGTCCTCCCTCAAATTTTGCACCAATTCTGTCTGTGCCTGTAGTTGTTGTTCTGTAAAAATGGAATACAGTTAGTGTATGCATTCTTGAACAGCAGCAAAGTTATTTTTTTAGGGCAACACTATTCACAAGGGCACTAGTAACTATGGATCTTAGAAAAATCATTACCAATTTTCTCCTGTCTGGAAAATATGTTGTGCACTACATCCGTGGTGTTCCATACCATGGACCAAATTGCGGAAGCAATGTCCACCAGAATTTCCCCTATAATGGGATTGAAAAATAAAACATATCAATGCACTATTAATGAGAAAAGCCCTACTAATGTAAAGCATGGAATACAGTGAGAGATCACATTAAAACAATTGTATTTAACTTACCAATTCTAATAAGGCCATCAAGCAATGAAGCAAAAGCAAACCCTTCCAAAGCCATTCTGTCAGTTTTGAATTGAGATAAATTTGACATAACAACACGCACCACATGACCAATGTGAAATAAGCCCGCCTCCCTGTGTTAAATGCCTGTGGTTGTCAGTCACAGGGAAGGACTGTGCTTATTGGTGTGCGTCCGTTGCTAATTAAATGACCCGTGTGGGCGAGGTGAAGCTGGTCCATCTGGCTACAGCTTTAAGCTGTCTCTGTCTATCTGGTGGGAGCATGGGAGGGGATGGTCTCGGGCGGCGCATCGCGCCTCAGTAAAAGCAGTAGAGACGCAGAGTGATCATTCTTGTTTTAAATTAGCAACTTAAAACAAGAAATAGTAATGGTAGACTGATTCAACATACAAAGCACTGTATGGATTTTATCATTAATGTCTTTGGCATTTAAAGTTAGAAATATAATTTTTAATTAAAAAGTAGAAGAGAACAGTATTTAATTTGAAGTAACATTCTGACTGTGTGACCACATACACAGGTTTACTGCTATAAAAAACCCCAGTCATGGCACACTAAAGAAGGCAACCTTTCAATTTACACATGACAGCTTGTTATAGCTAATACTTAATCAGAAGAGTTGGAGATGGCAAGTTGGAAACACTCTCGGCCAGGGGGGGAGGGAACAGGGGGTCAGGGTCCGGGACTTATAGTTTCCTAACTTTCCGAATCCTAACTCTTTGAGGGGGGCGGGGGGGGAGTTCATGTTTATTCCCAATCCTAGTTACTGCAGTTAGCTGTTTAGTGCTGTTAACTGTTAACATAACAAAGGGTATTTTCAGACGTGATGGGCCGGCATTCGCCCCGTCATGGAAACAACCCTCAGATTCCCCACCGGGATCACTCCGGCACAGCCAACAGACGTGCCGGGGGATCCCGGTGGGGAATTGGGGAGGGGCCGTGCGGTGCAACATGCAGCTGCACGCCCCCGCCCACCCCCCATGCTCCTCCACCACCCGCCCTCTGGGGAGACGGGCGAGTGCCGCGGCCAATGCGACTGCAGCGCCCGCCTGAAATGACCATGGCCTGGAATCCTGGCGGGGATTCCGGGCCGTGATCGCCATCCAGATGTGACAGGCCCCTTCAGCCCCACCGGGAATCTCATTCACCATGCGATTGGCGTCGGCCCTGCAGGTTCAGCCGATCACGTGGTGAATGAGATTCCCGGTGGGGATTGAGTGTGACTAACATCTGGGGGGAACTTCCGATTCCCCAACAGACGTTATGAGGGCATTCCCCACCACAGGGAATTGACTGTGGTTGAGCGTGATCTCGTAACGTCTGAAAATACCCAAAGAGGTAGGCGTGGTGGCGGGTGTGTATGAAAAAAGAAAGTGTTCCCCAGGAGCAGACAGACAGCAAGACTGGGCACCACACACCCCTCTCCCTGTCTGTTGCTGGTTGCCGCCCTCCAGCGCGTCTGCTCGCGATCGAACAGAGGAGACTCAGAGTCAGCAGCAGGCCATGCAGCAGGACTCAGGGGACTGACTGACGAGTGCTGCTGGTGGGCTGTGTACTGTTTTTGAGTAAAATATTAAAAGTTACCTACTGCATAGAGGTCTGATAAATTAAACTATAAATTAAACTTGTATCAGAGAGAAAATAGGATGCACACAGCCTCACCTCGGGTCTGTCTTGGCTAATGTAATAAGCATATTTGTTTTGATTACAAAGTATGTTACATGAGCAACACAATAGCAATGATTTTAAGATTAATAGAGAATTAATAGACAATGACTGTGTAATATAAAAGTCTGAACAAATTTATAAACGTAAAACACAACACTGCAGATTAGAACCAATGGAATGAAAACTACAGAATGCAAGCGGGGAACGTTTGTGGCCGGCACAAACTTTCCAGGTTGGGTGGAAAGCTTTCATATTTGCAGCCAGCAACAGAATTTGGTTGAATTAAAGATATCATTTGAACTACTTTGCCTCCATCTCTTACATTGGTATCATGATGGGAGCACAACAGCACTGGATGGCAAGTTGGAAACACTCTCGGCCGGGGGGG
>QEPC01006863.1:4798019-4808624 GCA_003113815.1 Sphenodon punctatus
GCGGCGGCGGCCCCAGCAGCGGGACTTCAGCAGCGGCGGCAGCAGCAGCACGGCGAGCGGAGCTCCAGAGCCCCCCCGCAGCAGCAACAGGCAGGTAGGTGGATGGGTCAGGTGTTCCCCCTGCAGGCTCCTGCAGCTCCGCCGCTGTCCCTGGGGCTTTAAGCCCCCGCTACTTCCGGGTGGGGGGGGAGGGGACAGGACTGCCCACGTGGCTGCCCTCTGCGTTCCCCCCCTAGCCCCCAACCTCACCGTCTGATGGTCTCTTCTCCCCGCAGGTGTCAGGCAGGGATGGCAAGTGGCAAGCAGCGGCGGCTGTGGCCCAAGCAGCGGGACTTCAGCAGCAGCGGCAGCAGCAGCACGGCGAGCGGAGCTCCAGAGCCCCCCCGCAGCAGCAACAGGCAGGTAGGTGGATGGGTCAGGTGTTCCCCCTGCAAGCTCCTCCTTGTGCTCCACCAAGTGCATACGGACACCCCACCCCCCAGCACCCATCTAAAAACGGCCACTACTTCTGCTGCTCTCCCTTCTTGCCTTATTGAAGTGTGATGTATTGTTTCCAGTGGGGGAAGGGGAGAGAGGAACTGTGTCAGTACAGCACTGTCTTGTGCACAACCAGGGTTGAGAACCCCAGGCAGGCAAAAACCTGACCAGCAGTGTGGAGAAGGGAAGAAGGAGGGGCATGAGCTTACACTGCTGGAGGTCAGGTTCTAGTCATCTCTGGTTTGCCTCAGAGGTGGCATTTTGGAAAGTTCTGGGGAATGGGCAAGGCAGCATGGAACAGTTAGATGAAGATATGGACAGTAAATTTATCAAATTTGCTGCTGATACAAGACTTGGGGAAACTGCAATCTCCTTAGAGTAGGGGTGGGAAACCTCAGGCCCGGGGGCCAAATGTGGCCTATGGCTAGTTTTTATTTGGCCTTTTTTAGTTCCTGAAAATGGCTGCTGGATCCAGTTCCCACCCCCAAGCAGTAAACAACTCAGCTCAGGGTAAGGGAACAGAGGTGAGGGTATGCACACAAGGATAGGGGACAAATACACAGCACAGATCCATGATCTAGGGCTGCCTTTTACTGACCACACCCCTTAAGCACCTCCATACCCAACTTGTATGTGACCCTCAGAGCTTCTACTAATTTTCAAAGTAGCCCCTGGTACAGTTAAAGGTTCCCCATCCCCATCTTAGAGGATAAGATTAAAATTCTGGGGCTAAAACAGAGTGGATTCACTTGCCTATTAGTCACATTTTCAAACAGTTATCTGAATAACATCCTCACCTAAATCAATTATTCATATATTTGTTTATTTTAATATTTTGTTTATTTTTTCATTTATTTTGTCATTTCAGTATTTTGGTTACATTGTTTTGGAACTTTTAGTGCTTTTGCACATGGTAACTGAAATATCAAAATTATTATTATTATTATTATTATTATTATTAACAAACATTTATATAGCGCCAGCAGTGTACCTGGCACTTTACAAAGTAATAAAATAGACATGGTCCCTGCCCCTAGGGCTTACAATCTGAGAGACAGGAGCTGGGGGAGAGACTTAGGAAGGGGAACAGAGGGAGAGACAAGGGGTCTAACATTCATGAAGATGCGAGGTCTCAAGTGCACGTACTTGGCTTGGTTACGATGAGAATGACAGCAGGCAGGTCCATGTTGCAAGGATAAGGGTAAACCGATCGTAGGTATAGGAATAGTGGCTCAGCAGGATAAAGAGTCAGACAGAGCAGAGCGAAAGAGGTGAGTTTTAAGGAGAGATTTGAAGGTATGAAGGGAGGGGGCAAGGCGGATGTGGACAGGGAGGGAGTTCCAGGCATGGGGGGCAGCAAGTGAGAAGGGACGAAGGCGCTTAGGGGAGCAGGGAAGGCGTGGAAGGGTGAGAGAAGGGACAGAGGAGGAGCGAAGTGCACGGGCTGGAGTATGGAGGGCGATAAGTGCAGAGAGGTAGGGGGGAGCAAGGTTGTGAAGAGCTTTATAGGTGAAGACTAGGAGCTTGTGCAGGATTCGTTCAGGAAGGGGAAGCCAGTGAAGCGAAGAGAGGAGGGGCTGCACATGGTCGAAGCGACTGGCGAGGTAGATGACCCTGGCAGCAGAGTTTTGGACAGAGATGAGGGGAGAAAGGTGAGACCGGGGAAGGCCAGTGAGAAGGAGGTTACAGTAATCGAGGCGAGAGATGACCAGAGCATGAACAAGAGTTTTGGCAGACGAGACAGAGAGAAAAGGGCGAATCTTAGCAATGTTATGGAGGGAGAAGCGACAGGATTTAGCAACAGAGTCAATGTAGGGTTTAAAAGAAAGGGGTGAGTCAAAGATGAAGCCTAGGCTACGGGCTTGGGGGACAGGCAGGATGGTGACTCCATCAATAGTTATTGACAGTGAGGAAGGAGAGGAAGGATGAGGGGGGAAGATAAGGAGTTCAGTTTTAGCCATGTTGAGTTTGAGTTGACGTTGAGACATCCAGGTAGAGATGTCAGAGAGACAGTTGATGAGACGAGCTTGAACAGAGAGAGAGAGAGAGGGAGTAGAGAGATAGAGTTGAGTGTCATCAGCATAGAGGTGGTATTGGAAGCCATGGGAGGCAATGAGTTTGCCTAAGGATGAGGTATAGAACGAGAAGAGGAGAGGGTCAAGAGGGCCAAAATGACTGCTGTACTAAAACAAAATACCAAAATAAACAAAGTAATTGAAATGAAATGTTCAGAACTAATATGTGATGAAAGAGGAATGAATAGCAGCCATCTGTTTTGTCAGAACCAAAACAAATACGTCAAATTTGTTGAAAGTATCTGTTTTGACAAATAATCTTTGACAAATAATCGGCTCTAAAAATGACCTTGATAAATGAGGATGAAAACAGCAGAATGAAATTCAACTTGTAAAGTATTGCACATAGGAAAGAAGAACCAAATGCACAAGTGCAAGATTGGAGATAACTGGCTAAGGCAGCAGCACTGCCGAGAAGGATTTAGGCATTAAAGTGGAGCAGAAACTGAACATGAGCTCTTGCAAAAAAAGGCCAATGCCATTTTTGGTTGAATGAATTTTTTGTTGATGGCTTTTGCTTTTGCCATAGCGCACATATAAACTGACAAAACAAAACAATAAGACAAACAAATAAACAAATAAAAGATACAGAAAAGAAATTACAGATTACATAAATAAATTACTCTGCTTAAAAGTTAAGTTAAGTAAAGGTTGAACAAAAGTTTCCCTTAAACCAAACCAGGACCAGGGCAGAAAAATCTTCCTTATTGAATATCCATCTCATGTTATCCTATAATGTATTGTATAATATAAACAATATCTCAAATAGGCCGAACACATGTCTAAGGCTTCATAAAATTGTGTATACATAATTAGGATCCCCCACAATATTCACAAAGACATCAGGCGGATACCTGCCGCTAGACTGTATCTACTGTTGCCATATGGCCCTTAATTTTGACTTAATTTCCTTCCTTCTTTTTGTTGCCAACCAGAGGAATGTCGCAATAGCAAACATATCCTCTGTACTAGGCAAAGTAAAAAAGAATCTGTAGCAGTTATCTGAATCGAAATCCATATCTGCTTTTAGCAAAGGACATAACCAAACAACCCTCAGACTATGATAGTAAGGACATCTCAAAAAAAGGTGCTCAACTGTCTCTATCTCATCCAGACTGCAGGAGCAACATCTAAGATTATAGTCACGATGAGCATAATGACCCTCAGTAACCGCAGTCTGGATGAGCTGAAACCGCAAAAGCATGTAACATCAGCGGAGGTTCCTATTAATGATCTTATCTAAATATGGCTCAAAAGACACAGACTTTTTAATTTGGCCCAACCAGTAAGTCACTAACCAACTGGAGACTACTGCAAGATCCTCCTGTCTCCCTATATCAGTTAATCTAGAGGAAACTTCACTTTTAATGGCTGCTAAGGATTTCCCTGCAAAATATTCAAAGGAAAATCCCATGTTATGTAGAAGAAAAGAAAGGTAACGCAGTCATGGATATACTCTTGGACCTATATAACGTAGTTCTTCCTTTAGACATTGAATGGGGAAAGCCTTCTCTTGTTGAGTCAGAAGTCTCAGCCAATATCGGACAAAAGCTATCTTAGAAAGATGTTCAATAGAAACTAAACCCGTCTCTGCTCTTAGGACTGCACCAGGTACAGTATTTCCTACTCTGAGGAGACATCGTAAAAATGAGTTTTGAACTCTCTGTTTTGGGCCTTGACTGCCCTATTTTGGATATGTGAACTCCATGTTCCCCTATTGGTGAATATTACTCCCAAGTATGTAAAAGATTTAGTTATTGCGTAGCTTTTACCACTAACTTTCCATTTAGTGGGGGCACGCTGCCGTCCAACTATCATAATTTTAAGTTTCTGGGCATTTATTTCCAAGCCATTGTTATTGCAATAATTCAATTCAATTCAATTTTATTATTTGGCAGGGCTTCCGCCATATGCCAACAAGCAAAATTAAGAAAGAAAACATAAGGGCCAAGGCCATATTTATACAGAAATTTCTATAGGAGTTGCACAATAAAATGTAGTACAATTAACCATTTTAGAGATGCATGTATCCATCTAATTACAATACCCCCAATAGTTATAAAATGGTAGTAATAAAATAACAATAGTAAAATACTAAAATCCATTTAAGCTAAGATCCCACAATGGCGGGAGGTCCTGCCCCATCCAGGGAACTTTGAGGCCCCCCTTAAAAGGAGATCTACCTGAGTAGGGACAGAATACAAATCTCATACTGGCAGCCTAAAATAAAAATTGGCATAACCATTGAATAAAAAAACAACCACAACCAAGATGAGGTGTAACCCTCATCAATCTTCTCTCAGTACAAAACATCTACATGCAAATCAGGCAGAGTCAATAAAGCCCAGGACCCTCATTGCCAGGGTGCCCAGGGATCTGCTCATCTCTCGATCGTGGCCACATAGTTGGTCCCACTAAATTACTATGTCGGGGTGCCCTGCCTGGCTTTACAAGATAGATATCCATCCCTTTGTCCCTCCCAAAGTCGTGACTTAGCCATACCTATGACTCTATAATCCCAGGGTGCGTTTGGCTTGAATTAATTATTGCAATAAAGTTCCAACTTTGCAATAAGGCGTCTTAAACCTATTTCAGTTTGGGACAGAAGGACTATATCATCTGCGTACTGGAGCACACAGAGCGAAGAAGTCCCTCTCCTGGGAGCATGGACATTGCCAACTTTTAAATAATCTACAAGATCTGATAGGTATAAGTTGAATAATATTGGGGCTAATACGCATCCCTGTCTTACACCTCTATTGATCGGGATAGGGTCAGTCATTCCACTTTTAATAATTGCTTCATTTCCAGAGTGGAGCTGAACCAAAAAAGCCAACACTTTCTCATTCAAGCCCAATTGTCTCAATTTTCTCCAAAGATTCACTCAGGGAACTGAATCAAAGACCTTGGTTAGATCTATAGAGGCCAGAAAAAGCCTCCCACGTTTAATTTTATAATACTTAAACGTAACGTGTGCTAGTATATAACAGCAATCTGTTGTTGACCTCTCAGCTCTAAATCCGAACTGTTCTGCAGGAATAATGGCCAGATCTTCTGCCCATTTCTCAAAGTATGACAGAAGAAACCTTGCATAAAGTTTGCCTATCACAGATATCAAACTTATAGGCCTATAGCAGGAGGGATCCTTACTGTTCCCTTTTAAAAAAATTGGCACTATCCAGCTTTGCTGCCATACCCGAGGGATTTTACAAGTCTCGCTAACGTTCAAAAAAAGCCTAGACAAAATTAAGGTCCACCATTTGGGGGCCGCCTGCAGTATTTCTGCTGAGATATAGTCCGGGTCCGGAGCCTTGTTGCACTTCAGTGCCCCAATGTACCCCTCAATCTTGTCTCTGGGGAACTCAAATGGTAGATCTAGTCCCGGGCCCTGACTGGAATCTTGATTCATTACCCTCTCATTTCCTAGCCGGAATTCTACATATTGTTAACAGGAGACCCCCTCCCACTCATGACTATTGGGGGGTGGGTACCCCAATATCCACTGTTCCTTAAACTTCGGGGGGAATGAGCTTAATGACTTAAACCAGGGTCGCCACGTGTTCAAAAGGATCAAGCTGAGGACAATACGCACTACAGGCAGTTTATGTGCCCTCCCCAAAAAGAAAGAGAGAGAGACAGAGACAGGAGTCCAAAAACAACAAGTTTATTGTTATATAAAACAGAGAAACACAGCCCCAGTCTGGCTGGCGGGATTTAAAAGGGGGAAAACACAAGCAGCTTGCGGGGAGTATGGTAGGAGGAGGAGGGGGGTGTCTGGTGTTGGCTCAGCGATGGGGAGTGAGAGAACGCGAACAAGGGAGAGAGAGGGAGAGAGCGAGAGAGAGAGAGAGAGAGGGCTTCCCCAGTTGGCTGGGAAAGTCTGGACCTGTGGTTACCTTTCCTTGCCTGTTGAGATGGGACAGGCAGCCCACAGTTCCAGCGGAGTTCGGGGGATGGAGGACAAAAGAAGGGGCAGACCAGAGTCTGGGAGATCTCTTAACTCAGACACGCACAGAGTGACCTGCACGTATCTGGGTCCCAAGATTTCTCAAAAGGTGATGGGAAAACCAGGGGCAGTTAAACGGTGCTGGACAAAGGAGTTTGGGAGGCTACGATGGGTAATTGGGGGTGTACAATGGGCTAATGAGGGGAGAAGTCACAACTATTACTTCCATCACAAAGGTGACTCCAAGGTATGCAAAAGATATCTTTGACACACAGGGAAACTGTAAACAAAAAGTGGAGGGAGGGAAGGAAGGGCTAATGATAGACATTCAGGATAAAAACCAGGGGCAGTTAAAGGGTGCTGGACAAAGGAGTTTGGGAGGCTAAAATGGGCCATTTGGGGATGCACAATGGGCTAACGAGGGGTGAAACCTAGACTTTTACTTCACAACAAATCACTTACAGGTAAACATGGGAGAGGAGGAAGGAGCTAACGACTGGCTCCTGTAACACAAAAGACACACCTGGTCTGCTTAACACAGGGAATCCCTAGTCTTGTTGGCATGGGGGATGTTACTGAGCTAAGTCATGTCCCTGAGGCTTTGATCAATAGAAAACACACCCTTCTCCTAATGGCTCTATTCTTACTTTGTGTGTCTTCCCTTTATTCTTTCTTCCAAGCTGAAAACTGGTATCTTACATGAGTGAGCTAGTGATCCTGGCGTTGGGCCCATCCTTACTTTTGCTTTACTTTTCTCCTGCACCCATCCCCCCCTTTTTGCTTGTGCACCTCGTATGGGGAGGCTTCCCTGTCAAGTCTCTATCCCCATGTTTTCTGGCCTCCGTTGGTCCCTGGGGGCTTTTTGCATGTCCTTTCTCTCAGGTCCCTTGGCCTCAGTTTACATAGCAGGAGTGGGGTGGTGGTGGTACCCATTTTTGGGGAAATTAGGGGTCCATTCTTATCAATATAGCTTCCCAAAAAACATTTCCCAGTTCTCATTAGAGATCACATATTTAGAGGGATTCGTCCATGGGTTTATAAAGTCCTTAAAGCTAGCCCAAAACTGACTATAGTTCTTTGTGCGCAAGGCTATTATCAATTCCGCCCATTTTGTATTATAGTACAGAGTTTGTTTCCTTCTCAGCAGGTGATTATATTGTTTCCTCACAAGCAGGTATTGGTCCCGTGAGCCTTGAGATAGAACCTTCACCCACATGTTTTTGCAAACTATTAGCTGGGCTTTAAGTAACCTGCAGTCTTGATCATACCATAAATGCCTCTGTTTTAACTCCCGTTTTGGCCTCACTGTGAGGGCAGTTCTGAAATGATCCAGGACAGCACCAAAATCCTCAAATAATGTATCAACATTATGAGTGTTCAGAATCGAATTACATAAGTCTGTGAGTTTATCAGAGATCCTGGACTCTGCATATCAATTCCACTGGGGATAATTTCACAAATCTCAGTCGAATTTGTTTGGATTCCTTCAAGGTATCATTTCTAGGTAGACTATGTCTTACTATCTGGACATTAAGCAATGCATGAACCATTTCCGGTCTATAGACCAAGGAAAGTTTACTAAATTTATCAATAAAGCTCTTTTCGACAAAGATAAAGTCTACCCTACTTCTTCCTTGTGAGCCCAGGAATGTAAAACCCCCTCCTAAATCACTATGGGAATCTTCACAAAGGGGTATCAGATCAAACTTATGTACCAACTCTGACAGGAGACGGCCGGAATCATCAGGAGAGAGTCCAACTGTAGAATAAGAATATTCAAATTCAGCCTCCTCAAGACCTGATCCAGTGTGGGCATTCCAGTCCCCAGCTAATATAAATGAGGCTCTAGGAAATTGATCTTCAGTTAAAAGCATTGCTTGTTCTAGTTCCGCCCATACATTCTCATCAAAGTATTTTAATGAGGGCGAAACATACACATTAAACAGGGCAAAACAATTGTGTTTATCCAGTGTGAGGATCCCTACCTGGAACTTGGGTCTATGGGAGACCCAAGACTGAAAGGAGTGGATCCACGCATTGGAAACAAAGAAGGCCAGACCACCAGAAACGTGGCCCTTATCCCCCTTTTTCTGTCCTTCCTGTAATTCTAAGGAAAAATTGTCAAAGTATGAATGTAAGCCTTCATCGTTTTTAGGGATGGGCGAACAGATTGCGGTTTGGGTTCGGCCGTTCGGTTCAGCTGCATTCGGTCCATGAGTTTGGGTTCATGCGTTTGGGTGGTTCTCCTGGTTCGGGTTTGGCCATTTGGGTTCGGTATTCGAGTTCGGCTATTTGGGAAAAAATAACGCAAGAACAGGGGAAGCTGTAATCGTGCCAGAAACCGGAAATTCGAGTGTGTGCTGAGCTGTGTGGTGAGTGAGTGTGTGTTTGACTGGGTGACTGTTTGGTTTGTGTGTTTTGGCTGTGTTTGTGTTGCGTTTGGCTGTGCTGTGTGGTTGGTGTGTGTTGTGGGTGACTTTGGGTGTGAGTGTTTGTTTAAAAAAAAATTTAAAAAATGAAGAAGGCTGCAGTTTTGATCCCCCGTCTGGGGGCCAACTTGCTGATTGAGGAGGATGAGGAGGAGGTAGAGGCCGCTGCCCCTACTACACCCCCGGTGGTGGTGCCTGGCTCCTTGGATGAGGAAGCGGCGGACTCAGGAGGTGCTGCCAGGTTTGTAAAATTTATTTTTACTTTGAGGACAAGAAAGGCTCTATCCTATCTGTTAGAGCGAGCTCACTGGCATGCGGGTGGGTGCGTGCCTGGGTGGTGGGCATCAGTCAGGCACAAACAGTGGGCATCAGTGGGTGGCAGCGGATGTCTGCCAGAGAGAGAGGGTACATTAGTGTGGGGGGCTCTGGCACGAGCAGCACCCCCAGCCAAACATGTGCCAGGCTAAGGTGAGCAAGGGTCTCCATTCTCCAGTTGCCATCCCATTCCCTACACACACCCAAATAAGGGTAGAATCTTTCCTCCAGCCAGGGTCACATCTCCCATTGCCATCCCTATCACTCCAAGGAGGGCAGGATTTGCACATGACAGCCAGGGCCTTCCTAGTTGCAATCCCAAGCACCCCAAGGAGGGCAGGATTTGCACGTGCCAGCCAGCCAGGGTCTCTCCATTGCCATCCCAAGCAGCACCCCAGGGAGCGCAGGATTTGCATGTGCGAGCCAGGGGCTTTCTAGTTGCAATCCCTAGCATCCCCTAGCACCCCCAGGAGGGCAGGATTTGCACGTGCTTTCTAGTTGCAATCCCTAGCACCCCAAGGAGGGAGGACTAGAGGCATTATCATAAATGCATGATATTTCTTTGGTGTTCTTAATGTGTTCCCATTTCAAGGAGGAATCGGATGCCAGCCCCAGTGCTGCTGCCAGGACCAGGCCAAGGTGGAAGACTTGGCGGACCCCTAGGTGGAGGTCACCAGTGGTGACACCCCCAGACATTCGGCGCCAGATGTCGGATCAGGGGCGTAGCTAGGTTGGAATGGGCCCAGGGACAAGAAATGGACTGTGGGCCCGGCCCCCAAGCCCTTGACAAATTGTTAACTGTTGCCATTTATGCTCACTCTGGTAACCGATCCTCATAAAACCAACAGATTATGGAGTTGAGCACACGTAATAAAAGTAACTTGGATGCATCCCACGGCACACTCCCTCCCCTCCCCATTCCAGACCCCTCTGCTCCCTGCCTCATTCACATCATGATCTACCCCGAGCTCCCTGATTTACTACCCTCACCCCTTCCCGATATCCCCCCCATTCATCCTCTTACATCCATTCCCTCCTGTTACCCCGATCCCCTACCCTCTGCTGCCTTTCCAACCCCAGCTTCATTCACCCCTTCTGCTCTGCCTCCCCACCGACACCAATACCTTCTTCCCATCCACACACACCTTCTGCTGCCTCCCTCTCTTTGCCCCACTCACCCTCCACACGCTGGACTCCTGCTCCCCCATTCACACACGCATCAGACACCCCACCCACCCCATTCCCCAGCCCGCTTGCCGCAGCCCCTCCTCCAGGATGTTATTGGGGTATCTGTCCAGCAGCACTTTCCTACCTGGGTTGCTGTGAGGGGGGGCAGGCGGCAGGCGGGATCCGTGCGCCCCCC
>QEPC01006863.1:4811819-4827588 GCA_003113815.1 Sphenodon punctatus
GAGACTATGCACCAGCGGGGTCACCTGGCTGAGGGTGGTGGTGGAGCTGCTCAATGTCTCCGTGATGGCCAAGAATGGTCTCAGGACAAAGACAGTTTGGGATATAATCTCCCATTCCTCCCTGTTGTACCCTGGAGGTGTCTTAATGTCTGTCTCCAGTTCCACCTGATGCAGGGCGGCTTTCTGTTCAAGAAGCCGCTCGAGCATCAGGAAGGTGGAATTCCACCTGGTGGAGACATCCTGGATAAGGGTGTGCACCAGGGACCCTTGCTCAGCCTGCTTCTCCCAGAGGAGCTCGCTGCCCTTCACGCTGCAGCTGAAGAAGCCCACCAGCTTCCTCCCCCACTCGACCAGGAAGCTAAGGGTGCCTGGCCCAATCCCCTTCTCCCCAAGCCCAGAGCGTTCTTCACCATGAGATGGAGGGTGTGTGTGGCACAAGGGATGCTTGTGAAGCCCCCATCATGGACTGCCTCTAGTATATTGGCCCCGTTGTCCGTGACCAGACACCCCTTGGTGAAGGCTGAGCCTGGCGTGACCCACTCCCTCACCATGGTGGCCAGGGCTGCCTCTAGGTTCCTCATGGTGTGGGAGCTGTCCATGACCTAGGCCTGAAGGAGGGCCCACTTATACCATGCTCCAGGTCCCCTCCTGCCACTGCCAAGCTCTGCCTCTGGGTCCTGCCACCCAGATGGGTGAAATAGGAGGAGGATGTCTGGATTAGGGAGCTGGAAAATGCTGAGAGAGAGGGAGCCTTCTGAAACGCCTGCTGTTCAGGAACAGTGACTAGCTCAGAAGGTATTGGGAAGGGGGGAGGCAGACAGTTTTGTTTCTTGCTGCGCCCGCCTCACCGCAAGCCCCATTGGCTCCATGCAGCCTAGCCCATGGCCAATCGCAGACTGCCAAGCCAGTAGTCTGAGGTGAAAAAGGATAGTGATTCAGCAGGCTGGCTGCTACTCCAAGCCAGTCTCCACCCTCCACCCCTGATGCCTGCAAGTCTGCTCCTCAGCTGAGTCAGATGACTCCCCCTCCCTGCTATGTTTGGCCTTCCAGTGACCTGACAGTAGACCACGTTTTAGCCAGCCGAACTCAACCGAACACGATCCGAACTGACTGAAGTGTTCGGCCATTTCGATGTTCGAAATTGAGTTCGGTTCGGTATGTACGGGTTCGGTCGTCCAAACAGGCCGAGTTCGGGCTGAACTCGGAACTTCCGAACCGCGTTCGCCCATCCCTAGTCTTTTTTCAGGCAGGTCTCCTGAAAACAAATAATGTCAAAATTGGAAAGGAATTCTATCCAGTCCTCATCCATAACTTTTGATTTTAAACTCGCTATATTCCATGAGGCAAACGAGAAAGGTCTGTTGGTCTCTACCCGATGTAATCAGGGGCTCTGGGCTTCTTTCAACTTATTGGGTTTCCTGTGTATCCCTTGAAGGAGCGAGCAAATACCTGCTCCTACTTCCTGTCAATGGGCACACAGGCCAACTCTATTTGTAGTAAACTTGGATCCAGGATAGCCACATTACTCCCTAGCTTGGGCCCCCAAATCTGAACATCTTTAAGGGGTCTCTGCGGGTCTTGGTGGGTGACCAGCCAGCTGAGATGTAACAGAAACGGTTTCCTTACTATTGGCTGGACTTCCCTGTTCTGCAACGTCCAGACATCAAACTGCAGTCAAGGACTCCACGTCATTGAGCGGCTCGTATGGAATCGTAGCATGCACTATATGGGGAGCCGTATAGTCCAGCTCAGTTATCTGGACGCTCCCTCTAAGTTGGGCCAGCCTATGGAGGAAAATGTCCTGATCTATGGGAGGGAGGGTCTTAAACAGGTCCAGAACCATAGGGACAGTCTTTATGTTGGAACCCGTAAATAAAAATTCACCTACCTTGCTTGCTAGGAGCTGTTTCCCAGATCTTTGCATTGGGCTCACATTAATACCTAACTCTCCCCTATTAGAGTCTGCTATCTGAGCTACATCCTCTATATCCGGAGCCTGAGGGATGTTTTCTTTTTTATTGCCTGCATTACAACTCAGGAACTGGAAAGAGACAGCATTGCCCAGAGGCTGTAAATCCGTTATGAACTCCATAAGATCAGCTTGGTCCATCTCTCCCTTTTGGGCCAGTTCCTGATGTGACTCTCCTACATTTTCCTCCTGGGATTGACTCCTGGAAACTTCCAAGATCCTGTCTGATTCACTACTCCCTTGCCCTTCTCTGTCCTCTCTTCTTGGGCGTGGGATACCTGTCCAATTTTGGGGGCTGAAGAGGAACGTCCAGAGCTCCGATGCCCAACCAGCACAGAGTTTGGCGAGGAAATTTGTAAGTTTTGGCCCAAAAGCTTCCTCTCTGTTCCCCGAACCTCACGAGCATAACTCAGAACCCTATCAATCGATATGCCTCTATGCTTTAATGATTTCCTGGCTCTAAAAATGACCCCTACCCATAATTTAGATATAAAATGCAAACGAATATGGTACTACCAATTCCCAGGGGCCAGATATTCTATCCTTTTGATGTGCTTTGTTCTCAGATCCTTTTTCAGCAGACAAGATAGATTATTTGTGATATCAGTCACATGCTCCCATGAATGAAGGACTCCGTTATAGTCAGGTCCTATAAAGAGATGAATCGCCATTTCCCTGATTACAGATGTTCATGTTTATAAAAGCCCTTCTTGTGACTATTATTATTTCCTTGGATTGTTTCCCGTGACTTAGAGCTACAGCAGGGCTATCTAATTTATCTAAAATTGCCCGTAATTGTTGTTTGACCTTAGTTATTGAATTGCTCAATTCCGAGATACTAGCAAACAGAATTTCCACTGTTCTTGCTATCAGGTCAGTCTGTTGAGAGAGAACTTCATTGGAAGTGAACTCAAGCCTCTCAGTGTGGTCCTTACGCAACTCAGAGGGGAAGTGCAGCGACGACTGTAGTTCTAGTTTAGACAAATCTATAGAACCCCCTTCATCGTTAGGCAAATAGTCAAATCAGTTATATAAGGGAAGACCAACCCCCGTCTCCACTGTCTTCCTATCCCTTTTTACATGCTGAGTAGGGAGACCTTCCGCAGGGGAAAGGGAAATCTGTAACCCCCTCTTCCGATCCATCCTTCCCTCCTGTGTAACTCAGTATTCACCCTCTATTAAAGCATAGGATGATAATGGCTGAACCACACCCTCAATATAACAACTCCAATTTAGCAATATCTTGCGGAAAATAACAAAATCTCCAGCACCCGCACCTTGCCGTCGCCTAAGGCCGCGCGCACAAGGGCACACCCTTGCGTGCAATGTCCTTCGGCGCTGCCGCAGGCACAAAGTTCCCTTTAGTAGGCCAGCTGGTGGAGCAAATCAGCCCCAATGTCCAGGCTCAGGTGCAGGCAGTTCAGGTAAGCACGGGAGGCAATGATCCTGGGGGGAGCAGCCCCAGCAGTAAAAACACAGCACAGACTTCGCTCAGTCACTGAGAAACGTTGCCAGAGTCATTCAAGCGGCAGAGGCATCGGCACAAACCCAGCAACCCCAAGCTGGTTTCTCCAATCTACCAGGGCACAGCTCACCACTCTCACTGTCCTCCTCCGCTATTTTTGGTTGCTGTGATGCACGGTGTCTCAGCCCAATCGTGAGTCACTTCAGGACTGGGACCACCCATGTTTGGCCGCTACCATCTCACTCAGTCTCATTTTCTTTAGCATTCACTGTTCTCCAGTAGGGCATCCCCAAGCTGCAAGGAAACCTAGATTACTCCAGACTGCTATCCAGGTACTGAAGCTAGGCCAGGATGGAAGAAGAAGCCTGGGCCTGGGTTGTGGGAAGAGGACCAAGCCAGGGCTGGGCTAAGCCTGGATCTTGGGACTGGGGCTAGTAGGTAGGGCTTGGGATGTCGGAGGAGCTGTGTTTCCAGAGCTAGCATTAGGATATTGAAGACTGCTATGGACTATGTATGTGTATCCTGATCTGGATACAGACTGTGTGGTGGTGGAGAAACATGCGTCGAAGCATAAGAAATTGTGTATTGCTGTAAAGATTTAAGGGTCTAAAAGTAAAGATATTTGAGGACTAAAGCCAATCTAGTGAATTATTATAGTGTTGGACTTTCATGTAGTGATTTGTGAGAGCTAATTTCCCATAAGAGTGATCCTCGGGGGTCGGCTCCTGCAGAGACTTACCCCCAGGAATTTTACCCTGTCGCAGTAAGGGTAAGCAAACTTTTGAGCCACACAAGACTCTTCATCAGGTAATGGGTTATGACTTGCCACATCAAGTTCTGACTTGCCTACTGCCTGATGAGTCCTGTGTGGCTCAAAAGCTTGCATGCCCTCACCCAAAAAGTTGGTAATTAAATTCAATGTCCTTTTAGGTGGATATATGCCAAAAATAATTTGACTTCAAAAAAAGAAACTCTGCAAACAATGAGAATGCTAGTTAGAAAGAAATGAAAAGGAGTAGTTATGGGCTGAGTGTCCAAATTCCTGCTAGAGATATTGTGTAAAAACAGATGGGACAATAGCTCATTTTGGCACAGGATCCACCAGTATGCCTGTTCATGCACCACCAGCTGTTAGCCCAGGACTGCCCTGCGGTGGGTAGGGGGCAAGCTCAGGCTGCGTCCTCGGAAAATCTCCAAGGACACAGCCCAGGCTATGGGCCGGCCACACAGGGCAACGCGGGGCAATGTGGACTAAGCACATGTGTTCAGTCCTTGCCATACCCAGATTGGGGTACGGGCTGCCATGGATGAGTGCCATGGCTGTCTGTCATGGCAGGGCACTGGGAGCAGGGTGGGGCCAGCTTCCTGCATGTTTGTTTAGCTCCCCATCCTACCCGGCTGGGCGAGAAGTGAGACAACTCTGTGGCTGTGGTCACATTTGTTTGGTGCCCGTCCCCAGCCGTGTCAGTTGCAGTTTCCAGCCCTGGGCCAGGCTAGGCAGCTGCTGCGTCGCCTGCACACTTGCTTTTACTCATGGTGTGAGGCCCCCAGGTCTCAAAGCTCTGGTCCCGGAGGTTGAAGTGCTCTCTTACCTGCCAGCCCCTCATCTGGGTCTGACTTCAGCCCAGTTCTCTCACCTCATGTCTCCTCCCAGTTCTTGTCCTGATCACACCCATGTGCTCTCTACTTGTAATCTCCTTCTCTCTTTCTGTTCTGGTCCCACCTCCTGGCTTCCTGATTGTCTACTGGTCCATATGTAAGACATACTGGTTCCCACAGGAAGTTGGATGGAGCAATACTTTTACACTCCATCTTCCCCATTCTGTTCTTCTTAACCCCATGTGCTCTAGTGTGGCTCTGTTCCTTTCCCTCTGCTTTAGTCCCAGTTTCCAACCCTCATTTAGTTTCCTCTTGTTCCTTGTTCCCTTGGCCCTGTCTTGGTGTCTCCCTGATCATGTTCCAGTCCTAATCCCTTGTTCCCTACTTCTGTGTTGTCCCCTTTCCCTTAGCTTGTGTTCCTCTCATGCACTTCTCTTCCTTCGCCTGACGTCCATGATGAGTCCACTCTGAGTCACTCTCTGACACTCAGGCTTATCTGATGAGCTCTCCTTAATGCATAGAGTAATGAGGTCTCCCCTTTTACCTGGTTCCCAAGCCCCCTTCCTCACTCCCAGATCTGTCCTCCTCCCTGCTCAAGTTCATCCTGTCTTCCTCCCTGTTCTGACCCCCCTCTAGTGTTACACATGGGGACCATTTAAAAACACCATAATATGGTTCAGATTAAATGTGCACCAAAATAGAAAAAGATAGCAAGAGGACCAAAATGAATGCCAGTATGACTAAGCAGTAAAGCAGGGGTGGGGAACCTCAGACCCAGGGGCCAAATGTGGCCCATGGCAAGTTTTTATGTGGCCCCTTTCCACTTCCTGGATCTGATCCTTGGATCCAGTTCCTACTACCAATCACTGAAAAACTGAGCTCTAGTGAAGGGAGCAGAGAAGAGGTCATGCATACAAGGATAGGGGACAGTTCCATGGCACAGTTCCATGATTTGGGCCCTCTTTTCCTTGAGTGCATTACTTAAGCACCCCTGTCCCAACTTCTGTGTGGCCCTCGAGCTTGTGCAAGCATTCAAAGTGGGCCACAGGAGGGAAAAGGTTCCCCACCCCTGAAGTAAAAGAAGCTATTAGAATCATAAAGACATCATTTAAACAACAGAAATCAAGTCCAAATTGGAGGAAAAGAGTTCAATGTAAATCTGTAATTAGGCAGACCAAGAAGAAACTTGAGGAGTTACTTGCTAATGATGCAAAAATCTAATAATAATTTCTACATCAGAAGAAGGAAGCCTGCCAAAGAGTTGGGCCATTAGATCATCAGGGTGCAAGGCAGGATAAGTCAATTGTAGAGAAGCTAAAAAATTGTTTGCACCAGTTTCCACCGCAGATGATGTTGGGGAGACATCCACACCGGAACCATCTACACCATGATGTGTCAAGAGATTGCCTGAGCTGATTCAGTCTCCTGACCACTTCCTCTTCCTGCTCATCCATGTGTGTACCAATTATACCTTTAGCATATCAGAAGTGATGACTCTGACTGTCTGGGTAGGTGGGTGAAGGGGTTGGGAGCCCAGGTGGTGTTCTCATCAATCCTTCCTGTCAAAGGTTGGGGCCCAGTTCAGGACAGATGCATCCTTGAAGTGAGTGCCTAGCTGCACAGAAGGTATTGCCATGAGAGCTTCCGCTTCTTTGACCACAGGGTGACATTCCACAAGGAAGGCTTGCTAGGAAAAGATGGGATCCACTGAAAAAAGTTTGCGAATAACATCTTTGTTCATTGATTTACCTTAAACTAAATACCATGAGGGACAGTGATGAAAGCTCACAAACAAGGCTACAGGTGAGTACAGAAGGTGGGGGCCTGAACAATGAGTTGGAAACAAAGCGTACTATTGGGATTTGCGGTGAAGGCCAAGAGAAAGAATAACAACATAAGTAGTTCTATAATGGGTCAGACCAATGATCCGTCGAGCCCAGCATCCTGTCTCCAACAGTGGACAAGCTCTTTCTCTTGGAAGAAGTACCCAACAGGTCACAATGGGCAATCCATTCCCTGGGGTTCCAGTCCCCCAACAGTAAGAGGTTACGTTCCCCAAACCTACTTGACTAATAGCCATTAATGGACCTATCCTTCAAGAACTTATCCAATCCCTTTTTAAAACTAGCTTACACTACCGGCCGTGACCGCTTTCTCTGGCAGTAAGTTCCACAAGTTAATTGTGCACTGAGTGGGAAAAATACTTTTTCTTATTTGTTTTAACTCTGCTACGAGTTAATTTCACGGAGTGTCCCCTTGCTCTAGTACTCTAAGAGAGGGTAAATAACCACTCCCTATTTATGTGTTCCACACCACTCATGATTTTGTAGACTTCTATCATATCCTCTCCCAGTCATCTCTTCTTCAAGCTGAAGAGACCTAACATATCAAGACTCTCCTCATACGGGAGCCATTTCATACCCTTGATAATTTGTGTTGCCCTTCTCTGTACCCTTTCTAGTTCTATTATATCTTTTCTTGAGATGAGGCAACCAGAACTGCACACAATATTCTAGGTGAGTTCATACCATAGATCGATATAGAGGCATTACAATATTTTCACTTTTATTCTCTACCCCTTTCCGAATGATTCCTAACATTCTGTTTGCTTTTTTGACGGTCACTGCAAACCGAGCTGAAGATTTCATTGTATTGTCCACCATGGCCCTTTACACATGGACACTCTAACATTGATAAAATGGGAGTTACATTTATTAGACATGTTGCAGGGCACCCATAGAGTACACCTGCAGCCCTACAACATGTATAATAAAATGTAACACCCATTTTATCAGTGTTAAAGTGTCTGTGTGAAAAGGGCCAATGACTCCAAGATCCTTTCCTGAGTGGTAACTCCTAATTTAGCATCAAGTACACATTGCATGGGACCCACTACCAATAATCTCAAGTATCTATGCACTAATGTGAGGAGTATGGGTAACAAACAGGATGAACTGGAAGTCAAAATACATAAGGGGAAATATGACCTATTTGGCCAATAGAAGAGCTTGTAGAGCAGACTAATAAACTAAACAGTAATAAGGCACCAGGACCTGATGATATTTTACCCACAAATTCTGAAATTTTGGGCTTATGTCACACTTTCACAGCTTGACATATTGGGAGGTATGCAATCCCATTGTATTAGGCCCTAAACAATCATATAGAGTCAGTTTCTGCCCTGAAGCCCTTACAATCTGGGACATATGTTCACTGCATTTTCCCTATTGCTGCCAATGGGAAAAGCACAGTGAATATGGGTCCCTGCTGACAATATAAATTTACAAGGCAAACAAAGATGGAGAGTGAAAACCAAGGCAAAGTCATTTGTCCAAGTCACAAATGCCCTGTGAACAGAGAGAACAAATGATGGAAGGAATGCAGGTGCCTGCTCATAATCATGTCGCTGAAGAGCACGCTCTTCACGTATAGGAATGAACACAGCTAGTTTAAATGACCAGTATTTTCCAAAAAAGAAACAAGGGCTGTATGACAACAGAAGGTGGTCCAATTAAAGGTATCCTCTAAACTTCTTGTCTCCATCTCTTACATTTGGGACCAACACAGCAACCACACTCTCTCCAAAAAAGAGAGCCTTCCAGAGGTCCCGTTTCGGACAGCTGCTCATTTCAGATACAAGGATAGAAGGTGGAATGAAGAGAGAACAGTGACATTTCATGCTGCAATACCGATTACTAATGCAGGCCTTGGATATGCCCCAAGGATGGAAGAGTTAGTGTGGGCCACAGCTATATCCTATGCTGATGTGTCAGAAAATCAGACTGGCTACTTGGATCAATGAGTCACAAGTGCTGGGGGAAAAGAATCCCAAACTTTCTTTGTATCAGAGTAATTCTAAAGATCTGATATTTGCCATGAAATCTATACAGGGAAGTCTGAAATACTCAGAAAAATAATGCCAATACAAAACATAAACCAGAGCCAGTTATGTAAATGCTGCTGGCACGGATAGAAAAGATCTACTGGATTTCCTCAAAAAATGACAGTTGCTATTTTGGAGTTGCCAGAGGATGAAGATGCTTCCTGTATTGATTGATGCTAAAAAATACTCACCCGAAACCAACCCAAGGGTACTCCTTCCAACAACATAACGCTCGTGACTTTAGTGGAAATGAGAGATAAGGAAAGGATCCTTCAGGCAACCTGGAAAAGGAGAAGCATTGAATTCAAAGGGCAAATGATAACGATTTCTCCAGACTTCAGCCAAAAGAGACAAGAAAGAGGGAAAGAGTTGGTAGAACTTTTAAAAAAGCCTTTGTAGATTGTTAAATCGAAGCGTGCCTCACATCTCTTGAAACTGTGAGTTCTACATAAAAATAAAACCTACCTCTTCTGGGGATGCAGAATCAGCGGAACAGCTTTTTACCAATATCATTAGCTACTGCTCCAGGATGCTCAAAGAAGGGGCTTAGCTAGTTGCCTGGAACCCAGGTTGTGGAGCCTCAGAAGTGGGACCCCTGTGCAGGGGTGTGTGTGGGAGGTATACCAATGGTGTAACTTTGAACTAAAAATTTTTTTGGGGTGGATGCTGGATTCCTTTGGCCCATGTAGACCCCACTTCCATGACCTTGGAACTGTTGGGGGAGGGCATTTGTCAGGGATGTGTCCCTCACACCCTCCCACTATAATTATGCCCATGTAATCAGAGCTGGTCTTAGCGTAAGTGGGGCCCAGGGCAGGAAACAAATGTGGACCCCGTAGGCAGGGCCAAGGGGCACTTCCCGACTCAGGGGGCGCTCCCCGGGCCTGGGCTCAGGGATGGACAGAGGGGCACTCCCCTCTGCCCATCCCCAAGCCTGACCGGCCATTCGGATCACTTACCTGATCCGCTGTCACCACTGCCACCGCCTCTGCCACCTCCGACCTGGGCCCCGAGTCAGGCTCGAAGCTTCAGGTGGGGCAGGCACCGTGGCAGCAGATGATATCTTCCGCCGTGCTGTCTGCCACCACTGGAAGTTCTGCTGCCCACCCACCCCCTCTGCCTCCCTCATTCCCCCTAGCCAAGACTCTGACAGGCAGCGGGGGAGGGGGGGGCACGGGGTATTGAAGAGGTGGGGCCTCTGCCTCTCCCTCACTCCTGCTGGCCCCCTCCACTGCCTGTCAGTTGGAGTCAGCCAGAGTTCCTGTGCTCGGGGGCCCCAGCTCCCAGCCACTGTCAGGCCGGAAGCTGGGGTCCCTGAGTGTGGGCCCATTCCCCAGGAACGTGGTCTGGGGCGACTGCTCCAAGCTGCCCCACGGTAGGGCTGGCCCTGCATGTAATATATATTACACTTTCAGGAAAGAGACTCGATTGATAAAACAGGTAAATTTAGTAGATTCAAATTCTGAATCTGGGCCTTTAAGTAGCAGCAGATTCTGGATTGGCTCCTCTACAAGCAGCAGCAACACAGGGTGTCTTCAGACGTTACGAGATCACGGTGAACCACGGTGAATACCCACCTGTGGTCACCGTGTCTCAAACGTCTGTTTGCGGTGCGCCAGATGTTGGCCACGGTGAATCCTCACATGGGGTCCGTTTGAACCACTCTTCCCGGGCTAGCCGGGGGAAGGTCCCGGGAAGCGTGGTCAAACGGACCCCAGGCCGTGACCAATGAAAAGTCACGTCTGGCCGCGCGCCACGGCCCGGGATCCCCGGCGGGATCCCGGGCCGTGGCACATTCGGCCGGATGCGGCGGCCGCATTGGCCCCGCCGCCCGCCCGTCTCCTCGTAGGGCGGGCGGCGGGGTGCATGGAGGGGCCGAGGCCGTGCGGCCGCACGTTGCGCTGCGTGGCCCCGGCCCCTCCCACTTTCCCCGCCGGGATCCCCCCGGCACGTCTGTTGTGCCGTTACGGGGTGACCCTGGCGGGGAACGAAGCCGGTGGTTCCGGTACGGGGCCAAAGGGCCCCGTATCATCTGAAATCACCCACACTCTGCCTTCTGACCTAGGGTAGTTCTTGCTCCTCCATTGGAACTTAAAAGTGGTAGCTTCCCATTCCAAATAGCTACTAATACAGCTATTTAGTCAAAGTATAAACATAACAGCAGTGAATATGAAAGAAAACACCCCCAACTACTAATTCCTGCAGTTACATTAATTTTAAAACCCTTGCATATAAAACAGTCTGCAAACTCCCTTTCACAAAGGGGATCAGAAATTAATGGGGTAGGCAATGGGAAAGGATATTTTCCATCAATTCAGGGCAGGACCCAAGGAGCTTTTATCAGAGGCTCTCGTACAGCCAGAGTTTAAAACTACTTGCCCCTTAACGAGGGAAGGGATGGTGTTGCCTGCAGGATAGGGAACTGGGGCACCAGGACTCCTCAAGGCTGAACTAAATATGATTTATTCTGACTTCACAACACACACAGGGATAATTCCGTGGGCACTCACTTGTGACTATTGTTAATCTAATATTATCCAAACACTTAACTGTGCTTCATAAAGAAAGCCCTGGAGCAGCCTAGTCCATGAGGATCCAGGAGATAGAGCTGTGCAGCCTGTGTGCAGCCAGGGTCTGGAAGCTTCTTCTGAGACCTGAACCATAAAGCAGCTCCCAGAGTTACAACAGTGTTGCAAAACAGTCAAGCTCTGCCACAAAGCACAACTGCTGCAAACAACAACAGTCCCATACATAATAGCCAGAATTATTTTTAGATGGACACCTGCTCGGCTCCTGCTCGGCCCCACACCGGGTGGCCCATCTGTATAAAGGTGGGCCACCCTGGGGTGAGGAGAAGCAGGAGCTATAGTGGCTGGCGATCCGTCCTCAGCTCTATGGTGTGTGGGAAGGGGTGCCTCACAGGAGGACTGTGGTCTGCAGCTGCTGCCTCTGAGTAAACCCGCCGGAGCAGACCTAGGGGTGGCCACCTAAAAACACCATCTAAAAGCACCCAACCTCTTATTAGCTTATGGTGACACAGTTGTTTTGGGACAAGATAAAAACCGATTGCTTCTTCACAGTCTCTCTAAATAACTGATATGTCTATTGATTGGCTTTTCCTCCCAGTATATTCTCCCTCTTCCTTGTAGAAATGGCATCTGGTTAAATATAAATATAATTTGGATTCTAATTCACTCATAAAAGCACATGGTGCTCTGAGTGCCATGATTCTACTATTTCAGTGCAGTTCCAGATCAAAATGTTGCATCAAAGTGTTATCTCACATCTTGTAGATAAACTTGTAGGGACAGGATCAGGAAGGCTAAAGCTCAGAATGAGCTGAGACTAGTGAGGGATGCTAAGAACAACAAAAAGGGATTTTCCAGGTATGTTAGGCGTGAAAGGAAGAATAAGGAAATGGTAATTCTTCTGATAGGTGAAAGTGCTGAAATGTTAATAGGGGAAGGCGGAACTGCTCAACTCCTATTTTTAAGAACATAAGAAGTGGCATACTGGGTAAAACCAGTACTCCACTGAGCCCAGCACCTGTCTCCGACAGTGGCTAATCTCGGTTGCTTCTCTTGGAGGAAGTACCCATCAGGTCACTATGGGGTGATCCATTCCCCTGTTATGTGTTGGGTGAAAAAATACTTTTTTATTTGTTTTAAGTCTGCTACCCATTAGTTTCATGGAGTGTCCCCTAGTTCTAGTACTATTTGAGAGTAGGGATGGGTGAACAGAACGGAGTTCGGAAATTTGGTTCAGTTCGGTTCGGTTTGAAATTCGAGTTCGGAAATTCAGTTCGGTTCAGTTCAGTTTGAAATTCGAGTTCAGTTCGGAAGTTCAGTTCGGTCAACCGAACAGACTGAGTTCGGTTGAATTCCGATCTTCCGAACCAAGTTTGGCCATTCAAAACCAGTTTTTTGGGTGTGTATTGCCACTAGAGATGGGCGAACAGAACGGAGTTCGGAAATTCGGTTTGGTTCAGTTCAGTTTGAAATTCGAGTTTGGTTCGGAAGTTCGGTTCGGTCAACCGAACAGACCGAGTTTGGTCCGAACTCCGAACTTCCGAACCGCGTTCGTCCATCCTATTTGAGAGGGGAAATAACCATTCCCTATTAATGTGTTCAACACAACTCATGATTTTATGAACTTCTATCATATCCCGTCTGTTGTCTCCTCTCCAAGCTGAAGAACCCCAGCCTGTTCAGCCTCTAGGGGAGCCATTCCATACCCCTTATAATTTTTTTTGCCCTTCTCTGTACCTTTTCTATTTCTACTATATCCTTTTCGAGTACTATATCTATTTCTTAGGGGTGGGAATTTCGTTTTCAGATAAAACCAAAAGTACCCGAAAATGGCCATTTTGGATTAATCTGAAATTTCAGTTTTTTTGGTTTCGGTACAGTGACAGATTTGAGTGATAGGTTCCAAATTACCAGTAGCAAGTCTGCAATTTCATATTTGTGTTCCTTCAGAACTCTGGGGTGAATAGCATTTGGTCCCAGTGATTTTCTACTATTTAGTTTGTCAGTTTGCTCCAGAATCTCTTCCAGAGTCATGTTGAACTGTGACAGCTCCTCCGATTTATCACCTACAAAGAAGAGTTCTGGTGTGGGTATCTCCCCAACATCCTCTGCAGTGAAGACCAAAGCAAAGCATTCATTCAGCTTCTCTGCAATGACTTTATCCTCCTTGAGTGCTCCTGTTACCCCCCAGTTGAATCTCTAGCAGGCCTCTTGCTTCTGATATATTTTAAAACGTTTTCATTATTAGTTTTTGCCTCTTTCGTGAGACTCTCTTCAAATTCTCTGTTGGCCTGTCTTACTGATGTTTTACATCTAATTTGCCAGTGCTTATGCTCTTTCCTATTTTCCTCATTAGGACTAGCTTTCCATTTTTAAAGGATGCCTTTTTGACTCTAATAGCCTTCTTCACCTGACCACTTAGCCACACTGGCAAGTGTTTGGTCCCCTTGCTCCCTTTTTTAACCTGGGCTTCCAAGATTGTGTGTTAAAATAATCTCCACTCCTCTTGAAGACATTTAATTCTCACCACTGCTCCTTTTGTTTCCTTCTAACTCGTTTTCTCATTTTAGCATAGTCTCCCTTTTTAAAAGTTAAATGTTACTGCGGTAGTTTTATTTATCATTCTCCGTCCAGTAATTGTCAAATTTGATTATATTGTCATCAGTATTGCCAAGTGGCTCCACCACTGTTACCCCTTGCACCCAGTCCTGCACACACTACTTTACTAGATCTAAAGTAGTTCCTCCTCTTGTTGGTTCCAGGACCAGTTGCTCCAAGCAGCAATCATTTATGTCATCTAGAAACTTTACCTTAATATCATGCCTGGAGGAGACATTCACCCAGTCAATATTAGGATAATTGAAATCACTCTATTATGGAGTTACTGATTTTAGTAGCCTGTCTAATCTTCTCTAGCATATCATAATCAGTCTCACCATCCTAGTCAGGAAGGTGATAGTATAGCCCCAGTGCTATACACTTCTCCATTAGACATGGAATCTCTTGTATCCATAGAGATTCTAGAGTATAGTTCCCTTCCTGTAAAATTTTAATCCTACATGACTCAATGCTGTCTTTAACATATAGAACCACTCCACCACCAGCTTGATCTACTGTGTCATTTTGATACATTTTGTACCCTGGTTTTACAGTGTCCTATTGGTTATCTTATTTCCACCAGGTCTCTGAGATGACTGTTATGTCTAGCCCTTCATTTAGTACCATACACTCTAATTCTCCTATTCTCCTTTTGAGACTTCTAGCATTTGACACGTAAATGTATTCTTTTTATTCTTATTCTTATTCTGCTTATTATAAATAACTGTTTTGGGTATTTTGGAATCATTTATATTTGTTCTGCACTGATTTCTGCCTGAGTTCCCTCAGCTTAGCCCTCCTGCATTTCTGCAGGTATTTCTGATCCCAAAGGCTGCTAAAAAATAATAAAGTTGTTTTGGCAAGCCTGAACCACTCCTCCCCACCATGTTGTCACCCGCCGCCGCCGCCAGCGGCGTTCACACCAGCACCCCCCGAGGCCTAGGGCCCCCACAAACCTGGACACGAGGCAACAGTCCGACCCCAGCTCAACACAGGCAGCCGGAAGGGCACGGGAGGCAGCGGAGCCACGCCCCCCGCAGTGCCGCTCTGAGCGGCTGCAGAGATCAGCTGAAAACACTCACGCAGAGCCACGCCCCCCCTGCGTCGCTCTGAACGGCTCCGCGTGCACGCAGGGGGTGGAGCTGGCCCCTTATCAGGCAGAGGCACAGTAAGCTCCCTGCCGGTGATCAGAGCAGATGCTTGTGGAGAGACTGGCCCCCCACTGAGAGATAAGTGCAATTGACTAGAGTATTCCTGTTGTGATTTTTCCTGGATTGCTTCCTTGCTTCCCTTCTCCCTTTCCTTCCTCCCCTGCGTGACTATTTCAAAGGTATATTGTGATAGAGTGTGTGTAATCCCTTCCCTGCATTCCTGGTCAGCAAGGTGGGTGAAAGGGCCTTCGGGCCAGGGTGTCAGCTTCCCCCCCTTCCCTGGGTTACCATCCCCTCCATTATCGTGTGATAGTCTTGACCCATATTGTTCCCTTTACCTGGGTCCCTTCCCCTGGCTCCCACCACATTCCTTCCCCACGGAGGTTGTACCTTCCCCCCCTGGTGTGGAAGCGCTTGTGTGGACCTAGAGTTAGGTGAGAGCTCTGAGCCCTATGATGATAGGGGCCTATACTCTTGGTGCGAAAGCATACTGAGTGGCCCACACTCTATCCTGACGGGCAACTGGGACCCCTCCGTAACCTTCAGAGCGGTGTGTTTGTACAGGGTGTGTGGGTT
>QEPC01006863.1:4836340-4868890 GCA_003113815.1 Sphenodon punctatus
GGGTGGCAAAAAAAGGGTCACTGGAAGGTCAAACGTGACAGGGAGGGGTAGTCAGCTGAGGAGCAGACTTCCAGGCACCAGGGGTGGAGAGGCTTGCAAGAAACGAAACTATCTGCCTCCCCCCTTCCCAACACCTTTTGAGCTAGTCACTGTTCCTTAACAGCAGGCGTTTCAGAAGGCTCCCTCTCCCAGCATTTCCCAGCTCCCCAATCCATTGCAATCCTCCTCCCATTTCACTCATCCAACCCATCTACCCCCATATTCTCATTCATTTATTCAGCTTAGCTTAGATAGATTTAGTGGTTACTTTTTGTTTTTACCCTTCCCTGTGTTCCCTGTGTTCAATTTTCCTTCCTCCCTCCCCCCTCCATTGACTCCTTTCCCTCTCCCATATATTCCATCCCAGATTCCCTTCCCCTGTTTTTTCATTTAGAGTAGGATTATTAGATTGCTTTAAGTTTCATTTCAGTTTTGTATTGAAATGAAACTTAAACCTTAAACTGAAACCTTGTGGTGTTTGTGATCCCCTCCATCCCATAGATAGATAGATAGATAGATAGATAGTAGACAGTTGTAGGAGTTAGCTGTGTACTTATTAGATAATGTACTAATTAGATAATGTACTTATTAGATAATCCATTTAGTTCATAGCATTTAGAATAGTTAATAGCAGTTAGATTTAGTGTAGATAGATATAATATTAGATACAAAAATTAAATAAAAAACCCCATATAAAAACACAAAAACCAAATAAAAAACTAAAAAACCATAAAACAAAAAAACCATATAAAAAACAAACAAAAAAACCCATAACAAAACATTTCCCAAATGGCCAAACCTGAACTGAACAGCTGAACCGAACGGCCGAACCCGGCAAACTAATTGAACGACCAAACCGAACGGCCGAACCGAACGCAGCCGAGCCGAGCGGCCGAACCCGAACGGCGATCTGTTCGCCCATCCCTACCCACCACCACCCGGGTAAGTCCATGGCAGTGGTGGGTGCCATCACGTCTGAAAAAACCCATTGTAATCTGCATTGGGAGTAGAAGTGGGCCATCCGGTTGTCATATGGCCTACCAGCCTTAAAACTGAATGCCACTAATTAGCACAAAAAACTAATGCAGATAGACTTCCTAGGCTGCTTTTAAAATAGTGCACAACCTGGTATGAAGAGAGATTACACTGAATACCTCAACCACTTGTTTGAATACAATCCAGATCTTTCAGTGGGAGTTCGGTGCACAGCTGCTTTAGACACTTTTAAAAATTGTACCTGAGTTTACTTTAGAAACCTTATTTTTTTACAGGAAGAATGAACTCAGTGTCCAATCTAGGGAACTGTGGGAAATGGTGGAAGGGTCCTTTTCTTAACCTAGGAATGTGTGATGGACACACACACTGACTCAGCCTTTAGAAAATGCAAAATGTTACCATAATGAACTTTTGATGTTCAATTAAACAAACAATCTCCTTCAGTGGATGAGCTCCCTGTATCTCAGCCTCCGTGGGTCTGTATGTTATGCATAGGTTGTTATTTCTAGCCAACTCCTGGGCCCCATATGTTGGAGTCTCCCACCTGGATCACTGTATGCCATCTGTGGGCTGGGGCGCCTTGTGTTTGAGGGTCTGTAGACCTACAATTTATGCCAGTGCTTCTCATGTCAAGTTTATTCAGAGATTCCATGTATCGTAACATCTGGGGCCCTGTGCGGTCATAGCATCTGCATGTGCCTGTCTCTGGCCTTGCAAGGACTCACAGTAGGGGAAGGATGTCTCTTCTGGGCAAAAGAGCCATTGGTCTAGAAAGTGGCTGCCCTTAGTTTTTAAAGGAGTCTCATCAAAATCTGAGAGGTATGGTTCATAAGAAAGCCTTAGCTATCCAGCATACCTGTTCACTGGATAAAGGCAGCAGTGCTGAAGAATCTAATTATAAGTGCAAACCGTGAGAGTTTACACAACAGATTCCTTAGCCTTCACCAACAAATTACTCTATGTGGCACTTACTTAGCTGAAAACTTTCTAATAATGGCAGACTCACAATCGGAGTGAGCAGCATTTATCTATTGGTCCCCTATTAATCTAGCTGTTAAGGTATACTATGCTACACTTTTGTGACTCTTGGTTTACCTGAAGAATTAATATCTGATAAACTGGCCCCTGGTTTACATCTCCGGTATTAGAAGAGTTCTAGCAGCCTGATAGTATTTGACATGTTTTATCTGTTCCTGCTATCACAGCGCTTTTTAGGACTTTTAAAACTGCCATGAAAACTGTGTAGAGAGATAGACTATCTTGAAATCGGAAAATAATTTCTTTCCTGTTATCTTATCAGACAACACCACATACTTCTACAAAATGTGTGCCCGTTGAACTACTAATGGGAAGATGTTTTTGGAGGAGAAGCTCATTTGGGTAACTATAGAACACTCTCTATTGAACTACAGAACACTTTCACTAGCACAGGCCTCTTGGCAGCTAAACGTTTTGTTCATTAAAGTGAAGAGTTTGTAATAGCGAAGGACAATCAAGATGACATTTAGTAACAATCAAAATACTAGGAATGGAATCACCAGGTATGTTATAACTTAGGGTCTGCAATATGAAGAATGTTGTAGCAAGAGCACAATAAACTTGACAAAATGTAGTCTTGTGAATGAAGTATTGGATTTAGACTTGGGAGAGCAGCAGGATTCAAATCTCATTCTAGGCACAAAATCAGTGGGTGGCCTGGGACAGCCTCAGTTCCACAGCTGTAAAACTGAAATAGTTATTGGGAATAATAGCAGGGAACTAAATGAGGATTTTAAAGCATTTTGAACACTGAAAGTGTTATAGAACTGATAATACAATTATGTACTTCCTTAGAGGAAAACAGAGGATATATATACTAGTTTGGATACAGAATGGAAAGAAATTTTGGATGAAAGGTCTTATCCTAAAAACTCTAGGAACAGTGACATACCAGGCTGGTTTCATTATTATGTTGAAGGTTAGAAGGCCTATGCTAGAAAGGGTACCTTGACTTAGATGAGAAATTATCATATAATCAGAATTGAATAGAGAATGCCAAATGTGAAGAATCTGATTTTTCTTAAGATACCATGTTACCTGAAATTATGTTTATCAAAAAGCGCAAAGCAACACCAGTGGATAGAAACAGACACAAAGAACATGGACAATTTCCTTTGAGTGCAGTCATGGATTCAGAGTCGTAGCTAGGTGGGCCCTGGTTCAGAAAATGGAATGGACCTCCTGCTGGGGCACGCCACTCCAGGGTGTCCATCCATGCACTCGACATGCGTGTGGGCCCTCCAGCCTCGTGGGCCCGCTGCACCTATTGCTATGACCCCACATGGATGTACCAATACTGTTCTCCATAACAATGATTTACAGCAGGAGTGCAGGAATCTTTTCCTCCCAGGGCCACTTTGAAAATTAGTACAAGCTCTGAGGATTGCATAGAATTTGGAGCTGAAGGTGCTAAAAAGGTGTGTTTATGAAGAGAAGGATTCACAGCATGGATTTTGGGTGCATGTCTTCATCTCTGCTCCCTTACGCAAAACTCGGTTTTTCGGTGCTTGGGGGTAGAAACTGGATCCAGGTGCCAGATCCAGGCACTGGAAAGGGGCCCCATAAAAACTAGCTGTGGTTTGCATTTGGCCCAAGAGCGGTGGTTTCCCATCCCTGATATACACAATTGGTTAAAAAGTGTTAGGCCCTTTTCACACAGACACTCTAACACCGATAAATCTTTCAGGGCTGCAGGTGTGCGCTATGGGTGCCCTGCAACATGTATAATAAAATGTAACACCCATTTTATCGGTGTTAGAGTGTCTGTGTGAAAAGAACCTATGATATTACTGCAGAAAAATAATTTTATACTTTTGGGGGCAGATTTTTTATAGAATATCCTATTGTCTGAAATATTTTTATAACCTTTAAAAGATGTACTGTAAATATTTTATTAGGCTCGTCAGGAATGTTCTGAAGTCCCCTTTCTGTCAGGAACATAGACAGCAGATTTAAAACAAACAAAAGGAAGTACTTTTTATGCAGTGGAAATACAGTTGTGGAACTCATTGCCAGAGGACGCTGTGAAAGCCAGCAACATAACTAGCTTCAAATGGAATTTAGGAGGGCTAAAACGAGATCTCGCAGATTGCAAAAATCTTGTCAAGAATGGGCCTCCCGAAGAGATTTTCATGATAGAGAATCTTGTGAGAATTGGCCTTTATCGTTGCCATTCTTGTGCATGGCCCTTTTCTAAGGTGGTACAGGCTGCATCAGCACCATTTTGGAAAAGGGCAGCTAGTTCTGGGCATGTGCAGACCAGCTGTTCTTTTCCAAAAGGTGCTGACGCAGCCCATGCAATCTGGGAGCGGTTTTTAATTTTTTTGAGAATCTTGCAAGATCCTTGAACCAGCAACCAAGATCTTCTTGATCTCACTGATGTTTCTTGATTCTTGTGAATTTCTAGTGAGAATCAATCTGGTTCTCATTTTAGCCCTAAAATGTAGAAATATTCTTAGAGGGCAGAGCCACAAACATAAACTAGCTGGGGCTTAAACCTCTGGCTACTGGTAGTTGAGAGTGGTTAACAGAAAATGGGCCACCCCTGAACCCCTCCATGAGCTGTGCATGTACTTAACTTGAGCTACTGGAGCTGACCACTGTCAGACAGGATGCCGAGCTAGATGAACTGCTGGTCCTACCCATTATGGCACTTATGTTCTTATGTACTTAACACATTTAACATTTTAACCACACAATCGTTCTCATGGTGGTTAAAGCATGGTTAAATGGGATATTCATGGCACTCATACACAGAGGGTTTGTAGTGTGTTAGTTATTCTGTGATAACTAACACAGATTGAGGAAGATCATGCGAACACACATTGTTGGAACACTCTTTATAACTGGATCCTTGAATTACATGGCTGTGCTTTAGAAGAGGCTCTTCTGGCTGTTGGGTGAATGTTGGCTTAGAGCGGGGGAAACTGCCAGTCCCCACATTAATTTTGCCCATGATTAGATAATATAATAATTAATGAATAATTGTATTTATAACACACTTCTCCCTGTCAAAGAGCGCTCAAAGTGCTTCACAACATAAAAATATGATAAAACAATATAAAATCAATTAAAAAATTAAATCCATTTAAGAACAATTTAAAAGGCGAAGGTAACAGGAAACAGAAAACACAGTAAGGGGAGCCAGCAGTGGATTCTAAAAACTTGGAGAATAAATAAGTCTTCAGGTGCTTTTTAAAGGTGAGGAGGGAGGAACTGAGACAGACATCTGAGGGGATCAAGTTCCACACTGAGAGGCCTGCCTGCCACAGCAAAGGTCCGATCACCCACTGACTTAAGGTACGATGGCAGGACCGCAAACAGCGCGTGGTTTCTGAGTGCAGATAACAATCAGGGCAAGGCTCCAGGAGCAGGTTTTGAATATAGCCAGGCCCTATAAGCGCCACCATGTATTGAACTAGCCGTAAGCGATGGAAAAGTACTGCTGGAAACCCATAGTAATGGGAGTTATAAAAATCAAGTGTTATGGTCACCAGGGCATAGGTCATTATGGCAAGGTCAGCTGGGGATAAATATTTTGGGAACTTTCAAATATCACAAATTAAAGTTGGAAAGCTTTGCTTAAGCAAATTGCATAGCTGAAAAAAGCATCTCTGAACCACGTTTGAGACCTGATTTTTTGTATGGAGAGAGTGTGGTTGAAAATGACACCCAAGTTCTTTACCTAGTCCACTATCTCCACCTGGACCCCCACAACATGTAGGGGCCTGAAGGAGGGGAGGTCATCCTTATCTCCTCGACTGCTCCTCCCCATCATCACCTCAGTCTTTACTGGATTGAACATGAGTTAGCTCCAGATGCCAGTATGTACCACAAAATGATAAAATCCCAAAGCTAGAGGAAGAAATCATTCTTTCTTTAGTAAGTTTGGCTGTTAGTCTTTACTTAGCCACTAGATGGGGATCTTGAGTTAGTCATCTTGTAGAATATTCTTTATCCTGGTTTTTCTTTATTTTAATCTGTTTTATCATGGAGAGAATACATGCAATGCAAGTTCAGTAAAAAATATAAATGCCTGGAGAGTAAAGCTTCTGGGAGGGGGGGGGGAATTTACAGTAAATAATATTTTGTTTTAAACAGAAAAGCTTAATTAGCATTCCATTACATGTAACAAAATACATGGAAATGGTGCTTGGAACAGGAGTGATACATGCTATTCCTGGCATTAATCGTTTGTTTAATTCTGGTGGAATGCTATCGCTGTTTACTCTGTTTGCTATGCAGGATGCAGTTTACAGTGGCAATGGTCTTAATGCCACATAATGTAGATTATAAGGTGGTGGTGGGGAGACAGGATGAATCGTTTACTTAAAGTGACACTAATGACCCAAGCATTATTATTTCCATAAATAGGATCTTGGTGTGCAAATCGAACCTGAGGAATAAAATGGGGAAATCTGCTTTCTTTCAATCGTCCCCAAATCTCCCCCAGGTCTCATGTTAATAAATTAATCAATCCCGTTAAGATAGTGTTGTTTGTTTTAAAAAGCACCTTTCCTGTTATACGTGAAGCACCAGCATCAGATGTGAATTAAATTTTCAGTCACTGTTATAAGTAGCTCCTTTCTTCCTTTATGGATCATCTTTTTTAGCAAAATTGCCTTTGTTTTGCAATGTCCTGTATTATAGCACATAATGCACTGACCTCAGAGATGTGGACAGAGCAACAGTCTGGCCATAAGTGCTACTTGAAATGAGTTTGACTGTCTCAGCTCATTTCATAAGGGGCACAATAGCCCAAATCCACAAATATATAGCTTCAGAGTACTGCCCAAAAGTGAGTTAATAAAGGGACTGAATGACTTCTCTCCTTATATTCAGAGACTTGATTTCTCCAAGATGAGTGGGAATCATTGCTGGAGCAGTCAAAGGTGGATAGGAAAAGGAACATTCAGTGGAAATGGTATTCTCAGTTTATGATGCTGTTAACGCTGGAGCACTCTTATGCTAAAACATTCCTGGGGAAGAATAATACACGCTGCAGAGGAATAAGCCGACTGCCAGGCAACAATCAGCGATTCCAAAGCAATCAATTTTGAAAATGTATTCTAAATAAACAATTGTTTCCCAATAAGGGGGATGGTTTTATGTGATGGAGCACAGTGCTTCCTCTGCACAGCAGATTGCTCTGTCAGAAGAAAGGGGGAAATAATATATTAAAAGACACAAGATGCATGAAAAATGTCATTAAATAAGTCTTTACTTGAAATGGGAATGGTTTGCATAATTGATTAATCATACGTGGACATTTTTGGTCACAGAAATTATCATTAGCAAGAGCTCCAAAGTTAAATAATCTTTATATTAATAAAAATGCCATTTCACCCTCAGATCTCCCCAAGATCTCATCTTCCTCTTGGCTCTTTGACTTTACTGCTGTTAATAATTGAATAGTACTTAATGTTGGCAGTGGGCAATGCAATCACTGCCAGCAGCTCTGTCTGTGGCGATTTTTCAAGGCCAATTGTGCACTCCAGCCTAGGCCCTGTATCTTCCAAGCTGGTTCACGTGAACTTCAGTGGACATTAAATTCCAGTCACACAGATCGTAAGCCCTTTTTACATGGACGGAGGTAGGTGTGTGTGTGGGAAGATGGATGTTTAGCTGCCGTATGTGTGTGTTCGTTTACACGGACACACACACACCTCCACTCATCTCTACTCACCTCCACCCATGGAGCCTCCTCCAGTTTTCCGGAGGGATCTATGAGTGGAGGTGGGTGGAGATGGGTGTGCAATGGGTGGAGGTGGGTGTTGTGTGGGAGCGCGCATGCACCCTCACCCATCCCACTTCGTGTTCACATGGGAGAACGCTGAGAAGACACCCATTCCCCCACCCACTGCCGGACATATACGTGCCCCCCCCACTGCACACCCACCTGAACACTGAGGGGGGGGGGCGGATCATGTAAAAATGGCCACAGTGTAGGGTCAGATCTGAAATATGCAACCACAAAGCTTGAAAAGCTATTGAGAAGTGGGAACCAAAATCCATAAAGTCAAGAATTTTTTCATTGAGTTTAGTGGAGCTAAGATTATGCCCTGAATTCTAACCTTTTAAAAGAAAATAAAAAATGTCACATTTTCCTTACTTTCCAATGTTGCAATTTAAAGTGGTGATGATGCCCACAAGAGCAGCCTTGCTAATTCATCACAGATTTATTTGTAAATCTGTGGCTGCGTTCTCACCTGCGGCGGTGGTGGTGGCAGCGGGAGGGGCGAGGGAAGACGCAGCAGAGCTGAGAAGCCGGCCGACAGGAAAAGAAGCAGTGCGAATGGGGATCTGCCTCGGCTTCTCTCGCGCATGTCAGGGTGCAAAATCCTGCCCTGACATGCGCGAGAGAAGCTGCAGCTGATCCCCGTTTGCACTGGCTCTTTTCCCATTAGCTGGCTCCTTGGTGTTGCCGCGTCTTTCCTCACCCCTCCCGCTGCTGCCACCACCACTGCAGGTGAGAACGCAGTCTGAGGCAATCCACGGAGGAAGTGTTCACACATAACAAGTAAATCAATCCATGGTGACTGGTCATACTGTGCTCTTTATGAGCTTTCCACCTTTAATCTGTGATATTTGAAAGTTCCCAAAATATTAAGATACAGCTTCAGCACAGACCTGCAATTCACTCACACTTTGGGTATTTTCAGACGTTACGAGATCACGGTGAACCACGGTGAATACCCACCTGTGGTCACCGTGTCTCGAACGTCTGTTTGGCGGCCGCCAGATGTTCGCCACGGTAAATACCCACAAGGGGTCAATTTGAACCACGCTTCCCGGGCTAGCCGGGGGAATGTCCCGGGAAGCGTGGTCAAAAAGATCCAGCGGGGACCAACAAAAAGTAACGTCTGGCCGGGCGCCATGGCTCGGGATCCCCGGCGGGATCCCAGGCCATGGCGCTTCCGTCCCAACGCGGCGGCCGCAATGACCCCGCCGCCCGCCCGTCTCCTCGGAGGGCGGGCGGCGGGGTGCGTGGAGGGGGCGGGGCCGTGCGGCTGCACGTTGCGCCGTGCGGCCCCGCCCCCTCCCACATTCCCCGCCGGGATCTCCCCGGCACGTCTGCTATGGCGTTACGGGGTGACCCCAGTGGGGAATGATTACGGTGATTTCGGTACGGGGCCAAGCGGTAATGTCTGAAATCACCCTTTGTATAGCAGTTTGAGATTCTTTAGAGATGGAAGATACTATAAACTTTGGAAATATTAGGATTCTAATTGCTTTCTTATTGTAAAAAGCTGTTTTTTATGACAGAAACTGTATTTAGTATGTAATTCCCATGTACTTTGCAATGAGCTATTTTATTTAATGTCCTTTACTTCCTGAAAAGAGAAGATATTGACTGCCCAAGAAAGTTGATCAGGGATAGTCACACTTAATTTAGTTCATGAAAAATAAATGGAGATAGCAATACTAACTTAATTCCACCTTCCCTACTTCCTTCTTAATGCACACAGTTCACAAAAAGCATAAATAAATAGTCAGAAATCAAGTCACAAATAGTAAAAAACCATGACTGCAAAAGTGTGGAGGACTTTGCCAGACTGTGAAAAGCTTTCTGTGTGGTGCCTTGCTATAACCAGTTTAGTTTGGATTATTTACCCCAGGAAATGACCCTTAAATTGAGACATGTAGTACATGTGTCGTCTTATCAAAAATGTCCTTCTCATGAAAGCTTTAATCAAATGTTACAGTACACACTGCAAACAGGAAAAATTAGCCAAAGGCTTCTTTATTACTCCTGTTTGATAATTCAAAAACAGAAGAATATATTTGTGGGCCTTAATAGCAAAATGTAGCATTGTCCAAAAAAATAGATGAACCATTTTAAATTTAACTGATCTCAATCTATAAGAAGCCCTGATTTTGGGTATAAGTAAAAATTATATATAAATGTTTAAATGGCAATATGGTAGAAACTTGTTCAGTAGGAAATTTTGTTCCACCCAAGTTTTACGCTTTGCACAGATTCCAATTTATTTTATAGGCAGCAGAATATATTCACCAAAGAGGGTTTGCAGTTTGAAGGAGCATACAGGTCTTAGGCGTATTGCAAAGGAAGTGCCTACATATTATACTTGGGGAGCTTTACAGGTAAAACTAAAGGAGATCGGGTGGGACAAATTAGCCACTTCTTTATTTCACCAGGTAACTTCAGTGCGGCCAATCCAGTACTTACTTATGCACTGTGAATAAGGTGCACACGTGCAAATATTGTGCAGGGGTTTGCACAACATTTTCACACACTATGTGCACAGCATGTGCACCACACATGCAGCCTGTGTGTGCAACAGTTGCACAAACACCTACACAATATTTGCATGCACCTCTTTGCTCACAGAACAGAAGAAGGTGTTGGATTGCCCCCAATGTAGTTGTTCTGGTGTAACGGTGGGGAGATTTACACCACCCCTAGGATCACTGGATTGGACTTAGGCTGTTAATACATGGACTGGACTTAGGCCATTAATACAGGGACTGGGGTGGGTGGCTGGCTGGCTAGGTGTTTTGGCACGGTGGGTGGAGGTAGGTGGGGGTCCGTTTACATGGACACCCACCCACCACCACTCACAGATCCTCCTCCGTTTTCCCTGAGGGCTACGTGGGTGGAGGTGGGTGTGCGGTGAGTGGAGGTGAGTGTGTGCTGGGAGTATGCACGCACAAACACCCACCGCCCGGAGTGTTTAAACGGGTGCACATCCGGTGCACAGCCACCCCCCCCCCACTGCTGGACATGTACACGGAGAGCCCCCCCCATTGCACACCCATCCGAACACCGAGTGGAGGGGGACGTCCGTGTAAAAACAGCCTTTCTCCTCCTTTTGCTCCCTCTCCATGTAAAATTACACTGACTAAGACTCCTTTACAGTTGTCTGCTAACTAATAAAATACATATCACCTCTGAATTTGGCCCTACTAATGTAAATATTTTTCCACTTTAGGTTTCCATCACTGCATACTTTTTGTTATACTGAAAATATATTCCTTTACCTGGTAGTTAATTCAGGGAATGAACTATATTTCAATATATGTTTTAAAATGTCAGTCCCATAAACACATGGGGTTCTTATCCTTCCATTTTGGTGTTAAATTGGCTAGAAGAATGGTAGCATGGTAGACCATCTGAATTGAAGAGGAAATGAATGGTAAATTTTGTGTGAATAATATGTGCATCTAATCAACATCCACATCTCGTTTATTTGGTTAATTTCATTTCAGTTATTTGTTTATTCAGTTGTTCATTTTGGTTATAAGTCTAAAGTTATTGGGTAATCTGGCTATTTTGTTTCATCGCTTTTGGCACTCTTGAGCATGTGCAGTAGACAAAATAAACTACCAAACAGCTGGAACAGAAATATCCAAATCGTATGTATGAGCGTAGTGGGATAAATATCCACTCTTTTAGATTTTGTTTGAAGCAGATTAATATATTTGCACCTGCTATTCATTTAATCTCTAAACTGATTGTACTGCCTATGCATTTTTGATAGTTCTTACTATCACATAGGATAACATATAAATAATGATCAGTTGGAAAATGATAAAGTATTACTTCCAATATTATATGAGTAGCACTTTAAAAACTTTGGTTTATTAGTATGCTATTTTCTCTCTCAGCTTCAGTTGTACATTAACAAAAGATTGTTTCCCCCTCCTTTTACTCAAAGACTGATTTGATCACGTATTATAATAAGCGTAGCTTATTATGGAGTCCAAAATGATAAACTCTACTCATCTAGGGTGTTTTTCAGACATGACGGTGGCATGGTTTAATCTGCTTTTGCGCAGATTAAACTGGGTGCCACTGTCACGGCTAATGGCACGCACCAGATGTTATCCTGGGCTGTTAACCAGTCAGTAGTAGTGGCATTAGCCTGGGCTAATCTCCAACTCATCATCTCCAACTCACAGCCTGAGCTAAGCACCACCACTGACCAGGTAAGGGCTGCCCGAACAGGGGTAAAGCGGGCCATCACGGATGATGGCCCGCTGTACTTAACCCTGTTTGGAGTGGAGGTGCTTCCGGGCAGCCATGATGGCTACTGTAGGCTGCTATGGGTGTCCCTCAGGGGAGGGGGCGAGACCACTCCACATAGCATGGGGACAGGGACATGCAGACACACCCCCATGCATATCCCTGCCCCCTCCCTGTCCTGGCCGCCAAAACCATTTTTTATTTTTTTTTGGCAGCTGGGCTGAATCCCAGTCAGAGCGACGGCTTCCATCATGACCCAGAGCAGTTTGTGGCCATGGTGGGACCCATCATGTCTGAAAACACCCATAGATTGTTAATGTCTATTTTCAAATTATTAGTAGAAAAATATTGCCACATCTTATGGACTAAATACTTATTAAAAACTTAGCTCTGGTATCAATTGAAAGTAATCCCAGATTTCCAAAAGACCTAAAGAATTAATTTGCTTCTCTGAAAGTGAACTTGATGTGAGGATAAAATGAAAATATAGAAATGGTAGCTGATAGAACAGGTTCATAGTAAAGTTTTTTTCACCCCCCCCCCTCTCCAATAAGATATAACCTTATTTCAGTGCATCCATCTAGTTAATTTGGTTTCCATGGAAATTTAGGTCCCCAAACCTGCAAGAAAGGGTGCAGTCACATGAGAAAAAGTGGGGAGGCTACCACACCTTGGGTAGCCTTTCCCTACTCTGGGCAGCTGGGCCACATGATGCAGTGTAACATGTGGCTAGTGCATGCAAGGCGTTCTTCCTGCCTCAGGGCAGGGGGAACAGCTGACTGATATGCGACGTGTCCTTGGAAAAATTCTGAGGATGTGTCATGGTGCAGCCTTACCCCAACTGGAGTAAAACTGACCAAGGCAGAGAAACTCGTGTGCCTGGGCTGTGCTTGCCCCACCATGTGGGGAGCACCGCTGCAGGGCCTTGAGTGGTGGGTACTGTTGCCCGTCACTCACGGCCACTTCACAGCTGGGGGTGGGATCTTGGTTGGGTCAGGGCAGGGAAGTGGGGCAGTGCTGGGTGCCCACTTCTGTGGCCAGCGCCACAGGCTGCCCCTGCCCTGGCGGCAGCTCTGGCAGCAGCCAGCACGTCTACATTCCCTGCAACCATCTGTCCAGCTTCCTGCACTGACCCCACAGCACGGCGGTCACACTTGCATGCCATGGGGATCGGGTCCTCACAGCTTGTGTGACTGCACCCAGAATCTACACAGATTGTCAGAGGAGCAGTCCAGCATACTTTGTGATACTGTTCTCATAAATTATTCAGCAAACTCTTTCTTTCATTTTCCTCCCAATTTTTATAGGCCTCAGTTCAAGACCCCACATGGCACACATTTAACTTCAACTTTTAACATGCTGTATTGAGACCATAACTGACTGGTTCATATGCCATTATCAGTAACAATGTAAACATTGTGATTTTAAAAAATAAATAAATGCAAAGATATTTTTTTCATAATTTACTCAGCTCTAGTGCCAACCACAGATGCGTTTTTTGTTAAGATGAATTCTTCTCTTCATAATGTAATGAAACCAGCTACACAAGTTACATATACAATACCTGGCATTCACTGGATGGCAATGACTTTCAGACACCAAAACCAAGACAGCATTCACCCCATTGGTTTGTATTACCCGTCCCCTAAACCATCCAGAGTTGCATGCCTCCCAATGTGTTATATGCTGAAAAGTAATATGATGTAGCATGATAGAAGCCAACGTGATTTACCTATGTTTGTTATCTTATTATTCTCAACTTAAAGATTTGAAATGCCTCTGCCATAAATTAGAAGAAAATGAAATAGTTGCCTATCCACCCCCACAACAAATAGAACTTAACTCTCAACAAAGCACACAGTCCACTACTCAAGCAGGTCTGGCATTATGCACAGCTAGATAGAGTTAACCCTGTGTAAATTATTTACACACACCCTAATCTATATTACTAATACATTAATACAGTCAGGTATTAATTCAACTGCCTGGCTGCGTGGCTGAATTAACCAGGGCAGGTACAGAACGAGTGAGTATGAAAACACTAGTGTTGTCCTCAACCTAGCCGGTTAACCTATTCATTGACAAGGCTCATTCTTTCAGGAACAATTCTGTTCAATACAGATACCTTTCATGGAAAATCTGTTTCCAGCACTTTGCATATGCCACTATCCCCTCTCTTGTCATCGCTGAATGCTGACATAAATCTTTTTTTAATAAAATGAACTATTCAAATTATTTCTTTACTGAATGATGTCTGAAACTGATGTATTTTAATCTGCTGGGTATAGAAAATGAAATTTACATGTCAGTTAGGTCTTTCTGGTTAATAAATGTTTTAAAAGAGAGAAAGCAGTAAGCTAAATAAATGTAAAACTATACTGTTTTGCATAGGTTTTTTTTTTTTAGAATATTGTATCTCCTTCTGCTAATGCCAAAGAATTTTTTATTTATGAGATGAAGAGTGTACATATTCCGTGCTATCAAATATCAGTCCGGCAAGAATACAATGTAAAATAATGATTCAACCTCCTTTCTTTATATGCTGCTCCTAATGCTGTTTTTTCACATGGGGAAAGCATCGGCACAAATCATTGTTTATTACCTGTGTGTGTGTGTAATTTTTGGTTATTGTGCTTTATGACTGTGTGCATTGACTTTCATATACTTTACTTTCATACACTTAAAGGGCCTGATCAAAAGCTCAGTGGAAACATATGAAGTGCCTTTGCATCAGGTTCTCAGTTTGTAAAATGGAAGAGATTCATTAATATTTCTTAGGCTTCAGATAAGTTCCATAATAGTAATTAATAATATTGCTAAGCACTGCACCCAGATGTTGTGCTTATTGTCCCATCTGTATTACTTTGCAGTAAAAAGAGAAGAAAACAGCTTACCCATTAAAAAAAGCTTACATTAGATGAATTTTACCTCCCAAAGGTAATGTTTATCTGCTTTGCCAAATTAGATAAAGGTACAATGGGAGAGTTTTCCTAAATCACATCCATGGAAAGCCCTCAAATAGCCTTAACACCAAAATAGTTATTTCCCCCAAAACCAGTGTGTGCAATGCACCTTAGTCTGTGCTGAATCCCCATGGAATCAACCCCAGAAAATAAAATGGCATCTCATGACAGGATAACCTAGATTATAACTTAAGTATTGCTATGCCGTGCGAGTTATTGCTTTCATTGTGGTCAATGGTCTGAAAATTTTGAAATTCCATTCTGAAGAAACCTCTTTACAGTTAAAAAATGGAAGAAAAACATCACAGAAAAAGTCACTTTGGGAATGTTTTAGTGAAAAGCTCTAATTTTATTTTAGCCTGATAAGTGCCTGCGTCTATGTGAGTTTTCAGCCAGACAAATTTGGGAACACTGTGTAAATTCATGTTTTAACAATTAGCAACACGAAATTTTAGAATTACAGGTTATAGCGTCTTAGTTGTATCACCAAAAGACAGAATGGCTGTGCAATTGTAAGACATTATTGTATTGTTGATAGTCTGAGTAAATCTAAATCTTTTCCAGCTTTGCTTGAGTGGGTTAATTCCAGGACCTGAATGACAAGTGCCGTTCGAATTACATTGCAAAGACTTCACTTTTCTTACTTCACTTTAGCAAAGTGCAGTTTCCTAAGGAAGAAGAATCTCAGCTATTTTGACATTCCTCAAATGCTGAAACATTTTTGGATACCTTTCTTCTTATTTTGAAGTGGAGATGAGGGCAAATGGTTGGATTTACATACACTGCCTGTGCCTTGGTATGTAGTTAAGAGCTTTTCTTTGATTCTACAATTATTTTGTGAACTCTCGGCTGTTGATGCAGGCTACGGACGTACACAACCACACCAAAAATTCATAAAGAGCATATATTCTTTTAATCTTCCCGATCCAGAATTTGAGAAACTATTAAAACCATATACACAAAACCATCCCTACATGTACCAAATATAAAGTATCTCACAGAGAAAATGAATGAAATGTGTACAAACTAAACCAGTCTGAAACAACAAGTACAATCTGTTTGTAAATCCTCATAACTCACTCAGTTAAACTAGAGAATAAGTCCATCAGTAACTACTAGCCGGGACAGGATTGGTGCAAGGACATTTGTCACCCTAGGCACACCCCTGCGCATGCGTCCGTTGTGCAACCTGTGCACATATTGTGCACCTCACATGCAATCCACGAGCATGTTACACAAACTCCCATGTGCACACACCTAGTGCACAACATGCACATGCACAGCCTGCTTCTTGGGCACTGAGGGGTTGGTAGCGCTGCTCCCACCCTACCTCCCAGTCCCCGACCCAGCCTCAGAGTTTACCGGTGGTAGCAGCTGAATCGGGGACAGGAGAGGCACCCACCCTCTTCAATTGCAGGAGAAATGGCAGCGGAAGCTAGATCAAGGGGATGGATCCAGTGCTGAGCATATTGCCAAGGCCACCTAGGGCAGCAAGTTGAAGGGGGTGCCTCTCCGATGCCATCCAGCACAGAGCTTATTGCCGGTGACAATGTCAGGAATTTACCTGGTTTCCCTCCAAAGCACAATTCCCAATTGGGATCTTGGTCACCCCACACCACAAATCAAAATTTTATTCTTAACCACACAGATAACATACCGTCAACACAGTTCTTGGATAGATTTAGCCCTGTCTACTCAACACGTTAAAAATACATGTTTCTTACGTGTTCTGCAGACTACAGTGGCGAGCGTTGGTTTGGAAAGGTTGGTACAGGTTGGAGCCCGAGGGTCCATACCTGGTAGAGGTGCCCCTTGTATCTAGATCTTTTGAGAGTGATGATAAGGATCAACAGCCCAGTGGATCACTGCAAAGCTAGTGGCCAGTAGCGCTGAAGACATTTTGCTATGGTTTGCGCTTCCGTTTTATAGTCCTCTGGGCTGGAAAATGTTATAGCGATGCTTGTTCCTGGGTTCAGGTGACCTCTGGGTGGGAAGGCATTATGCTGGTGTGCTTGGTGCAGGGTTATCGCGTGGGTTTCTGCTGACCATACTCATATGTATATCTGCATCGTTATCTTGCCAGAACATCCAGGCCTTATCCCTCCGGGCAAGGCCCTTCTGTTCTTCATGACAAGATTAGGGACTTCCCCTTGGGTATCGGCTAACTCACTAAGGCTTTTAGTTAGCCGATACCCATTGTCCTAGGTCATTTTTTGTGGGGGCAACATCTGCTGAGTCTAGTTGGTGTTATCTCTTGTTTATGCATTCCATTGTCCTGTTTACTTCAACTTCTCCATACAGTCTCTCTCCTTTTCCATGAGGCAGCGTTTCCTCATCACTGTGATCTGAGGCTCATGGCCTAAGTTTAACTAGTCTTGTTCTCTGGTTTGTACCCATCATGCTTTTTATTACAAGGTTGCATCTACTCATTTAGTCAATCTAACAAAAATACATCTTACGCTAATGGTTACACTTAATTTAATATTACTATGCATACATGTACTGCTACTAAATACATAAAATAACAATAAATCATAATAACTGCATCAATTAGGCTATAATCCTTTCATAACAAGAACAGCAGGGCAGCTTGATCAGGAGCAGGAGAGCTGCCCCCTTCATGTTGGTGCCCTAGGCGGCCACCTGAGCATTGGCCCTGAGCCAGGATGGTCAGATAACACAACCTCATGGTCAGGGTATCCCCAAAGCTGTGACTGATGAAAGCTGGGAGTGAACAGCAGGGGGTGGATAATCCAATAAAGATCCTGTGCATTCTCACACAATTCCTCTGAAGCATTTAGTACTGGGTGGCCACATGATAACGGACTAGGTGGATGACTGGTTTGACCCTGTACAGCAATTCTTAGGTTGAAGTCTGAGGATTTAAGCATGGTACAATCATTAACTAATTAAACCTAAGAGTTCCTTGTGGATATATATGAGTGTGTGTGTGTGTGTGTGTGTGTACAGTTCCATTTTACTACTGAACAAAGTTAGGAACAAGAAAGTTATATATTTTGCTCAGTGCTAGTGAACATGCAGCAGAGTTAGGAATGGCAAACCAGTTTCCAGTCCTGTGTTTTAACCATTAAGTACTACTCTATAAAGCAGACAAAAAGGAAAAAGAAATTAAAAAGGGTTCCTGCTATGAAGTCTAGAATAAAACATTTTTTTTTCATCAACAGGCAACGTTGCCAGAAGAAACCTTTATCTGGTGATTATTTAAGAACACACAATTTTTATTTGTAGTAAAAGGGCTAAGATCGAGCTGTTCAAGCATGACACTATAGTTTTTTTCAGGCTACAGAGGAATTTATCTTACATTCTTCACAATGGGAAGACTGATTGAATAATTGTTGCAAGGAGACAAGAAAATGCAAGTTAATATTAGTAGTTGAAAAGCTCAACAAATTTTTTTAAGAGAAGCAGCTAAATGAGGCTGTGACACGGCAGCAATTTGCAGTAATCAAGGACTTTCAGGAGACAAGTTCTGTAGCCAGCATCTCACATGTGAGTGGAAATGAAGAATCGGGCTGGAATATTACGTATCTACTAGGGGTGTGCACCAGGGACCCATGTCATTTTTGTTTTTTGTTTTTTGTTTTTGTTATTAAAAATTGTCATTTTTGTTATTAACAAAATTTCATTTTTTGTTAGCGGTGTTTTTTATTTTGATATTGAAATTCTTGATTTCGATTTTGATATAGAAATTTTCATTTTCATTTTCGCTTCCCTTTTTGTCATCGGAAATAGAACTTCAGTTGGTTGTGTGGTAGTGTGGTGTGTGCCTAATATATATAATAAAATGCCCCAGTAATTACTCTATCTATCTATCTATCTATCTATCTATCTATCTATCTATCTATCTATCTCTAATATAAATATATATATAATATGGACAGGGGGAGACAGACAGGGGAAGGGAAAAGGAAAAAACTATGAGGTATATATCGAATCTATATCTATAATATATCTAATCTATACCTATATCTATTATGGAGCCACGGTAGTGACTCAATAGTTAAGGTGGCGCTAACTTTCTTTATTGAGAGGCCCATTGAGTTCAATGGGAGTCCCAGGGCAATTTCCTCTGTGTTGCATTCACTGTTGATGGGATTTTCTCATTGATTTTGCCATGAATAGTGAATGTGGTTTGCACAGCAGAGTCGGGAAATGCTCAAAGTACATGCCACTGTTCATAGATTGCGCAATGGATAGGTACAAGTTGTTTAATTATGATTTTAAAGTATTGTCTGTATGCTTTAATCTTGTACTTATGTCATGCACTCTTCTTTACCTATTTGATTTGAGGATAAAAAAACAATGTCACATGTAGTAGAGCTTGGTGGTCTAGCGATAAGACTCTTTCTTGGAGAGCAAGAGATCCTGGGTTCAAATCCCCTGTAGTGCTGCTGTCATTAAGTGGGAGAGAAAAAGACTACCTTGGGGGGGGGAATGATCCCCCAGGCTCAGAGTTTGCAGTGGAGGTAGGGGGTGAGAGGAGCCAGAGGTGTGTGGGGAAGGAGCCAGGGAAGTGCTGCAGGGGCAGGCAGCTTCAGCGCCTCTCAAGTTCAGGGTCAGACACAAGCAGTATTTATTGCAAAATCAGCATTTCAGGCAGCCAGCCAGCCAAGCCCCCTCCCCAACCTTGCAGCACAACTGGTTCTGTAATGCACGCAAATATTGAGTCCCTAACTGCAGTATGGGCCATGGATCCTCCTTAGGGAGGGAGCTAACTAGTTTATGTGTATGTAAAACGTAACCTGTTGTTCACTACTACAAGTTCTGTACTCTTTTTTTTTTGAATGGCATATATTAATGTCTTCATGACCATCTCTTCAGAAAATATGTCATATTTTCTGAAACATCATGTTCATAACCAAAACATAGATGTAGTACAATCTCTTGCCATCTTTATACTCCCTGAAATCACTCTCAGGAGTTTGGATCGTGTTGTAAAAAATTCCAAAGAAATTAGACAAACAAAAAATCTAGGATTTAAAAAATCTAGTTAAGGCGGATTCACACCAAGCAATCTTTAAGAAAATGGAAAATTGTATGTTAAGGTTCCCGCCTTAATTTGCACACCTTGTAAGCAGTGAAGTAGTTGTAGGGTGTCACATACTGTGCTCGCTTACAACTTAGGCTCAATGCACTCACACTTTGCCTTGGTCTTTCAGCCCCAATCCTCTTCCTTTGAAGGTTGGGGGCAACACTAAAGCTAAGATGACACTCTCCTCCCTGTCGAATATTACATTGTTACTCTGCTTTCAATGAATTACTCTTTTTTTAAACTTATATTCCAAATCTCCATCCTGTGGCACCAGATCAAGTACATCTCCCCACTGCACAAGTGACTAAGAGCATGTAAATATCCCAACATGAAACAACTAGATGGACCAGTTGTGCTGTCCTTACATTTAAATTTATTTTATTTGGGATCACCACCTACTCTAACCCAATCCACTACTTATTTGCACCCCCCAACCAATTAACCACCACTTCACTCTCAGAGGATAGAAAAGCTCTGACTTCATCTGCCCCTCCCACCCACCCCAGTTTAACCCACTAGCTTCCAACTGCATAGTCTGGCCTCTACTACTACCCAATAAACCCCATTCACGTCCCCAAAAAATCACAAGACTTCTGACCACTATAATAACCATCATTCCTCATAGCAAGTACATCTATGAGTGTGTGAAATGACAATTCCCACCCACTCAAAAAAGAAAACCCAGGCGAGGATGTGTACTAATACACAACGAGGCAACAGAGACTAGAAGAATAAGGGGGTAGCTATGGTGCTTATTAGTATTATAGTAGCGTTCCCCATAGTCTCCTATCACTCCTCCAAATTACTTTCATCACCCAAAATATTGACAATCCACCCATTTCTTATGGCATGCCTCCTATTATTCCGCCAAGTTCTTTCCTGTTGTACTCAATCCCTATGGCTTCCTCCCTGTCAGTCTAATGTTTCTCCCTGCTGCCTTCATTATTCCACATCCTCTTCCTCCCCCAGTCCCAAAGATGCATCTCCATTTTATTATTTCACAGTTAATGAGATACAATTTTATTTCAAATTAGCATGAATGTTTCCCCCATTCCTTCCATTGGCCATTCCATGGATTTCATGTCAATGTCTACCCACATTCTAAGCAAACACTTACATAGCATTCTTCCCAGCTTTAGTGTTGCTCCCAACCTGCAAAGGAAGAGGATTGGAGCTTGAAGAGACCATGGCAAAGTGTGGGTGCATGGAGCCTAAGTTGTAAGTGAGCACAGTATGTGACACCATACAACAACTTCACTGCTTACAAGGTGTGCAAGTTAAGGCGGGAACCTTAACATACAATTTCCTGGTTTGTTAAAGTTTGGTTGATGTGAGTCTGCCTTAACTAGGTTTTTTGTTTGTCTACATATATGTACAGGGGGAGACAGACAGGGGAAGGGAAAATGTAAAATGTAAAAGGTATAAGGAAAGGTAAATGATATGTATAGGTGGTAAGATGAGGGCTTGGGGAAGATATTTAGTGCAATCATCAGAGTTCTGCAAACAAAACTTGACACAGCAAGAGCTAACGCAGAACTAGAGTCAAACAGCCTGGCCTTGACAATATAAAGGATTGCAGTGCCCTCCCCAGAGCTTGCTAATTGGTTCTGGGAGGCTGGAGGCCGAGGCACTGAACAATCACAGGGTGCCATACAACTGCCTGGGATCTGCTTGCACTGCTCATTGGTCAGAGATTACATCCATAATATCCTTGCTCTCTGCTCACTCCTCCCATCACAGACCCAGTTCAACACTGTTTCCCTCCTAAGTGGGTCTGCAATGTATGCTCCCTCCTCCCCAATACACATTTTCCCTCCAAAGATAACTGCCAGGCAATAATGAAATGAATAATGAAACTGAGCAAAATTTGTTATTGATTCTATTGTTATTGGTTTCATTTTCATTATTATAATAACAAAAACAAAAATGAAAAAAATTGTTTCATTATCATAATAACGATAACGAAGTGCACACCCCTAGTACCTACAGGTTTGGTTTCCAGTTCGGTTTTCAATCTATTTATCCCCTTCAATACATAAGATATAAAGTGCAATACTGGGTCATCCTCTTCTTCTTCCATTCTTTCATTCAGGGTCTCCTTCTCCCCTGTAACTAAGCTAAGCACATGCACTCGTGACTTCTCAACTTCATAAATGTATCCCTGTCTTTCCCTTCCCCACTCCCTTGTCTCTCCAACCTCTCGTCTCCTAGATTGTAAGCCCCTTGGGAGAGGGACCTGTATCTAATACATGATTGTACTGCACCAGGTAGACTGCTGATTCTATGTAAATAATTAACAATACCAAGCTCTGCAGATGAACGTGACCAGTATTGGAACACCTTGTTGGGGGATGCCATCGACAGGGTGGCTCCGAGACATCTTCTCCCTCCGTCTCGTCACCGCAGGGCCCATTAGTTTACTGAGGGGCTGCGGTGTATGAAACAGGTAGGTAGGAGACTAGGGCGACACTGGCGTCGGACTCACTCTGAATCTGACCGACTTCTCCATAGGACCCACTTGCGTCCTATGTTGAGGCTTTGAGGACAGCAAAGAAGTTCTTTGCTGCCCTCATAGCATCTGCAAAGTTGCATCCAGCGAAGCTGTTCCAGGTGGTGCGGGGGCTGGTCAGTCCGGCCTCCCTCCGCCTGGATGGGGACTTGTCCCAGGTCCACTGTGAGGAGTTTGCCACCTACTTTGCAGACAAGATCGCTCAGATCCAGAGTAACTTTGACACTGGATTGGAAGCAGTAAGCGAGGGGCATGAGGTTATGGAGGCACCGTCTGGTCGATCTTTCTGGGATGAGTTTCAGGAAGTGACTCCAGCTGATGTGGTGAATGTCCTGGGGTCTGTTAGAGCCTCTAGTTGTGAACTAGATCTGTGCCCATCCTGGTTGATGAAAGCCTCCAGGGAAACTTTGGAGACAGTGCTGGCGAGGGTAGTGAATGCGTCCCTTCGGCAGGGGAGATTATCAGCCAGCCTCAAGGAGGCGGTGGTGCGCCCCCTGCTGAAGAAGCCATCTTTGGATGTGGACGCACTCGCCAGCTACCGACCCATCTCTAATCTTCCCTTTTTAGGGAAGGTTATTGAATGGGCAGTGGCACTGCAGCTCCAGGTGCATTTGGACAGAATTGGTTTCCTGGACCCTTTTCAATCTGGGTTCCGCCCCGGCTATGGTACAGAGATGGCGTTAGTGGCCTTGGTGGATGATCTCCACTGAGAGTGGACATCCTGCATCCATCCAACATTCTTGATCCTGCTAGATCTCTCGGCCACATTTGACACCATGGACCATGGGCTGTTGCTGAGACGGCTGCAAGACCTGGGGGGGTCTGGACAGGACTGTCCTAGGGTGGTTCCATTCATTCCTCTTGGGGAGAAGCCAGAGGGTGGTGCTTGAAACATCAAGCTCCCAGGCCTTGACCTGTGGCGTTCCGCAGGGTTCAATCTTGTCTCCGCTGTTATATAATGTATATATGCAGCCCCTGGGGGAGATCGTGAGAGGGTTCAGGGTGCAATGTCACCAATATGCTGATGATACTCAGCTGTACCTCTCATTTTCAACTGACCCAGGTCCCGCTGTCTCATGACTTTCCCAATGTTTGGAGGCTGTGGCAGATTGGATGTGGCAGAACAGACTGAAGCTCAATCCTGATAAGATGGAGGTGATGGTGGTGGGTAGGGCAAGGGATGTACTGGCTCCCCTGGTAGGGGGGGTCCGCCCTCCTCTAGCCCAACAGGTTCGGGGTGGTTTTGGACTCGGGGCTCTGACTGGATCGGCAGGGAGAGATGGTGACTAAGACCGCCTTCCACCAGCTGTATCTGGTACGGAGGCTGTGTCCATACATTTCCAGGCCTGACCTGGCCACCCTCATTCATGCCTTCATCACCTCAAGGCTAGACTACTGCAATGTGCTGTACGTGGGGCTTCCCTTGTTTCTGGTTCGGAGGCTGAAGCTGGTGCAGAATGTGGCAGCCCATCTCCTTATGGGGACGGGAAGGTGGGAGCACATAACACCTGTGCTCCATACTCTGCACTGGCTGCCTATAGCGTACCGAGCTGATTCAAGGTGCTAGTGTTGATCTATAAAGCCCTACATGGTCTGGGCCCCTCATACCTTGGGGACCGCCTTGCCCGCCGTGCCTCAGAGCAATCCCTGTGGTCCACCGGAATTCCCTCCTGGAGGAAGCCCGTCTGGCCCCAGGTCTGTTGGCAGTTCGGCGAGCCTGCAAGACCTGGCTGTTTGCCCAGGCCTTCGGAGGGGAGTGTGGGAGGGTGGGTGGGGGGGATTTTTGAAGTTTTTATGTTGAGGGAGATTGTATTTTTAAAATATTGTTTTAATGAATTTTATTGTGTGTTTTTATGCTGTAAACCGCCCCGAGATGCCGTAGGCATGAGGGGGCGGCTAACAAATATTTATAAATAAATAAATAATAAATAAATAATAAATCCAGCTGAGCATCCTGTCTCTGACACTGGCCACCTTCGCAAGCTTCAGAAAAGTGCACAACAGATCAGAGTTGGAGACAAAGTACTAGCTCGGACGGTATCTTATACTGGACCAACTTCTGTCGGTAAGAGTATACAATCTTTTGGGCCACACGCACACACTCAGACATACCTGGTGGGCAGGTGGGGGCAGCTCCAGTGGTGGAAGAGACATGCTGTGCACAGGTATCCTGATCAGCCACACCCATGAAGGGACCCCAGTACTGTGGCCATAGGTGACTGGTGACTGTCAATAGGGGCGTGGGCACAGAAGTGAGGGTTAGGCAGGGGGCTGGGCAAGGGTTCTATAGAGTTCTATAGGACTTCTAAGAATCTGGGGTGGGGCACATGCCTCCCCATGCCCCCCCCCACAAGTCACCTATGACTGTGGCAGTGTAGGAGTGTGAGTGCCCTGGTAGTGGGAAGTTGCAGCATGCAGAGCACACATGTTGTGGCAGGTGCCTCCAAAAGCAGAGCTTTGCTTGCCTTACTCAGGACTACAGGATTCTCCTGCAAAAGTGGGGCAGACCTGCCTAAAACGGGACCATTGAGAGGTATGATATTGGCTTTTACAAGGAAGCTGAGATATTTTCTACTCAAAGAACATCTGTGTCTGAAGACATGGAATTCTCTTTAAAGGATTAATGAGATTCAGGTGATCTTGGGAGTGTGATATTATGCTATTTGTCTACAAATGCCCTGCTCCGTTGTGTTTCTGATTGAAGCAGGGCAGACGGGGTCTGACCCTACTCCAGTGCGGGCCCTTTAAATGGCCTAACTGGCTGCAAGAAAGGTGGGAGATGAGTTTAAACCTCGCAGCTGCAGTTGAGCCAGGAGAAGCGAAGCCAGGAGAAGCCACAGCTGCTCTCTTGGTGCTGCAAAGGTTGTGGCCACAGCTGTGGAGAGAGAGAACCACCGGAGAGTGGAGTGCCTGGCAGGGAGCCGGGGAACTGGAATAACCCTGAGAGCACTGAGCACAGTAGCATCAGGCCCATTGTGAAATCGAACTACATAGAGCAAGGTGGGGTGCCTGTCGAGCAGAGAGGAAACCATGTAGAACTGAAGAAGCAGCACCAGGGTAGAAACCAGCTAATGGAGAGCTAGTACTTGAGGAAGATTGTGCATATCAAGAGTGCTAGAGGTACAGGACTGAACACCTGGGCGCCAAGAGGGCCAAAGATGTTTGGAACTGTGGTTCTGTGGGATTGGAGAGGGCGCTGTGGGCTCAGAGTTGTAGAGACTTGTACAAAGCACTAATAAATAAAGTCACTAAGACCAGGGCATGGTGATTCCTGCAAAATTTCCCCTGAAACTCCACGAGCCAAAAATTCCACAAGCCAGAATGTCCATTCCTGTGACCCTAATTAAGTATGCAAGGCAGCATAAATTATACCAGTTTATTGATGAAATCAACAAGAATAAACATTAATAACCATAAATAAGTACTCTAATAAAATGGTAATAAAATATAATATAATAAACTAGGTGTGTGTGATGGTGGTGGGGGACAGGATGGAGCTTTCCCTTGTTTTGAATTGCTATCCATATCTGACTGGCATTCTATCTGAGCCAAACACATAGCAGATGCCCCCACAGCACACATGGCAATGCCAAGGGCACAACAGGCAGGGGGTAGGTCGACTGGGGTCTGGGGGAAGCCCTGGGGGGAGAGGGCAGGTTGACTGGGGGAGACACTGAGGGCAAAGGGCAGGATGGTTGGGGCCTGGGGGAGGCATTGGGAGCAGGGGCAGATTGGCTGGCTCCCCGGGCCCAGCAGCCATTTATTTGCGAGGATTTTTTCAGAGGGAGAATTCCACGCTAAAACCGCAAATCGCAGTAGCGCATTTTCCACCCGGCCCTGGCTAAGACTAGCATGGGGAGCGAGCCATACCGGGGTGCCAGTTCCTGTGGTGGGGTCGGTGGTACACTGATATCTGGACATATAGTTATTATTTTAAATGGGGAAGGGCAAGAGTTGCAAGTCATAATGCAGGTATGTGGAATTCTTTCCTTTACGATATTTCCTGGTAAGTAGGCTGTAGTTCGCTGAGACAGGGTAGAGTTATGGATCCTTTAAATACAGCAGCATGGTTGCTGTCATTTGCTTTAAGGTTTTTAGTACAGCCAAATGCAAGGGGAGACATTTAATTCCATTGACATTGGGTGAAAACAAAAGAGACAAGGGCTGCTCTGGGAGGGCCACCACAGCTGCCACACTTTGGGAAGTCGCGGAGGGCAGTTCAATGGAGCAGCCACCCTGAGGAACCTTATTGAGGGCTGCTATCACAAGTCCCTCCACACCACGGCTCAGTCGAGGAGCCATCCACATGGGACAGGACTCCTAGGAGGAGCTGCTGCCAAACAGCTGATTCGAGCGGCCTGGGTGCATGCGCCAAACAGCTGAGGGGGGGGGGAGGGCTGGAGGAGCATGTTCACTCGGCCTGGGTGCATGCAGCCCAAATGGACAGGCAGACATTCTCGGCGGCCGCACTGTAGATCCACCCTAGTCCGGATCTCTTTGTTTTCCGCTGGCAATGCAAAACTTAGTTATTCTGCCAGGCATTTGGTGGGGGGTGGGTTGGGTTATTTAATTTTATTCATTTATTTATACTGCAACTTCTATGCCACCCCCTTCAGCCTCTGGCAGCTCAGTGCAGCTGACAATAACAAACATTCTAATAAATAACAAATACAAAAAATATAAAAAATAGCAGTAAAACCAACAAGGAAGAGTCCATAAAAGACATGAAAACATCCTACCCCTACCCCCCCCCCCCAATCTCCCCTGGCAAAACAGCCAGGTTTTACAGCAACATCTTTTTATTTTTTTTATTTGCTCACATTTATACCCCGCCCCTCCTGAAACAGCTTGGGGCGGGAAGGAAGGAGGGAAGATCTGGGGACAAACGGGCCTCAACTGGCAGGGAGTTCCACAGATGTGGTTCCAACACAGAGAATGCCCTCTCAAGCATGGCCCCCTGTCGCATATGGGGGACCTCCAACGGGGGGTCCCCGGCCGATCGCAGGGGTTGATCCAGCACCTGGGGAATGAGGCGGTCCCACAGATAGACTAGACCCAGACCACTTAGGGATTTATAGGTAAGAAATGAGCCCGGAGGAGTAGACTATAGGCAGCCAGGGCAGAGAGTGAAGTACAGGTGTTATATGCTCACGATGACCTGTCCCCGTAAGTTGAGGCAACCAGGGTTTGACCTTTTTATGATCTTTTGCTTCACTACTGTATCCAAACAGGCATACATCTTTTTGATATGTGGTAAGGGATGGGTCACTGCATTCTGCACTAGCTGCAGTCTCTGGACCGTCACCAAGGTTAATTGGGTTGAGGTAGATGTTTAATCACAGACCAAGGGATGACACTGATGTTTTTATACTATGAATTTTGTATTATTGTTTTATACTTTTTATACTGTTTATTTATTTATTATTAAAATTTATATGCCACCCCCTCCTGCTATAAGCATCTCAGGGCAGCTAGCAACATTTAAAAATACATAACTAAAATACAATTAAAACAGCATAAAATCCCCAGATTAAAATAACCCATACCCAAACCCTCCCTAACCCACCCTACCCACCCACCCCATGCCCCTTGGTAAAGGCCCGGTGGAACAGCCAGGTCTTACACTGTCTATGTCTACAGAAAGAAGGGAGGTTGGTGGTCAAGCAGACCTCCAATGGGAAGGAGTTCCATAGACGTGACGCAGCCACAGAAAACACCCTCCTCATGGTTGACACCCGGGAAACCTGGGGGACGTCGAGAAGGGTGCCCCCAGCTGGCCGCAGGGACCGATCCAAAATCTGGAGGGTGGCAACCAGTGCAGAGTTCGGAGCACAGGTGTTATGTGCTCCTGACGACCCGACCCCGAAAGGAGCCAATCCAGAATCCGGAGGGTGAGGGGATCCTCCAGGTAGGTGGAGCCCAGGCTGTTTAGGGCTTTAAAGGTCAACATCAACACCTTGAATTGGTCCCGAAAGACTATCGGCAGCCAGTGCAGAGAGTGAAGCACCAGTGTAATGTGCTTGTGTTGGCCCATCCCCTTCAGGCGACAGGCCGCCACATTCTGCACCAGCTGCAGTCTCTGAACCAGCACCAAGGGTAGCCCCACGTAGAGTGCATTACAGTAGTCCAGTCTCGAGGTAATAAAAGCATGGACAATTGTGGCCAGATCCGAGTTCGAGACATACGGCCTAAGCCAACGTACCAGATATAACTGGCAGAACGCCCCCTTCGCCACAGCCGCCACCTGGACATCCAGGTTTGCTGCCTCGAGTCGCCATTGGCGAGAGGGGGCGGGACCCTGCTGTCTCGGTGCTATCCCACTGTCTGGAGGCCGTGGCAGAATGGATGTGGCAGAGCAGACTGAAGCTCAACCCCGATAAGATGGAAGTGATGTTGGTGGGGAGAGCGAGGGAGGTGTCGGCCCCCCTGATTGGGGGGGTTCGCCCTCCTATATCTCAGCAGGTTTGGAGTCTGGGGGTGGTATTGGACACAGATCTCTGCCTGGATTGACAGGTGGAGGTAGTGGCGAAGACCGCTTTCCGCTGGTTGCATCTGGTGCGGAGGCTGCGTCCATACGTCTCCAGCCGGGACCTGGCCTCCCTCATCCATGCCTTCATCACCTCGAGACTGGACTACTGCTCTACATGGGGCTGCCCTTGTTCCTGGTTCGGAGGCTGCAGCTAGTACAGAATGCAGCGGCCCGTCGCCTGAAGGGGAAGGGCCAACACAAACACATTACACCGGTGCTTCGCTCTCTGCACTGGCTGCCGATAGTCTTTCGGGACCAATTCAAGGTGTTGGTGTTGACCTTTAAAGCCCTAAACAGCCTGGGCCCCACCTACCTGGAGGATCCCCTCACCCTCTGGATTCTGGATCGGCTCCTTTCGGGGTCGGGTCGTCGGAAGCACATAACACCTGTGCTCCGGACTCTGCACTGGTTGCCAATAGCGAGCCGAGCCAGGTTCAAGGTTCTGGTATTAATCTATAAGGCCCTTCACGGTCTGGGCCCCTCATACCTCAGGGACTGTCTCTCCCTCCGCACCCCAGAGCAACTCCTTCGGTCTGCTGGGGGTGCCTTCTTGGAGGTCCCTCGTGTTAAGCGGGGAGTCACAATGGAGAGGGCATTCTCGGTGGCCGTGCCGTGCCTTTGGAATTCCCTCCCAGAGGAAGCTTGCCTGGCCCCAAGCCTTTTAACATTCCGGTGAATTTGTAAAACCTGGCTGTTCGCCCAGACCTTTCGGGGAGGGAGGGGGGTTAGGTTTCTTTTTTTATCCCATTCACCCTTCTTTATTGTATTATTTATCACGTTCCCTGGTNCAAAACAGCCAGGTTTTACAGCAACATCTTTTTATTTTTTTTATTTGCTCACATTTATACCCCGCCCCTCCTGAAACAGCTTGGGGCGGGAAGGAAGGAGGGAAGATCTGGGGACAAACGGGCCTCAACTGGCAGGGAGTTCCACAGATGTGGTTCCAACACAGAGAATGCCCTCTCAAGCATGGCCCCCTGTCGCATATGGGGGACCTCCAACGGGGGGTCCCCGGCCGATCGCAGGGGTTGATCCAGCACCTGGGGAATGAGGCGGTCCCACAGATAGACTAGACCCAGACCACTTAGGGATTTATAGGTAAGAAATGAGCCCGGAGGAGTAGACTATAGGCAGCCAGGGCAGAGAGTGAAGTACAGGTGTTATATGCTCACGATGACCTGTCCCCGTAAGTTGAGGCAACCAGGGTTTGACCTTTTTATGATCTTTTGCTTCACTACTGTATCCAAACAGGCATACATCTTTTTGATATGTGGTAAGGGATGGGTCACTGCATTCTGCACTAGCTGCAGTCTCTGGACCGTCACCAAGGTTAATTGGGTTGAGGTAGATGTTTAATCACAGACCAAGGGATGACACTGATGTTTTTATACTATGAATTTTGTATTATTGTTTTATACTTTTTATACTGTTTATTTATTTATTATTAAAATTTATATGCCACCCCCTCCTGCTATAAGCATCTCAGGGCAGCTAGCAACATTTAAAAATACATAACTAAAATACAATTAAAACAGCATAAAATCCCCAGATTAAAATAACCCATACCCAAACCCTCCCTAACCCACCCTACCCACCCACCCCATGCCCCTTGGTAAAGGCCCGGTGGAACAGCCAGGTCTTACACTGTCTATGTCTACAGAAAGAAGGGAGGTTGGTGGTCAAGCAGACCTCCAATGGGAAGGAGTTCCATAGACGTGACGCAGCCACAGAAAACACCCTCCTCATGGTTGACACCCGGGAAACCTGGGGGAAGTCGAGAAGGGTGCCCCCAGCTGGCCGCAGGGACCGATCCAAAATCTGGAGGGTGGCAACCAGTGCAGAGTTCGGAGCACAGGTGTTATGTGCTCCTGACGACCCGACCCCGAAAGGAGCCAATCCAGAATCCGGAGGGTGAGGGGATCCTCCAGGTAGGTGGAGCCCAGGCTGTTTAGGGCTTTAAAGGTCAACATCAACACCTTGAATTGGTCCCGAAAGACTATCGGCAGCCAGTGCAGAGAGTGAAGCACCAGTGTAATGTGCTTGTGTTGGCCCATCCCCTTCAGGCGACAGGCCGCCACATTCTGCACCAGCTGCAGTCTCTGAACCAGCACCAAGGGTAGCCCCACGTAGAGTGCATTACAGTAGTCCAGTCTCGAGGTAATAAAAGCATGGACAATTGTGGCCAGATCCGAGTTCGAGACATACGGCCTAAGCCAACGTACCAGATATAACTGGCAGAACGCCCCCTTCGCCACAGCCGCCACCTGGACATCCAGGTTTGCTGCCTCGAGTCGCCATTGGCGAGAGGGGGCGGGACCCTGCTGTCTCGGTGCTATCCCACTGTCTGGAGGCCGTGGCAGAATGGATGTGGCAGAGCAGACTGAAGCTCAACCCCGATAAGATGGAAGTGATGTTGGTGGGGAGAGCGAGGGAGGTGTCGGCCCCCCTGATTGGGGGGGTTCGCCCTCCTATATCTCAGCAGGTTTGGAGTCTGGGGGTGGTATTGGACACAGATCTCTGCCTGGATTGACAGGTGGAGGTAGTGGCGAAGACCGCTTTCCGCTGGTTGCATCTGGTGCGGAGGCTGCGTCCATACGTCTCCAGCCGGGACCTGGCCTCCCTCATCCATGCCTTCATCACCTCGAGACTGGACTACTGCTCTACATGGGGCTGCCCTTGTTCCTGGTTCGGAGGCTGCAGCTAGTACAGAATGCAGCGGCCCGTCGCCTGAAGGGGAAGGGCCAACACAAACACATTACACCGGTGCTTCGCTCTCTGCACTGGCTGCCGATAGTCTTTCGGGACCAATTCAAGGTGTTGGTGTTGACCTTTAAAGCCCTAAACAGCCTGGGCCCCACCTACCTGGAGGATCCCCTCACCCTCTGGATTCTGGATCGGCTCCTTTCGGGGTCGGGTCGTCGGAAGCACATAACACCTGTGCTCCGGACTCTGCACTGGTTGCCAATAGCGAGCCGAGCCAGGTTCAAGGTTCTGGTATTAATCTATAAGGCCCTTCACGGTCTGGGCCCCTCATACCTCAGGGACTGTCTCTCCCTCCGCACCCCAGAGCAACTCCTTCGGTCTGCTGGGGGTGCCTTCTTGGAGGTCCCTCGTGTTAAGCGGGGAGTCACAATGGAGAGGGCATTCTCGGTGGCCGTGCCGTGCCTTTGGAATTCCCTCCCAGAGGAAGCTTGCCTGGCCCCAAGCCTTTTAACATTCCGGTGAATTTGTAAAACCTGGCTGTTCGCCCAGACCTTTCGGGGAGGGAGGGGGGTTAGGTTTCTTTTTTTATCCCATTCACCCTTCTTTATTGTATTATTTATCACGTTCCCTGGTCCTGTTTTAATTGTCATATTTTATGTGTGTTTTAAATATTTTATGTTTGCATTGTTATATATATATATATATATATATATATATATATATATATATATA
>QEPC01006863.1:4891748-4930321 GCA_003113815.1 Sphenodon punctatus
TGGAAGGGCCCGTCAGGAGGGGATTGAAGCGGCCAGAGGAAGCTGTGGAGAGCTGACTTGCAAAGTCGCTGTTGCCGCTGCTGCCTCCACCAGGCAAAATACTGCAAAGGGGAATCTCACCGTAAGTTTATCTTATGGTGAGATTCCCCTGCACCTCCTGCACACGTTACAATTACACATGAATTTAAAGTCATGAGAGTGACAGGGCTGTATTTTCCAGCCCTGTCATCCATGATCAAATTCATGTGTAATTTGTGTCAGCATGAGGAAGGCGGTTTACCCACTTTACCCAATCTCACATTAGATAGAAACTAATGTGAGATTGGATAATGTGAGCAAGCTGTCTTACTGTCAGGAGCTGGGAATGAACATTAGGGAACAGATTGCTCCACTGAGACCTGTTGGGTACCTCTTCCAAGCAACTGAAATTGGCCACAGTTGGAGACAGATGTTGGGCTCAATGGACCATTGGTCTGACCCAGTATGACACTACTTATGTTCTTATGTAATGGAAGAGAGACTCTAAGTAAGTTGGAGGTGGGGAAAGCATGATGGAATTTTGAATAAAATATCTCAGGGGAAAATTCTTCTCTGCTGTTCCATCAGGGTATCAACTGCTGACCATAATTACTTCTAGGATCTTGCAACTTCCAAACATGTTGGGTGTGGGGGTTAGGGGGAAAGGAAACCAGAAAGTGGCTGAAGCCTTCCATGTTAAGGGACTTTAATTGTTTCCTCCATGGATGCCCTTTGGTATATAAATTTTTCCCATGTAAGTTCCATGGTACCAGGAGAGACACTGTGCTTCCCCACACAACTCCATCACCTCTGACTTGTAAGGGCCTGAGACCAAGCAGAGTCAGAGAAGGCACATAGGTCAGTGCCCTAATGGGGCCACTATCCCTTAGACCTGAGGAGGAGAGAACAACCTTTCCACTCAGAAATCAGGGGGAAACAATCTGAAATGATCAATAACATTATGAGCATGATTTAATAATTTAATTTTTTTAAAACGTTAATGTTTAATTTAATAAACATAACTATAATTAGCTACTGAGATCACACATCTAGATGTGTATAAGAGACAGCATATGAACTGTGAGGCCGGATAGGTTGAGTCTCTTCAGCTTGGAGAAGAGATGACTGAGAGTGGATATGACAGAAGTTTAGAAAATCAACAAGTAACATTAGAAGACAGTAACAAGATTCAGATTGATCTTGACAGGATGGAAAGCTCAGCCAAAACTAACAAAATGAAATTCAACAGAAATAAATGTAAAGTTCTGCATTTAGTTAAGAAAAATCAAATGTACAAGTATAGAATGGGGCAGGATGAAAAGGAAGGCAGCTGGCAGTGCAGGGCACGCAGGGTTTGGGCACACCCATCATTTTGCATGCTTTGGGTCCCATTTGATTGCCAGGGGCATGCTGGAATATAATCTCGTGCAGCCAAAGTAGTGGCAACCCATTCTCCCTACCATCTTCCTACTCAATCCCACCCTTGTTGAGTGTGGTTAGCTGGGTTGCAGAAAAGGGTGTGTGGAAGCTTCCCATGGCTTTTCTACAGGATAGGCCTAACTAGTATGAGTGTACACCAGGCCCCCATGTCATTTTTATTTTTCGTTTTCATCTTCGTTATTCAAAAATGTTGTTTTCGTTATNTATCGGTATCAGTATCATTATCGATATTGCTATTGGTACTGTTTTAAACAAAGATTTTATTTTTGGTATCGGTATTGTTATCAATTCCCGTGCACAATTAATATGTATCTACATCTAAGAGAGACCGGGGAAGGGAAAAGGAAAACAATCTATTATCTAATCAATTATCTATATAACTATTATAATCTAATCTATATGTCTATAATATATATCTATAGCTAATCTATACTACCTATCTATATATAATGTACAGGGGGGCGAAGGGCAGGGAAAGGGAGAAGGTAAAATGTAGGGTATGAGGAAGGGAAGTTATTGGTGGTAATACAATGAGGGTTAGGGAGGATTTTTTGTGTGTGTGTGTGCAAGTTTTGTAAACGCAACCTATCAAGCAGAGCTCTCACAGAATGGGAAAAAAAAAACTGGTCCTCCCATCATAAAGGGTTACAGTGTCCTCCCCCAGAGCCTCAATGATTGGTTGTGGGAGGCAGCAGGCATTGAGGAATCACAGAGTGCCATGAGACTGCTGGGGCCTGCTTGTGCTGCTCTTTGGCCAGTGATACATCCATCAGACACTGCTGAGCTGCTCGCCCCTCCCAACACAGGCACAGTTCAAGAGTTCAACCCTGTTAAGACTCCAAGATGTCTACTCCCTCCTCCCCTCTCCACATTTTCCCTCCAAAACCCAACTGTCTCAACACTAATGACAATGATAACAACATTGTTGTTTTTGGTTTCGTTATCATTTTTGTTATCATTTTTCTTATCGTTATCATTACCTATATAATTACTGGTATCATTATTGTTACCGGTATCGGTATTCTCGGTTGTTGTTTACGTTATTGTTATTGTTATTGTTATTGTTATCTTCTTTTGTCATTTCTGTTATTGCAATAACAAAAACAAAAATGACAATTTTCGTTATCGTGATTCTAATAACGAAAACAGCATGCACACCCCTACAAATAGTCACCTTCTAAGAACTTGTGTAGCCCTTGGAAGGAATATTTCCTAACCCACCTGATTGGCCATGGTTTCAAAGGTTATTTTTCCTTTCTGCTGTGGTCAGGTGAGGAGAATCCTCCTGATGCAGTTAGTTAGAGCGGTTGGTTTGGGCCATAGATCAGTGTCCCAGGTCTGTAGCCCAAATGGGAGTACTATGATGGTTGATAGGATAGTGGAAAACCTCTGGCAAGATGGGGGCAGGAAAGTTAGCATTGCTCGATACTTGCCTGACATAGGTAGGTCTGGCTAATGCCCAGACAGGTAGGAGGCAGGGCTCACTGGGCTTTTCAGCTGACAGAGTACATATAACCCTTCCAAAACCCAACTGTAAGTAAAATCCCTTGAATAACAGGTTAGTGGCAGCCTTGCCACCTAAAGGCGTGAATGGTGGGTGGAGTAGGCTGGCTGTCCAGGCAAAATCACAAGCAGTGGGCTGTGTGCCAGAGGTCAGACCCGGTTAGGCACTGTCTGTCACATTTGGGGAGGCTTGGGATACCTGGGTTAGCTGCTGGTTTGTGGAATTCTCTATTGTATGTTGGCAAACTCCTATTAAAGTTGTGACCCCGTTTAACACCAAATATCTCTCCCTTTTTTTCCTTCCACCTGCCCATAACAAGCACTATAGGCTTGAATTTTGTAATTTGCTCTTCTATGGGCTTCCAGTAGTTCTTCTCTGACAGCATGGCTGCTTACTGGTTTAGGCAGACATGATGATATGATGCCTCCCCTGCATTCTCTCTCTCTCTCTCTCTCTCACACACACACACACACACACACCTCTCCTGCATTCTCACCATTAGGTGTCTGTAGAGCCTCAGATTGATATTTGGGCTAACTTCTGCTGGTGAGAGCACGCAATTTAAGATTACATTGCTGGATTTTAGGCCCTAACAGTATAGGGCCAGGCTGTATTCGAGACCTGTTCTTGGAGTCGTGCCCTGTCTATGCTCAGAAACTATCCTCTGTTTGGGGATCCCATCATCACGCAAGTGATAGGGATTTTGCTGTGGCAGGCCCCTCCATGTGGAACTCTCTCTCCAGATGTCCCTCTCATTTCCTCCCTCCTCGCCTTTAAAATGTGCCTGAAAACCTATTTGTTTTCCTGGTGCTTTTAAGATCCACTGCTGGCTCACCTTAATGTGTTTTCTCCTCCCTTTTCACCTTCCCCTTTTAAATGGATTTCTATTTTAAATTGATTTAATATTGTTTTATATTTGTTTCATGTTGAAAAGTGCTCCAAGCGCCATTCAAGCATTAGCTACGGGCTTTCTGTGACCATGTTGTTCAGATCACAGCTGGTACAAAACATGTTTGCACAACCAGACATAATGGGCAAATGTGTGTTTAATGCAAAAAATGAGTAGATAGTGTTTCCTATACTTTATATAGTACCTTACATTTTCCACCTGTCTGACTTAAAGCAAATCAGATTTCATATATTCACATCTGCCTCACTCAGCCATGTTCCTGTGAGTTCCTATGAAGGTTCAGTGGAGGTTTTGTTGGGTTCTTGCAGCAGGGAACACTGCTAATGGTATTTAGTTAGGCATGGAACACTACTTTTTGAAGGAGATGGTTTTGGAAAGCAGTTTGGAATTTTTAAAGTTGATCTCACTGGTAGCTAACTCAGTGACTCTACCTTGGCATTTCCATGTGCAGATGGCTGCATTCATTTTCACAATCTTTTCCCTAATTCCTTAAATTGTTACGAAGGTGTTTCTCTTTGGTTGCTAATATTGGTGGCATTGGGGCATTTAGGCTGTTCATAACTTAGTATGGTCAACTAGGGCACGTGTTTCAATCAAAGATTGGGATAGCTTGACAATGTCATCCCCTTGGGAAGTCACCTCCTTTGCAGCAGTAATAATGCCTTCCTACCACTGCCGTATGCTTTTTTGAACTTCATCCTATCTATTGACATTACATGCAGAAGTAGAATACCAAACGAAGGGATTTTGGACACTTATTACTGCTAGGAATCTATTAGGAAAACCTACGAGGTAACAAAACATCATGGATGCGATATGCCCTCAGGTAATCTATGTGAATGAAATGTCATGGCAGAAAACAGCATTAAGCGACCATCTCAAGCGTAATTGAGTTAAATTGATATATACCTTTCTCCCCTTCCCTCAGGCGGTTAAGATATGAAATTACTTATTTTTAATGAGAGGAAACTTTTGGGTTGACATGAATATAACTTTTAAAATCAACTTCAGGTGGGCAAAGGTGCAGGGTTTTGATTTTTTGTGGAGACTGGGGTTATTAGTAAAATTAGGATAGTGAGTGGCAAAAGTAAAAAAGAAAGTGATAGAAGAAAAGACTATTTAGGCTGGTGAAAGTGGAGAAAGAACATAAAAAGCAGAAGGAGAAATAAAAGATGGAAGAGGTGGAGAAAACATGAAGAAAGAAATGTGTCACTGTGCACAGCCCATTTATGGGACTGGGTATATAATGGCAATCTAAAAAGGGAAATTGAATATTAAAATAAGGGAAAGAGGATGCAACGGATACAAGACTGGCATTATATTATTAGAAGAACTGGAATGATACCCCATTTTCTGAATCTTACCCTACCCAGCTCCAGGTGACTTTCATGCTTATATTTACCAAGTGTGACCTGAAGATAACAAGCAATCAGCAAAAAAAAAACCAAAACCTGGTCCCCAAATCTCGTACATTTCTTTGATGGTCCGAGGCCAGGGAACGTAGTATTCATTAGTTTAACTTGAGCAAGATGGCACAGACTAATAGCTGCCTAGAAAAGATATGATCAGGAGATTTCGGATTCCTGAAGGTTGACAGATTTCCAAATTAAATATTTCTCCTTGCTTTTATATTTCATTTCCAGTTTGGGTTTGTACTGTAATAGGGTGCAATCTAGCCTGCATAAGTTTCCTCAGAATCCTTCCTATCAGTCATATTCTCATAGGGAAATTAGCAGTTCTACTGTCCTTTTATTCAAAATACATAGTGTACCATCACCTTCTTCCAGTTCTATTTACAGTACTCACATATATACAACATCCATATGACAGAGACCTGGCTTGGGCTTCCCAGTCTCAGCCCTTCTGGTAGCTTGCACAGACCCACCTTAGGCCAGATATAAGTCCTTCTCTGTTCTGGAAACTCACCATTTTTCAGTTCAGGCACCCACCTCTCCTGCAGCCTACTAAATTCTTAGCTCAGGTAACCCCCCTTCTGAGCAGGGTTTTTTACCTTTGGGCTTATGGGTGGGCTAGCTGGCTGGCTGGTTGGCGGGTGGGCTGGCTCGTGCTCGCGTGCTCTCTCGTGTGCTTGCATGCTCTCTCGTGTGCTTGTGTGCTCTCTCCCAGCTTCTGTCTCCTCAACTGCCTCTTCTACACTGAGCCTGGCTCAGGCTTATAGCCTATGGGCTTGGCTCAGCTACTCCCTGTCTTGGGTGTGATACATCAGGCACTGGTCCTCCACTCCTAGATGGGCCTAAGCCTCAAGTAGCACCTTCACCTCTGTGCAGGTGCTACTCCCTTAAAGGGTCAGTGTCGCCATTTAGCTGTGCCCTGCCACCATTTGTTTTTTGTTTTTTAAAGGAAAGATCTTCAGATTATCTTAAACAAGAGACAAATCTGGTCGGAGGCACTAGAGATTAGAACTTGATTCATGAAATTGTTGAAATAAAGAATGTGAAATGAATTTATCTTTGTATTCCTGAATCTTTAAGGAAGGGCCACCAACAGGATGGGGCAACAATCAGGAATTCTGTCCTGTGTAAAGGAATTTCAGGATCCCAGACCAGTCAACTTTTAAAAATAGCTCATGAATGGTATTTAAGAACTTGCACAGAGCCCAAACCTTTTTCTTTACAATCTAAGGGCTAGAAACTTACTTATGATTTTCAGTGGCTGGTGCTTTAAAAATAAATTAAGAGAGATGGTAGCCTGGAAGAAAGATAATAGTACTTAGCACTTAGATTGTCCTTTATAATCTCCTAAGAACCTAAATGACTTAGAGCCTTTCCAAAAATTACTTGTCCATTTAGGAATCAATGAGTCTTCATGAAATCAGGCTCCTAATTAGGGCTGTGCATTCAGGTTTCAATAAAACACACGCACAAAAATCCAAAAAAAGCCCTTTTGGGCTTTTGTATTCAAAACACAAATATTAGGGCTGTGTATTCAGGTTTGGATTGAACCCAACATTATATGATATGAACCGCAAACATTATGTGAACCCCAAACCTAATATGCGATGTCTCAAACTGGACCCCCAACAAAACTGCAGCACATATCCAGCTTGGAGCTGGGCTGTTCCCTGACTCTCAGTTTAGCTGATGGATTGGGGAGACTGTAATAAGCTCTCCCCACCTGCAGGGGCTGCGACTTTCTCAGGACTGCGATCTCCAGCACTGCAGCCAGGCCCAGCCCAGGAGAACCCAGCCCATCCAGAAAGAAATGGTGAATCCTTGACAGCCTCATTCCTCTCCTCCCCAAGCCAGAAACTCCTCCCTCAAGCCAGTGACACTCCTGAGCAAGCCCCAGGGATCCCTCTTTCCATAAGCCGATGACGCACCTCTGAGCCAGAAATGCTGCCCCCCCCAGTCAGAAGGCAGCGACCCTCTCCCAAAGCCAGATCCATGTCCCATTTCCTCTGCTCAAGCCAGAAACCTCCCCTGAGCCTAGTCCCTTTCCCACCAAGCCACTGTAACCACTCTCCAAAGCCAGTGACATCCCCAAGCCAGACCCATGCCCCATTCCCCCATGAGGGTGGCCACTGGCCCCATTCCCCCGTGAGGGTGGCCACACATTCCCAGAATGCAGAACATGGGGAAAGAGAATACAGGGCATGGGGGAAGAGCGCAGCTGGCTCAGGGCTCCTTTCCCCAGCCAGGACTGAGCAACACGTGCTGGGTGAGAGGTGGGGAAGGAGATGGAACAGTACTGGCAAAATCCCAGCCGTGGGTGCCTGTTTAAAAAATCCACCCAGATGGAGTTGGGCGGATCAAAAAGTGGTCATTTCCTGGAAAATCCAGATACGATAGTAACCCTAGCACTCCTACCTCCCAGTGCTGGGACCGCTGGCTCACCTCCGAGTCTGCATGCTGCCACTGCTGCTGTTTCAGCCTGGAAGTCATGAGATCGGTGACGGCAGCATGTGGAAAATACAGAACAAAAATGACAGTGGACAAACCCTTCAAAAACAGGACTGTCCTGTATAAAACAGGACCAATGGCTACCCCATCCCCAAGCCAACTCCCCACACAAGCTCTCCTGTTTCCCAAGCCAGCCACATGCCTCACTCGCCCTCAAGTCAGCGAACCTCCTGAGTGAGACTCATGCCCTGTTCTACCCTCTCCAAACTAACAAGCTGCCCACCAAGCTAGCTATTTTCTCTACCTTCCCCCAAAGCAGTGCTCTCCCTTTTTAAAACATTGGCAGCAGGCCTAGCAGCAGTTTTGGCTGCATTTTGCTTTCCTTATAGGCCTGTCACATGGGCAAAACCTCACTGCACGTCTGCCCCCAAATAACCTATATACAGGGACCAATGTTCACTGCGTTTTCCCTATTGGCAACAATGAGGGAAATGCAGTGAACACAGATAAAGATATAAAAACAAATAAATGCAAGTACCAAAACCACAAATATAAATTCAACCACTTGACCCCATGCACAGCCCTACTCCTAATTGCCTGAGTGACCTTCAAAAATAGAACATAGGTTTCTAAATCTCTTACGTGGGTTTGATCATTTTATCCAGAGTAAATATTAACTACTGGATGTTCACCGGTCAGGACAGTTATTGTAAGAAGCTGAAAAATGCAGGAAGGCTGGAATTCTCAGAGGAGCCTAATGGAATTACATTCCAAATCCTATTAGGTTTTCCTGGGAATTGAGACCTAAATTACTTAGGTATCTTTGAAAGTCCTGTCCTAAATAACACTTGTGTACTATTCACTTAGTAGAGAGCTGCAGTTCTGGGTGCTGCATGCATAAAACTCCCAGCCCCAGGTGGCCTCTGGATTCTGCAGGTCCTGACATTTCTCAAGCCCTGTGTCCTGATAATGAATGACACAGTGGATGCCTGCAATTCTGTACTATCCATACTGAGAACCAGTGTGCTGTACTGGTTAAGGTACTGGACTTGGTCCTGGGAAGCCAGGGTTCAAATCTTGACTTACCCATGAACTCATAAGGTGCCTTTGGGTAAGTCTCAGCCTCATTTGTAAATGGGAATGTGTGTGCGTCTGTCTCTGCCTGTGTTCTCCTCACCCCTGTCCATCCTAGATTGTAAACCCACTGGGTGGGGACCTATCTCCAAAATCTGTGACTGTAAAGTGCTATGTATGCCTGGTAGTGCTATAGAACTGTTTAGTAGTAGTTCTTGCATGGTCTGGAATTTGGGGTTTCCCCTGGACTCAATTTTGCATACAAATAAATATCTTAACTTAGCAATTACTGCCAAGACAATTAATATTCTCATCCACCACTTTGAAATCTTCCACTCTCCTTTCTTCTTTTATGCAGAATGGCTGTCATCATATTTATTTATTTATATTTATATCTCACCCTTTCCTGAAGACTCAATGCAGGTAACAACATATTAAAAATGGCATATAAATGAAACGTGCAAAAAAGTCCCCATAAACACCCAATGCCCCATGTATTAAGGAAATGTACAGACTAACTACTGTTATTGAGCAGTGGTACAAGGAAAACACAGTGTGATAATAATATCCTGTCCTGGGGCATGAGGGAGTCACCCACAGCCAGGCCAGATTGGGGAACAGAATAGATGTTCCTATCAATCGACCTGGCCAAGGAGGAGGGGCCAGAAGAAATGTGAGTCTGGGTCTCGCCTCCGCACTGTGTCTGGCGCCCTGTTCCCCACCATGATGGGCAGCCATGGCAGCTGACCATGATGGTGCCTCACATGCTCACCCGGTATGCGTGCTGTGGCCCACCTGGATGGCCCTTAGGACTGGACCCATGATTCCTGGGAAGCCACTTACCCATTCAGTAGTTGGCCCACATCTGGTGGTCTGCTAACAGACGTGCAGGTAAGCCTCTGACCCAGGTGCATCATAGAGGGCCATACTGGACAACGTCACATATATTAACACTCACAAAAACAACACTATGGTTGAAAACACGTGTGTGTGTGGTGGTGGTGGTGGACCTCTTGCGCTCCTCTGCAGACAACTGGCAGAAGCAATAGGATGGGAACATCTCAGAAGTAGCTATTTCCACGACAGTGTACTAATCTCCATTGGCCACACTCATTTCTACTGACAACAAACTATCCATTTATTTATTTAGATTTGTTCTCCCATCCAATTCTGAGGGCTCAGGGTATGTTACAACCCACAAAATCATAAATAATTAAAATCCTTCATCTCAAACCTCCCCAAATCCTTATCGCAAACCTTTTCCCCTTGCTTGCCAAGTGCCCAGCCAAATAAAAAAAATATTATATTGCCTCCAGAAGACGGGTGTTTTCAGAGGAGATGCTACCCGGTATGGCCACCCATGAGCCACAGATCCAGTCGCCCGTCTGAAGGTGGAGCAGCTGGATGTGTGCTCCTGCGAGCCACAGAGCACCCACTCACAGTCACTCACAGAACCATGCCAGGAAATCCGTAGTGACCCATGTAGGACAAACAAAATGTTCAGTGGCTGTCTCCATGGCCATGGTGGCCACACAGGGAGCTGTCTGTGTGCTTCACTCCCCATGCCTTCCATATGTCTGTGTGCTCCATGGCAGAGTCGCGCAGTGATCACGGACCATCCACGGTTGCCTTGCTTGTCTGAAAACAACCAATGAGCAGGCTCTGGCTCAGATGGAATTCCAGGGGGAAGGAGTTCCATAACTGTGAGGCAACCACCGAGAACACTTTTTGGCGCATCCTTGCTTTGTGAACTAGATGGTCTTATCAGATGCACAGCTACCATGGAGCAAGAGGACTCAATTGAACCCAGGCACTGGACTCTAGGGTGGGCCTTTGCAAGTGGCCTGAGCACGACTAAGACATTTTCAGAAAGGGTAGGAGAGGGAGAAGGACCTACACTCCCTCCCTGCCGACGTCCGCCTCGCCTCCTCCCTCCGCTCCTTCAAATCCCTCCTCAAGACCCACCTTTTCCATGCTGCCTTTCCCAATGCCCTCTAGTCTTTCCCCTTGCTCTTACTGTCAGCCCTCCTCTGCTGACTGCTGCTACCGACCACCTTGTAACCAAGCCAAGTACACGCACCTGAGACTTCGCATCCGCCTGAATGTTTGTTTGTCTTCTCCCATGTCTCTCCCGCTGTCCCCTCTCCTTGTCTCCCCCTCCTTGTCTTTTAGATTGTAAGCCACAGGTAGGGACCGCAGCTGATTATATGTTCTGTACAGCGCCAGGTTGTTACTGGCGCTTTATAAATGTTTAATAATAATAATAATAATAATACACTCAGCCTTTCTCCACTCTGGAAATTTCCTGAGGCCACTTTCAAAGGGCTCCATCAAGAAGAAAGTTTTCGGAGTGGGTGGGGTGGAGTGGTGGCCCTGACCACTCTGGAAACTTCCTTCCTGGTAGGGTTGGTGGGGGTGGAACTTTCTGGAAGCCAGGGTGGTGCCACCACTTTTGCAGGGGAGGCTAAGTCTGGCTGCTGCTGCTGCTGCTGCTGCTGCTGCTGCTGCTTAGGGAGGCCCCTACCCTTTTGCCTTTATGGGACCTCATAATTGGGACATGAGCCTGGGTCCACCACAGCCTTGTTGTGCCATTGTGGCTAATGGTGTACACAAGACAAAACCCTGTTCTCCCCAAGGGAGGCATTGACTATCCCCACCAGCAGCGGCCCCAATATCTCCCGGCAAGCCTTAACTAGCCCGGATCGGCATGGGTCTAGTTTACAACAGGTGGCTCGAACAGTCCCAAGAGCATTCCCTGCATCCAAGGGTGACACAGGCCGAAACTCATCCCACAAAACAGGACAAGATGGGGCTTCTGACCCATTTCCTGCTAATAAAGTTGCATCAAAACTATGTTGAATTTGAGCGATTTTATCTGCAAAGAAGTCCACAAACAAATCACAGCAAGCATTTGATGATTCTAAGTCCAGGCGGAGGGAGGCCGGACTGACATGCCCCCTCACCACTTGGAACAACTCAGCTGGTCGGGACTTAGCCGACGCAATGAGGGTAGCAAAGAAAGTCTTCTTTGCTGTCCGCACCGCAATGGCATAGGTACGTAACCAGACTTTATGCCGCAATCAGTCAACTTCAGCACGCGAGTGATGCCACCATCACTCTAACCGCCACCCTTCCCGCTTCATCTGCCGCAGCTCCTCCATATACCACAGGGAGCTGCGTTGCTGGTGATTCGGGATCGGACGATTGGGAGCCACATGGTCAATGGCCTCCGTGAACACAGAATTCCACATGGATACGAGACCATTGAGTGGGTGGCCATTGAGGTCAGAGGAAACATCCCCTAGAGCTATTTGGAAACTTTCTGGTTTCATAAGCCTTTGGGGGCAAACCAACCGAACCGGTTCCGCACCGTCCTGGGGCTGACATGCACCAGGATACCCGCCTGGAGGAGATAATGATCTGTCCATGACAAGGGCTCTGTTGACACCTTCCCCACTAATGGATCCCCCGCCTCAAGGCCTATGCAAAACATCATGTCCAGGGTATGTGCTCCAACATGTGCTCCACTATTCTCTGAGACAGACTCATGGTTGCCATGGCAGCCATGAACTCATGCTCTGCCCCTTCAAGACTGGTGTTGGCATAGATGTTGAAGTCCCCCAGAACTATTGTCCTGCGGGACCCCAAGACCACCTCCGACACCAGCTCAGTCAGTGCGGGCAGGGAGGCTGCTGTACAGGTGGGTGCCTGGTATAACAGCAGTATCCCCACTCTGTCTCAGGCCAAATCCAACACCAGATGGAGACCCTCCACACCCATGATGGGTTGCAGAGGGAATCTCCTCACAGACCAGGTATCCTTAAAAAGAATGGCTACATTGCCTCCCTCATCCCTGTAGCTGTGGCTGATGCTGCACAGAATACCCAGCTGGAACAAGGTCAGCCAATAGGGATGTGAAAACACGGTTCAGACTTTTTTTTTTTTCAACCCACCCTACCCCAGGGATCACTCTACCTCATGGTGCCGGGGCTCCCACCCCGGGTCCGCAGTGGTGGGTCTGGTGGGATCCGCTGCCGGACCCGCCACCGCCGGACCTGCAGCCTGGAGGGGGGAGGGAAAACTAGCCCCCCCAAACGGGTTCACCCCCTGAACCCATTCAGGCTGAACCCCGAACGGACCGAACACTGAACCCCCTGGTGTTCGCACATCCCTATCAGCCAATATAGACACTGACTCAGTGTCCAGCCAGGTCTCTGTAACACACACGAGGTCGGCTGTGTTTTAAGGAACACAAATATTATATGAAGCGGGAGTATGGGGAGTTGGGGACCCTAGTAGTTTAGAAATCCTCCACAACATTTTTCCCTGTAAAATATTAGCTCTTCCCAAATATACCCCAGCAGTTATAGTGAGAGCTGAAGTAGGTGAACCCTCTGTCCTTTTCAGAGTGTATAAGAGACTGGTGGGCCTCTGGTTTAGAATTTCTAATTTGGAGTCATGCTGGTTGCCTTGGCTTTGTTTAAAGAACAATTTGAAAACCCTTCCCCTCTGCGAGTGTACTGGTTTGGCTGCATTCGATATCTTTTAAACAAATGGCGATTTACCGTATTAGGTTTTAACATGAAACTCTCTCACTCTGATACGGCACAAATCTCAGGGCGCTTTCACACATGCAGGAATGCATACTTTGGAGGTCCAGGGAGAGGATGTGCATGCAAATCAGGCTTGTCTTTGATCACATAGGAATGGCCAGAGCTGAGTGATTTAAGCTTTTGTGCGCACTTACAAAGGCTATTGATCGAGGTGGGAAATCCAGCTTACTCAATCGCCTTTGTAAGCGTGAGCATTCCCATGTGATCAAAGATGTGCCTGATTTGCATGCACTCCCCTCTCTGGACTTTCAAAGGACAGATTCCTGTCTGTGTGAAAGCGCTCTCTGTCAGAATTGATGCTGTAGACAAACAGTCTGCTTTATCTGTCTTCTATTATTATAACACAACCCAGTGGTATCCTTCACTTAAAACCACTTTTTGATATGGAAGAGTACATTAACATTTTGAGGTGTATTGTTTTAAGGAAGTCTTTTACTGCACTACGTTTCCAAGCATTTTATTCTGTTGTACTATTTATTTATTTGTTTGTTTGTTTGTTTGTTTGTTTGTTTCACCATTTTTATACTGCCCCCTCCTGCTCAGGGTGGTGTACAGCATTCCATAAAATACAGAAATATGAAATACAAAAAAAATAAAAATATATAAATACAATATGCAATATGCTATCTCAATTAAAACCATAATTCACAGACGACTGAAAAAATACTTATCCCCTTCCCTTAAAAGAAAAGAATCCCCCGCCCCCCACTACCTGTCCCCCTCACCAAATGCCTGGCGAAACAGCCAGGTCTTACATTGTCTACGGAAGGAGGGGCGATCTGGAGAGAGCCACATCTCCACCAGGAGGGATTTCCATAGCTGTGGCACAGCTACCAAGAACACCCTCTTGAACGTCGCCATCTGGGAAACCTTAGGGACCTCCAAGAGGGTGTTCCCAGCTGATCGCAGGGCCTGATCCAGAACACGAGGGAAGAGGTGGGCCTGCAGATAAGTGCAGCCTAGACCGTATAGGGCATTAAAAGTAATATTTATTTTATTTATTTATTTTATGAAATTTATACCCTGCTCTTACCGCCACAGGCAGCCCAGAGTGGCTAACAACAATAAAAAATATGAATATAATATAAAACAATTTTAAACACTTTAAAACGTAATAATCATTACTGTCAGCTGCAGCCGCCGGTCCCATAGGGGGAAACTGTGGTCGGGACTTCGTACGTTCGACCCTGCAGTGCCAGTACCTGAAGCAGCCCCCGGGCCCACTGCAACACCTCCAGCAGTGCCCCCAACAGCACTGCCAGTGCCAGTTGACAGGGCAACCCCTGACAACACAATGCTGTCAGATCACATGGCCTTCCGACACCACGTCAGGCCGCCCCACCCACCAGAACGCCACTCCTTTCATCTGCAAGCATGCAGGCAGGCAGGCGGGGTCTGGACCTTATAACCCAGGTGCCTCCAGCATGGCGGCGCTGGTAATCAGAGTTGAGAAGCTGGCCACTGGATGTTTCTGCATGGTGTGCGATTCCCTGAGATTGAGCTAAGTTCCTTGTGTTTGCTCCTTGGTCTCATCATTGTATTTGTGGCATCCCTGTGTTCCCCTTCCCCCCGTGAGTCCTGTGACAGTGTAGTGCTTGTGCAGACTGGGGTATAACTGGTAGTAATGTGTGGTAACAGTATGTAGACCCTTGTTCCTTCCTCCCTGGTGTAAGTGTTCCCCTTGAGTGTGAGCATCCCCCTCCTGGGTCCCCCCTTCCCTCTCCCCCTGGAGTGTGAAAGCCCTGTTACCCGCACCCTTGTCCCTGACCTGTGGGCCCTCTCCTCTTCCCTGCACCACCGCACCCTCCTTCCTGCCCCTCCATTGAGCATTTGGGTGAGTGAGTGGGTCACACCATCCTTCCCTAGCTCTGCAATGATGATAGAGGCCGCTACCCCTGTTGGAGTATAGGGCCATCATTCTATCCTGATGGGCCATTTCTCCCAGGCCCACGAGTGCAGAGCATACAAGCGTTTGCTGTGTGTGAGTGGAAAAAGGGCCTTCCCTTTCCCCATCTCCCCCATCCCACTGACAATTACAGGGAAAAAACTCACTCCACCCACCCCCATCCGCACCCACCCTTATCCCTCTCCCTCACCAAATGCCTGATGGAACAGTCAGATCTTACAGTTCCTATGGAAGGCAGGGAGGTCTGGGGCCAGATGGGCCCCTACTGGGAGGGAATTCCAAAGGCACAGTGCAGCCACCAAGAACACCCTATTCTATGGGCCCCCACCCCAGGAAACCCGGGGGACCTACAACACGGTGCCCCCGATGACTGCAGGGGCCGATCTAGAACCTGGGGAGTGAGGCAGTCTTGCCGATAACCAGCACCTTGAATCAGGCCTGGAAGCCAGTGCAGAGAACTGAGAACAGGTGTTATGTGCTCCTGGTAGCCCACTAGGGCTGATGTGGCAGCAGCTGTTACCGTGCCGCGATTCCATTCCACCATTTCAGAATTGCCCGTGCCACACCGTGGCTTTTCTGCTGACATTCCGCTAATTCCGCTGGCATTCTTCAAATTTGGAAACTATCAGAAAAATTGCAGAATTGTCGGAAACTGTCAGAAAACCGCTGTTCCACTATTTTGAGGCGCTGGTGGAATGGCGGAAGTAGCAGAAATGTCATGTTTCCACTATTTTACGAAGCCTGTGGAAGTAGCGGAATGAAATTAGCAGAACTATGGAAGTAGTGGAATGAAACTAGTGGAATGAAAGCCTCTGCCATGCCATACCACTAATTGCGGAAACACTGTTTCTGGCAGAAATTACCACTGCGACATTCTGCTACAGTCCTATAGCCCACCCCCACAAGGGATGAGTCACCACATTCTGCTCCAGCTGCAACCTCTGGGTCGTCACTAAGGGTAGCCCCATGTAGAGTACATTGCAGTAGTCCAATCTTGAGGTGATGAATGCATGGATGACAGTGGTAAGATTGGAGCCTGAGATATATGGCCAAAGGCATTGGACCAGATGTAATTTACCAAATGCACCCCAGGCAGAGCTGTGAATCGAGGAGGACTCCCAGACTCTGAACTTGAGGGACTAAGGGGGGACGCACCCCATCAATGATGGAGGCCTCCACCCCTTCACCCTTACCCACCAACATCACCTTCATCTCCATCTTGTCGGAATTCATCTTCAGATGACTCATCCTCATCCAATCTCCCACCACAGCCCGACACTGGCAAAGACTGAAACTGCTGGGCCTGGGTTGGATGGAAATGAGAGTTACAGTTGGTTGTCATCAGCATACTGATGACACCGAACTTCAAATCCTCTTACAATCTTGCCCTAGGGCTGCATGTACACATTGAACAAGAGAGGGGACAGAATAGATCCCTGTGGAACTCCATACGTGAGGTTCCGAGGAGATTAGAAGGGAGATATATTGGGGTATTGAGGGATTGCAGCTTGTGTCCTTGTGTTGCTTGTGTTGTGGAAGTCTTACCACACTGTCTGCTCGAATGTTTTCTGTATGCAGAGTGGAGGAAGAAGTGGATTTTGCTGCTATTATCTTATAATTTTTTTTAATAATACAGTATCCAAGCTTGAGCTTTTACTGAATATTTGTAACCCAAAAGACATTTGCAATAGAGCTATTTTTGCTAGATGTGCTGCTTGTTTTAGAGAGAAGGTTAAGTTGCTTACTCTTCTCTAGAGTTTTAATCTTCTGAGAAGTTGTTTGTAGGGATGGGCGAATGCAGTTCAGAGTTCGGCCTGAACTCAGCCTGTTTGGATGACCGAACCAAACTTCCGAACCGAACACTTGAACTTCTGAACAGTTCAGAAAAGTTCGGATGAGTTCTGGGGTGGGAAAAATGTGACTTTGGGCAGGAAACACGTGACTGGAAGGGGGAGGCAGCTGAGGAGCAGACTTCCTGGCACCAGCAGTGGACACCAGGGGTGGTTTCAGGGCCAAAAATACTGATACCGAAAAAGTTTCAGTTTCGGTCCTGATAGCACTTTTTTTAATGTTCAGCCAAGTTTGGCCAAACCGAACTCTGCCAAACCGAACAGCTGAACCTGAACTCGGCTTTCAAACCAAATGACTGAACATCCGAACGTCCGAACATCCGAACGACGTTCTGTTCGCCCATCCTTAGTTGTTTGTATAAGTATTTTAGTTGTTTGTTGGTATTACTGTTTATTGATGTATTAACTTTGTTTTATGAATTGTTAATGTTTCTCTGATACCAAGATGGCTTCTTGCTAATTGAACTCTAAAAACACACAGAGGAAAATTCATGCAGAAATCTTGAGGCTACATGAGAGCAGCAGTGTCTATGTCGGGTTGAACTTGTGTAGGCGCCAGAATTACTTTTCATTCCCTGTACAAAATTCCTCCCTCATTCTATTTAATATGGGAACAGCCTGGATCTGAGGTGTAAAGGAAAGGGAGGATGCAAAGATGAATTCCAGGCTATGTACCTGAGAAACAGGCTGGATGGTGACACCCTCAATGGAAACTGAGAGGGAAGTATGAGGGGAATGTTGTGGGGGGAAGATGAGGAGTTAGGTCTTGGTTATGGCAGAAGCTGCCAGGAGCAACCCTGCCCTTTCCAGGTGACCTTCACTAACACTCTGGCTTCCAGGTTGACTAGGCCTGATTTCGCAACCGGCCACATGGCAGGATTTCGCAATCCCAGGGGAAGGGGCCTACAGCGAGCATGGCTGGTCTGATTGGACCAGGTACAGCCAGGTAACCTCCCAAGGACCAATCACGACTGAGGGGTAGGGGGCTTTTAAAAAGAAAAGCCACACCTCTCAAGGGGGTTCTTCCATCTTGTCTCTGTTTGCTCTGGACACTGACCTTTTGCTATGGAGCTAAGGGAATGGCTCCTGGCCTGTTTGGACTAAACTGAACCTAAGGACTGAACCCCTTTGCTGCAAGGCAAAGGCGCACCTGAAGCTGTGAGTAATTGAATGTAACATCTGAGGGACCAGTTTAGACTAGATGCTACTAAAAAGGCCATTGTNTAAACTGTTCTGATCAATTTCTTTTGCTCAAGGATTCAAAATACCTCACATGGTTGGTTAATCTGTGATGCTGGGTTTAAAATACCATTAAAGTAATATTCCTTTTTCTTGATCTAAAAGATCTGTGTGGGTATGTGTGTTAGCAAATACACCTCTGTACGCTCAGGTGGCAGAAATTGGGAACTGTTTTATACTGGCTTGCGAGCCTGGCTGTTTAAAGAAGCAGAAGAGGTTTAATTCTCCCCAGGGGGATGAGACTGGAAATTTAAGAAAATACCTGGGTGGTGGCAGTGGGAAGAGACCAGATAATAAGTGGGTAACGGGGTGCTGGGAGGCTGGGGTGAACCCCAGTTGAACTTGAGTTGGGGGAGAGAGAACTTGAGTTGGGGGAGAGACATCGAAGCAGAGATGTCACAGAAACAGTTGCTAAAACAAGACTGAATGGAGGAAGAGAGCGTGGGAGTGGAGAGAGAGAGTTGCATGTCATCCGCATACAGGTGGTACTGGAAGCCATGAGATTCAATGAGTTTACCTGGAGAAACAGGGTAAAGGGAGAAGAGAAGAGAACCCAGGACAGAGCCTTGGGGAGCTCCCACAGAGAGGTATAGTGATGCAGAGGCGGTACCAGAAGAGAAATGTTGAAGGAGTGGTTCCGTTCCTCTTTTTTTGATGAAAATAAATTTAACTTCAGAGGGTATTTTCAGATGTTACAAGATCACAGTCAACCACAGTGAACCACAGTCAATCCCGCGGCGGGGCCAAAGAGCCCTGAAAGTCTGTTCGGCGGCCGCCAGATGTTCACCACAGTCAATACCCACATGGGGTCAAAATCAACCATGCTTCTGGACCTCCAGCCTGGACCATCTCTGAAACCGTGGTCAAAGAGATTCCCAGCGGGAAACAACAAAAAGTGACGTCTGGATGGCAACCACCAGCCGGAATCAAACAAAATTATTCCCAGCCGGGGACAAAGCACGCAGTGTTGCTGCCAGGCAACCAGCAACAACACAGGCTGGGGAGGGAGATTTAAAGGGCACACGGCAGCAGCTGGGACGACCTGCCCTGGCGCCTTCCGGGTGCTTTGACCACGGCCCAGCCCAGGATCAGTGTAATGTCTGTTGCGCTGCCCTGGGCCTTGGTCTGCCAGTCCGATTCCCTGCTATGGTCCCACTCCCATCACGTCTGTTTGGGGCCTTTCTTGCTCACGGGGGTGGTTAGTCAGCTTGCCATCGCTGGGAATCCACTGTGGTGAATCGGGCATCCGTAACATCTGAAATCACCCAGAGAGAAGTGGATAAAACAAAGAAAAAAACAGAATGTTTGCACACTAACTTTGAATATCACTACCAGGGGGTTCCAAAATTAGGGGAAACAGAATCAATGCCCATACAGTAGTACAGGATATAATCATATAAAGAATTAGCTGGAAATTGCAATCAAAATGGTTGTGAAAAAACAGTACATTTCCCCCCCATGATTATGCTGTCCTCTAATTTGTAGTATCATTTGTCCAGTGTGGGACTAGGACAGCTATTCCACTGAGCACAGCAAGATCAAATGTGATGGGAATCAGGAGAAAGCAATTCAGGCTGATTTTCTTAATATGTAGACTATGGGTAATTTCAGATGTACCGGGTCGCCAGGCCCACGCCACGCTGAACCACGGACCAGGATCCGTTTTGGATACCGGTCAGGAATCAGTTCGGCCGTCCTTTAGACGTGCCAGCCTGATTCCTACAGGGGATCGGGGAGGGGGCGGGGCTGTGTGGTGCTACGTGCGACTGCACAGCCCTGCCCCCCCATGCTCCCCTGGCCTCCTACCCTCTGGGAGATGGGTGGATGTAGCAGTCAATTCGCTCGCTGTACCCAATCCCGTCCCGTGGTTGGGGCCACAATCCAGCCGAGCTGCAGGTAAAAGACATTACCTGTGGCCCATCCCGGATCATGGCCACTCTGGCCATGGTTGGGCCCGATCCCACCATGATTCCAGACCTCCGGGCGGGCGGAGGTCTGGAACTGTGGTCAATCTGATTCCCACCAGGTATTCACTGAGGTGAACATCTGGCGGGAATCCTTATAGACGTAACGGTACAAACGGCCACCACAGGGGATTCACTGTGGGTGACTGTGGTATCGTTATGTCTGAAATTACCAACTATTAAATTCTAAAACAAGGATTTTGTTTGACACAAGCAGTATTTCTTTAATCCATCTTCAGTACCTAAAAGCAGTAGAATAGTTAGCAGTGTCTAGCACCTGTATAGGAATGGATTTGAAATATTATTCTAATTTTAGCACATGCCTATCCAAAACACTGCCATTGTCCCATCAACCAAGTATGACACAGGGTGAAAACAGACATGACGCTAATCACTCTTTAACCACCCTTGGTGGTCATTTATGCATGTTGCAGGGGTGCATATTCAATTCAATTCAAACTTTTATTGTTTGCCTCCTGGGCTATAACAATCTTGTACAAAGTAAGCACAAATAAATAAACAAATAAATAAATAAATAAATAAAAAGATACAACAAATATACAGTTGTAACCGTTAACCATTTGCAAAATGCAGGCAACACTGCCGTGAAAATCTACAATAAAAAGTGGGCTTAAACCCACATACTATTTTTATTTATCTCATCTCCCCGAAGGGGAAGAAACAAAGGGAGGGTGATTACAGCTACTCGGAGAAAAAAGCATAGCCCCAAAGCCATCCAATACACATGAATCCCCTATATACCGGCCCAACCGACCAGGGTGTGTTACCATCCCATCAGGCACTATGGTCAGGTGAAATAGGGGCTGCGAATACCTTGGCTAGCTAAAGCAAACCATGCTACAGTTCTCGCTTGAGCAGTGTCCTCCGGGTTAAGGAGCCACTGCAATCCCTTAGCAGCAAGGTCTTGAGGCGCCCCCAGCCTCCCCAGGTATTTACATCTAGGTCCCACTAAAGCCGGACAGCGAAAAATCATGTGTTCCACAGTGTCTACTTCCCCTAAGGGGCATATGGGGCAAATCCGAAGGGCCCAAGGAACCCTCTTATATCGGCCTTCACGTACCGCTGAGGCCAACGTATTAGTCCTTATTTTGAGAAAAGCGCCCCACAACCCAGGATTATCCCACGCAAACAAATAATATGGTGCTACGGATTCCACCTTATAAGGGGCATAGGTTAGAGTAATTTTCTGAGCCACCATCCGCTCCCTCTCAGCTTGTAAAGACTGATCCAATATCCGTCTTTTAAGGAGTCGTCTCGCCACAATCCCTCCGCACTGGCTTAGGCTCTCCGCCGCAAACCCCAGCAGGTGGATTTCATGCTCGACCCTTCTAAGCCACGTTATCCCCAGCCCACACTCCAGAGTTAGCATCAACAATGACTCCCCAGGCGGAGGAAATAGAGCCGTCTTAATCCAAAAATTTGCTATCGCCTGAAGAGCATGGGTCCTAAGAGGGAGTACACGAGCCTCCGCTCTTAAAATTACCTGCGGGGTTTCTCTGGGCACACCCATAATAGCTCTCAGAAAGCCATTCTGGATTGGTTCCAGAGCAGATAGAAACGAAATGCCCCATACGGGCAATGCATACAGGATTTGGGCTACAACCTTTGCTCTAAATAAGCGTAGGGCGGGAAGGACCAGTTTGCCACCTTTTCCGTGGAAGAATCTTACTATGGCCTTGGAGGTTTTCTTAGCTGAAGCTTGAACAGCCACCCAATGGGCTTTCCAGCTTCCATTGGAGGTAAAAAGAACCCCCAGATATTTGAAGCATTGTACTTGCTCAATGGGGTTAGGGCCAATAACCCAGCGCTGGACTTTCTGAGCCCCTCTGCTTCCAACCACCAGCACCTTGGTCTTAACATAGTTGATGGATAACAATTCTGCCTGGCAGTAAACCCCAAAGGCTTGCATGGCACGTCTCAGACCGATACTGGTTTGTGATATCAAAACCATATCGTCTGCGTATAGCAGCACCGAGATACTACGGTTGCCTATCCTTGGGGCATGCAGATCTGCCCTGCGAAGAGCCTGCACAACATCATTAAGGTAGATGTTAAAAAGTGCCGGGGCTAAAAGACAGCCCTGGCACACCCCCTCTTGGACCTGTATCTCTTTTGATAAGGCTCCCTTCTTGTTGTAACGTACCCTCAAGATGTTCCTCTCATGGAGTTTCATCAGCAGAAACAAGAGCCTAGGCTCTATGTCTAGAGCTCTTAGCTTGGCCCAGAGGTGCTCCCTGCACACCGTGTTAAAAGTTTTCTGGAGATCTATAAAGCATAAATAAAGTTTCCCCCTAGCAGCTGTATATTTTGAGGTTAATGCGGACAGAACCAGAATATGGTTTGTTGTAGCTAATCCTTCGCGGAAACCAGCCTGCTCAGGGCAGGGGTGCATAGGGTACCAATATAGCCCTGCAACATGCATAAATAGCCACGAAGGGTGGTTAAAGGGTGGTTAGCGTCATTTCTGTTTTCACCCACAGTAAGCAGTAACGTTCCCCTCTGCTGCGGAAAGTAGATAGTTAGCATTGAGAAATATGTTATTCCTTTACTTTACGTAGACAGAAATTACAGATCTTTTCCTATGTTTGAAATACCCTCTGAAATCTAGGATTGTACAAATAATTTTTTTTTAAAAATATTTATTTATTTATTTACATTTATATCCCGCCCTTCCCAGAAGGTGTACTAAGTGCTGGATTTCACATATACTGTGCACCTTTCCTGCCTTGCAGAAGATCTGTAAAGAAAATAGATGTGCCCGCATACAGTAAGTTAACAATGAATAACACCCAAAACACAAGTGCCTTTAATTATAGAGAATATATGTTTTATAGGATCAAAATCAGATATACATGCATTCCATGCTTTAGAATGAATTTGCAATTTTCGTTTTCCCTAACTATAAGTATTTGTATACCACTTAATTTAAAGATTCTATTGACAGATATTGCATTCTATTAACATGCTGTATTTTACACAGTTTACATTCTGCTTAAATATACTTGCATTCTATAAAATGTATTTCAAGACTCACTAAAAAAGGGAAAATAGACACACTTTAAGCAGTTTACAAGAGACAGATCATTATCTCCTACAAAGGAAAGGAAACAGGAAAGCTGTAAATAATAAGTTCTGAATAGGAATGACATAAACAGCCTAATCAATGTCTTCCAGAACTGGCAAGTGACACCTCTTTGTTTTTTGCAAATAAAAACCTTCTTAACATCACAATATAAACCATTATCTCTGCAGGCAAGGTATATTTGGAAATGTACAAAATGTACATTTCCTGCCAGCCACCAGATCAGTAGGTGGAGATCTAAAGTCATGCAAATATTACAGTAAATGCAGGCAACCAATTTCTAATTATTCCATATCAGCAGATTTGTGAGGAATATAATTTATTAAAAAAAGAACAGTTTATGATCAGCAGACCTTAGTTATGACTGTTTAGGAATTCAGTGCATTTTGATCTAATCACAAAATCAAAATATTCATGAAACACAATGATATCTCCCCAAAGCAGCCGGGCAGCCATTAATTTTGAAATTCGGGTAATTTATTAACACTTATCTGTAGCTGTAAAAGCTTACCTCTGTGTTTGTAATATGGGTAAAAGTGAAAGCAGTTTTAAAACTGATTCCTAATGATTTATAATGGTTTGCTGTAATTTGAGCCAGAAATTCAATTAAAATGTATGTCTAGTTTTGTTTCAAGATCTTTAGTTAAAAATTCTATTAAAATTCTATTTCCTTCTTGCATTAAATGTATCTGTTATCTGCATATACAAGAAATATAAGAAAATTCTATCATTTATTCCCAAGACTCCATTTAAAACCATTCATTTTTATTTCATAATTCTGCCAAGGCACTGTTTAGAATTTATACACAGTAGAGGAAGAAGAACAAGTTTACATGCTGCCTTCTGTATAAGAAAATCTCCTTTACCGTGCAGGGCTTAGGAACACATTCAAGTTACATTTATCAGTTCATCAAAGAATGAAAAACAAATAAAACAGAATTATCAGACATTTAAAAACTCCTGATTATAATATTTAGTGTATGGCTTTTGTCTCTGTGAGCGATAAATCCCTTTTGCAACTTCACCAGTAAAAGCACTATAGCACTAAAAGTTCACTTTGTGATGAAAAAGAAAATTTAAACAATACTGTTTTCTTCTTCTTCTTCTTCTTCCCCCCCTAAAGGGAACAAGCCTGGATCCTAACTCACCACAGATGGGACTAGAGCTAATCAGAGCCTCTGTGATGCAACTGTCCCAGTCTTTCATGGGGCAAGTGATCTCATCCCAAAATATCTCTTCCTTTACAAAACTAAGTAGTTTCAGGCTGCAAGCACCCAAACCTGGACTTCTATCTAAAAGGACAATGTTCAGTGCAAGCCAATGTGATTTTTTTTACTACAAAAGGTGCCATGTCTTCAGGATACTTTGGGCTTTCTGCTCATTTGGTTGAAAGTGGCTTGTGGGATCAATATTATTAAAGGAACTCACATGCACAGAGTGACTGTGTAAGCCTTTTCCCCCATATGAACCTATACCCAATAGAAACCTAGGCATAGGAACCTAGACTTTCTAAGGCTCTTTTCACACAGACACTCTTAACACAGATAAAATGAATGTTATACATGTTGCAGGGCTGCAGGTGTGCTCTATGTTGCCCTGCAACATGTATAATAAAATGTAACACCCATTTTATCAGTGTTAGAGTGTCTGTGTGAAAAGGGCCCATAACTGCCAAGGAGACAAAATATAAGACTCTCATGAAAAATATCCTGTATGAGAGCCTGACTCAAAATTCCAAATCCATTGAAGTTGGTGTGAACTGTAGAGGTTACATGATGTGTATGTGTTTTGTGGTTCGTTATGTTTTTTAAACAATAGGATTAATAGTGTTTAGACCGACATGAAGATAAGACTCATTGGCTTTTCAGAAAAAGGTTCATTTGAGGAGGGATTTGAGAAAAGAGACAGTGACAGTGGGTTCCTGATTTGGTGGGATAAAGGCATCTGGGCAGCAGATAACAAGGCAAAAAGATGTAGCTGGGAAAGCAACAAAAGAAGAGGCGAAGTAGGATTTATTGTTAGAAGAGATTTTTTTAAAAGGCTGGTGGGACAGTCATAAAATGAGAGACCAGAAATGAAGGAAGTAAGTAGAATTTACAGGGCTTTCAAAGTGAAGTTGTCGACGCACTCGGGAAGAAGACGAGGACACATTTCTGGGATCGAACGGCCGCACTCTTTATTAGTTTTAAGTCCACAAAAGGGTGAAGGGGTAGCCCTCCCGCTTCCCTCTTTAAACTGGGGTCCTACCTTCCCTAACTGTTCTCCACCCCCGATCCCACAGGAGGTTCCCGACCCTACCCTTCATGCCTTGGCCATTCGGCCATTCTCCTTATATTAACTCTAAGGGAAACCTTCTGTGGCCTAACTCCCCAAACTTGAAACTTATGCCCTGCCCCGATGGCCGGGTTTCCCCGGGCCGGGGCGGGTTGTTCGTACCTATACCCCTTTGGGGTTAAACAAGAGTGAGGGCACTGTGACCTACTGCTTGGCACATGGTCCTCCCAGCAGGTCCGGCCGTTCGCGTCTCACCCTTGGGCTGACCATGCCATTGGGCCGCACTGTGCGGCTATGAATGGCCTGCCCATCTCTTAGGGAGATGCTGTCTAACCATCCTATGCTAACTCGTATAACGTTTAAACAATTAACTTTAATCCAGCCCCCCGCCACCAGAACCACCAGCTCTGCTTGACTGGTTCGCCGCCATATCCGCCAATATCTTCCGTAGCTGGTGTTGTAGGACCCCAAGATATAGGTTACAGCTGTCGTCAGACAGATGTACCCCATCACCTCTATAAAGCTCATCCTTATCGTGTCTAATGCCATCATGAACGATGAGTTTTCCCCCCCTGGTGAGTAACCAAGCTCCAATTTCCCCATTGGCTCTCCTCCTAGCCCTATCGACCTTCCCTGGGTGGTTGGCGTTGGTCCAAACTTGTCTTTGCAGCATTTCAGACCATGCTAAAATGCACTCAGGAAACCGGTTCTGCACTATTTTCAAATCAGATTTAGCTCTTTTCATCAGCCACAGTCCCGTTGCTTTTGAGAGATTATTCTTCCCCAGATGTATCACCATCACTCGTGGTTGCAGGAACTTTTCACTTGCTGTGGTCAGCGCTGGGAGCAGTTGCTCCCAGAGCATTCCGCGTCTTCCCAGCCATATTAGCTCTGCCCGGTCGCAAAGGCCCAGTTGGGTACCCCACCCGCTGCATGCGGCCATCTTCCCAGCCCAATGCTTGTACTGTGGCTGACGATCCATACCACCGTCCATCCGGGGGGGCGCAGCCATGTCTGAAAGGGAAATGATACAAAAGTGATTGCGCAACTCCTGTTCTCCCCCTTCTTTGTAACCTCGCAGTTCGCACCCCGCGTCGTACCTCGGTTTCCCTAATATACACGCGAAATGCCACTGACCACCACCAGCCTATCTGCTGTATCTGTTGGCTGGAAAACCCCATGCTTGCAGCTGTAGATGCTGCCCTGATTCTAAAGGAGTGCGCGCTGTAGCAGCCCAGATCGAGGCCCACCTTGGTGACACACAATGCCAGTACTGCCCCAAACTGGTAGCACATCAAGGGCGCCCCATCTGCGTGGACAAACAGTGGACCTGCCCCTTGTGGGCGAGGCATTAGANCTCCCCCTTCTTTGTAACCTCGCAGTTCGCACCCCGCGTCGTACCTCGGTTTCCCTAATATACACGCGAAATGCCACTGACCACCACCAGCCTATCAAATGTATACCGCTGCGATATTCCGCTACAGCCCTAGTTGTAGATGCTGCCCTGATTCTAAAGGAGTGCGCGCTGTAGCAGCCCAGATCGAGGCCCACCTTGGTGACACACAATTCCAGTACTGCCCCAAACTGGTAGCACATCAAGGGCGCCCCATCTGCGTGGACAAACAGTGGACCTGCCCCTTGTGGGCGAGGCATTAGATATTCTCTCATTGCCCAGACAGGGCAGATCCGAGCATCCCCCGATGGGTTCAGTCTGATCACTGTACCCCTTCCTCTTTAGTCGGTCTTTGACCTACGAAGGTGCAGCGTGAGTGCCTCTTCCTGCCATCCCACATCCCCCAGCTGGAATGCCCTGCCCGACCTGTCGGCCCAGGAACTTAAAACTAATTCAGTAATTCGGAAGGCCCCAAATAGGGCCACCTTATAAACCGCTCCTAAAAGCGCTATCTCTGTTTTTGAATAACAGACTCGGTGCAACGCCCAGGTTAACCAGGGAAGCAGCTGGGGGGTGATGGGAGCTCATTTGTCCTGCACGGGTGCATGTGTGTGTGTGTCCCTGGACCAGCTCTCCCTGAGACGGCTCATGAAGAAGCCGTTATCAGAGGGTTGATGTCGCACCAGTCGGCTAATAAAGTTAATAGCCGCCACTTTCCCTGCGATGGTTCTGGGGGTCAAACCTTTACTTCGAAGTTCCAACACAAACCTGATGACTTGCATTTCATGGATGGGAAAGCCTACAGCCCAACCATGCAGGTGCCTGAATTCTTGGAACTCTGAAAAGGCCGCCTCGTACGCCCGTCTGGTTCTTGGGGCGAGGGAACCCTGTACTGCCTGATATAGCTCTACGATCCAAGGTTCCACATGTCACTCGGGAATGGGTCGGGGTCCTCGTTGGCTTTGGGGGCCAGCATGTGAAAGAGGTCTGTCTGGAACCGAGAAAGGGCATCGGCTACACCGTTGTTAATGCCCGGCACGTGCCTGGCTATTATTATTATTATTATTATTAACAAACATTTATATAGCACCAGCAGTGTACCTGGCACTTTACAAAGTAATAAAATAGACATGGTCCCTGCCCCTAGGGCTTACAATCTGAGAGACAGGAGCTGGGGGAGAGACTTAGGAAGGGGAACAGAGGGAGAGACAAGGGGTCTAACATTCATGAAGATGCGAGGTCTCAAGTGCACGTACTTGGCTTGGTTACGATGAGAATGACAGCAGGCAGGTCCATGTTGCAAGGATAAGGGTAAACCGATCGTAGGTATAGGAATAGTGGCTCAGCAGGATAAAGAGTCAGACAGACCGAGCGAAAGAGGTGAGTTTTAAGGAGAGATTTGAAGGTATGAAGGGAGGGGGCAAGGTGGATGTGAACAGGGAGGGAGTTCCAGGCATGGGGGGAAGCAAGTGAGAAGGGACGAAGGCGCTTAGGGGAGCAGGGAAGGCATGGAAGGGTGAGAGAAGGGACAGAGGAGGAGCAAAGTGCACAGGCTGGAGTATGGAGGGTGATAAATGCAGAGAGGTAGGGGGGAGCATGAACAAGATGTTTGCGGTCAGGCACCTAAGTACGAAAACCCAGACCAGCCTCATGACCCTTTTCGATTTTGATGACAACTTGTTGATAACATGTACAACTGTGAATCTCAGCCTTATCTAGCCTGAGTTAAATGGTCCCCTGAGCTGAGGGACTCATTTTTGACCTTTACTCAACAACAATCTATTGTGGATCTTTGCGATGCTATAAAGTCTATGACTCCAGAATCCATCAAGGCATTTGAGACTTTGTCTGTGGCTCTTATCCCTCTGTTAGCTACAAATACAGTCCCACATTGTGCCTTCTTTAAGGTGGGATGGTTTGACGGAGAGTGCCGAAGGGCTAGGTCTATACTTAGGAGAGCAGTCAGAAGGTTGCATGGTTCCCCCACTGAAGAATCTCGTTCAAAAGTGTCCCACCTCAGAAGATCTTACAAACAACTAATCATAAGTAAGAGGTTGAATTTTCAAATATCTTGCTGGCAACAGTTACAAAGCACAGCTATATTAAAGAACGCCAGCTGATTCTGGACTCTTATTGCTCAATTCAGTTCAGGCCACTCGGGTGGGCGCCATAGACCTTTATCATGGCCTAAATGTCAACACCATTTTGGCCATCTCTTTGCTAAACCTGTGAGCTCGCCCTCTGTATCATCTATTGAGATACAGCCAATCAATAATTTCCAAGAATGGCAGCCGGTTGCACCGGATGAAATCCAGGAACTTATAGCCCAGATAAAGGCTGGCAAAGCCCCTGGAGCCGATTTCGTTCCCCCAGAACTGCTGAAATAGGAGGCTGACTGGTGGGTATCTCTATTGGCCCCCGTTTACTATAATTAATTCTGAATGTACCATCCCGAGATCTTGACTTAAGAGCCTGGTGGTCCCAATTTTCAAAAAAGGGGATGCCAGAGACCCTGCAAATTATAGACCAATTAGTCTTATGTCGGTAGTGGGGAAACTTTACGCCAGATATCTTTTGGTTAAATTGTAACTATAGTTGGATGAGAAAAATATTATCTCTCCTGAACAGGCCGGTTTTAGAGCAGGGCAATCTACCGTGGACCATATTTTTATTTTACAGCAACTAATTTCAACTTATACCTTGACTCAATCTAGGATTCCAATTTTTTGTTGTATTGTAGACCTTAAGGTGGCCTTTGACACCATCGATAGAGAGCGCCTGTGGTTCAAGCTTAGCAGGACCTCTATCGATGGCCACCTATTGTATTTGGTCATTAAGCTACATCAGGGAAATACACTACAGGTCCGACCAGCCCCCAATTAACTCTATGCAGGTGAGATTCCTGTTGAAAGAGGGGTGCGTCAGGGCTGCATTTTTGCTCCGACTTTGTTTAATTTTTATATTAACGATTTAGTCCCAGGTGGCCAGATCCTCCCGCATCTCCTTCGTCACCCTGATGTGGTGATGTGGGGGACGGTCACCACCTATTCGCGCATCCAAGCGGGACATGAATGCCTGCCCTGGGGCTATTACACGACAGGCAAAGTTCAAACTGCCCGCGAGGAACTGGAGCTGTCTAACCGTGACCTTAGCAGATCCCTGGACCACCGCTATATACTCTCTGAGGACCCGGAGCTTGTCCTCCGGTAGGCGTGACTGTGCCAACACTGTGTCCAATTCAATACCCAAAAACATTAATTTCATCGCTGGACCTTCTGTTTTTTTCGGTGCCAGCGGGACGCCTAATTCCCTGGTGACTTCCTGGAAGGTGCGCATTGCCCGTGCACACTCCGCGGTCCCCGCCCTTCCCGTGAAGAGGAAATTGTCAAAATAATGGGTGATCCGACTCCGCCCCGCATGACAGCGCGTGATCCACTTGAGCATCATGCTGAACTTCTTGAAGGCTGTGCACAATATGGAACATCCCATCGGCATGGCCTTGTCAAAGTAATATTGACCCCGGAACTCCATGCCCAAAAGCTCGAAGTCATCCGGGTGCACGGGCAGGAGTCGGAATGCGGACTTAATGTTGCACCTCGTGAGGAGGGCACCCGTCCCACAGGTATGAACTATTTCGATTGCTGAGTAGAATGATGTGTACTTGACCATACATAGCTCCCCTGGGATTGCATCATTCACCGACTCCCCTTTTGGATGGGATAAGTGGTGAATCATGCAAAACTCCCCTGGGGTGTTCTTTGGCACTATTCCTAGTGGGGATATACTAAGGGTGGCATGGGCAGGGAATTGAAGGGACCTTGTATCCTCCCTTCCTTGACTTCTTTATCAATTTTTTGTTGGACTAACGGCTTGTTTCCTACTACTGATTTCAAGTTCCTAGCCCCTAGGTGATAGCGGGGGCCACTCGTTGGTATCCTAAAACCCAGCCAGAATCCTTCTACTACATAGCTAGCAATGGCTTTGTCTGGATAGTTGCGGGTCACTGCCCGCAGGGCCTCATGCCGTACCAGGGTTGGCGCCCATTCCCACCACTTGGGGGGCGCCCCAGAAGCCAGGCAGGTCCCGCCCTGACCCGGCCCGTCCCCTGTTCCTGTTTCTGTACTGTCAGAATTTGAAGCACCCGGAAGCAGCTTGGTCTCCAGCGCACTGTGTGCACATGTGCTTGAACTTGCATGGGGATCAAAAACATCTCTCCCCATCGTTGAAATCCCAGCAGGTCAGGCCTACTGGAGGCTGTCTCATCCTACTACCCTGACTACGATCCCCTTGCCGACCACTTCCCACCCGGGAGAGGACGTGCCCGCTGTCTGATCGTGGGGCGTATTGAGCGCTGCTGATACACTCCAGTCAGATGTCATGCGCATGCATGTCCCATCTGAGCTGGGGGTTATTGGCGGCCCTGCACCAAAACACTTCGTCGTAATGAAGCCAGGCCCCAGGGCCACCAGTGTCAAATGCTCAGTGCATTATGTCCGAGTACCTGACCAATTCGACCCCCCACTCTGGGTACTTAAGCAGAGTCACACCCATATATATCGTATATGCCGCTGTCCAGTTGGACCACGTTCACTCTGCCTTTGGCCGTTTAAACTGTTCCCTGTCCTTCCTGTCTTCTTTGTCATTTGGGTCGGGTATAGGGTCACTGAAGACGAGGGCAAACATATCTATACATTTGCCACTCCAAATCTTCGCCCTGGTGGCTTGGAACAAATGCTTGCCCAATGGGGATGATACTTCGGCGTAGCCCCCTGACAAAGGACGGGGCTCCACCTTGCATTCGCAGCAGCATGACAGTCTTTTTGCACAGCACTGCTCAGCCCCCCAGACCTGTGCGGCAGCCCTATGGCCACAGGCCGGGCTGCAGCACCACTACTGTATCTGACAAGATGATTGACTCACCCCCGGGGGATCGGTCCACCACCCACCAGCATCCTTTCAGCGCGTCGATCTGCGCTTGCTGGCTTGGGGAGAAGTCGGCTGCACTCCAGCTGGGCGTGGGGTCCTCGTCCCTGTAACAAGCCGGTAACACATGGCGCTGCCCCTGCTGAGGGGGGGGGGACACCCCTCGAGANGCTGCAGCACCACTACTGTATCTGACAAGATGATTGACTCACCCCCGGGGGATCGGTCCACCACCCACCAGCATTCTGGCACCCCGGGACCCACCCCCTGTGGGTGCATGGCGACATGTAGGAGTCACCTACCTGTCCTATGACTGACACCACCCCACACTGCTCTTCCTCACCTTCGAACTCACACTTGCCTTCCATCTCGCCATCCTGATACTCCATCTCACGGTGGGGGAAGGGGAGCCTTCTGTATCGCAGCTCCCTGACCCCGACTGGCACCTCTGCATTGCTTGCAGGCTGTTCGTCAAGGCTTGCATTCTGCCTTTCAGCGCGTCGATCTGCGCTTGCTGGCTTGGGGAGAAGTCGGCTGCACTCCAGCTGGGCGTGGGGTCCTCGTCCCTGTAACGAGCCGGTAACACATGGCGCTGCCCCTGCTGAGGGGGGGGGGACACCCCTCGAGAGGAGTAGCACCCACACCGTCTCCCACCTCCCTGCCAGCGGGTTCCTCCCCCCTAGTGTATTCCCTAGCCCCTTCCCTACCTCCCCCTGGGCCTCCTCCAGTTCCTCAATGCGGGTCTGCTACTCGACCAGCTGGGCCTGCATGGCCTCCAAGACCATTGTGGCATGTGCCTCACCCCATTGGCACTTCCTCATGGCCCTCGGGGCAGGGGTTGCCCGTGGCACCTTCTTTGCTGGAGGAGGGAGGGGGGCCTGGTGTTTCTTAGGGGCCATGCTGTCCCCTTTTTACCTGCTCTGTCCCTCCTTCTATCCCCCCCACCAGGTGTTTGCCCAAACTGGGGGATGCTGCTGAGGGTTGGGCTATCAGGTGTTGGGGCTACACGTCCTTTGGGCCTAACAAGAGGCCCCCAGGCTATCCCCTCCCCGCTGCTGGCCTGAAGGGCCCTGTGAAGTAATGCTGGGGGGGGGCAGGTTTTGGCAACTGGGGCCTGCTGAGTGGCCTGGGGCTGTTTCACGTGCCCCCGTGGCTTCAGCAGTGCAAGGGCCCTCATTGATGCCTGTCCATTGAGGGGGGGTAATCCTGCCTCCCGGGCAACCCCCAGGGACCGGGGTACTCTTCTTCCCTCCCCCAGGCCTAGGCAAGGCTATGTTGTTGGCTGGGTCCCCCCTGCTAAAGTGGGGGGAGAGGGAGGTGATTCAGGCCCTCTGCACTGCCCCCACAAGACCGGGACACTCCCCTCTCTTGTGGCAGGCCTGGAGGCTCAGCCGCTCCTCGGACCTCCACCGGCCTCCCTTCCACAGGCCGCTGATGCAATGGCGAGTGGGCGCAGCCACCCACTCCTGCTTTGGGGCCACTCCTGTACCTCTCGCTGTACGTCTTTCCTGCTTGCCGCTTCCAACGCACTGGGGCAGCAGGCAGGGAATTCTAAAATGGTGCCCGAGACTGCCAGGTCTTGCGGGAGTCCTGGGCGCTCTCCTGGTTGCTAGATGACTGTTTGGCCCCCAGGTTCCTTAGCGCCGCCTCCGCGGCGCTTTTTGTCCTCACCTCCTTCCTCCCCCAAAGGGGGGAGCACCGCCAAAACCCTGTCATGGCCAGCACGGAGGGGGAGATGAGAGAGTCAAATTAGATACAGAAGCTGCTAGGAAGACAGTGAAGGGGCTTGAGTTTCCATTCAACAAAGTATTTAATATGTGACTAGTGCTAAAAATGTGCCAGCCACATGGGAAGTAATCCTGAAGTCATTTGGTACCAGGACTAACCCTTTATGCCAATGCAAGTGCCATTGAAGTGAATGGTTCATGCTGATTCTTAAGTATTTTCCTCTCTAATAATTAACTGTTGAATCTGAGTCTTAGGATGGAGGTGCACATGGTCCAAACAATGGACATTTTTACACACACCTTAAAGTTCTGGATTTTTCAATCTTCTGGGTTTACAAGTCCACAAGTAAGTTCCGGATGCATTTTTCTCACACACACACTGCCCTGAAACAGTTTCTGAATGCATTCTTCACACAAACACTGCCCTGAGGCAGTCTAAAGTAGCTGCAGCTGTAGACATGAGGGGCTGCCATGGAAACCAAGTGACCACAGCTGCCTGTAGCAAAGCAGTTTACCAGGAGAAGTGTTTACACACAAAAGTTCTGAGAGAAGTTATACGCAGAAGTTCAAAGAGCCAGATGTTTAAGATCTGGGTGAGTGATTTAGACACACAGAAAGTTCAGGATGTAACAGCAAACATGCAGGAGAAATATGTGTGTAAAAACTCCCAATGATTGATGAAAGTATTGTTTGGACCATGTGCATCTCCTCTTCTGCCTTTGAATAGACTGGTGTGGGGAGGAAAATGGTGGTATGGAAGCTACAAAGGACATGTTTGCAGTTGTCATGGTTAATCTACATGGGAACAAATGTTCAACAATAGTGACAGAGAATTGATGGATTTTTGTAATAAAGCAGGGCCAGCCTTAATCAGAGCCTGTAGGAGCCGACCAGCCCCTTCAGTCAGAGAGGGCCTGCATGGAGGCTGGTCATAGTAGATCCTGGGATGAGCTATTTCCACAGTCCCTCTCCCCACCTGCCCAAGGATAACTGCTCCCTTCAGGACCCTGTTCCCACTCCCATTGCTCCATCACCTACTACTAGTGAGAGAAAGCAAGAAGGGGCTAATAGGGTGGGGAGTGTGGAGGGTGGGGTCATGGGTGCCCTGCATTTTAGTTTCATCCTGGACCCCACAAATCCTAAGGCTGGCCTTGGGATAAAGCATGGGCAGAGGACATTGTGACTGTAAGGGGGAGTGGAGTGCAAATTGATATCTGTGACCAGATGTGCTATTTCAAGGGGGTAGGTCTTATGTCATTGGAGTCCGTTGCTCCATGGGTGGGTGGTGGGTGGAGATGGGTGTTGCACCGAAGCACACATGCACCTACATGCACTGTGTTCACAGACACCTCCACCCATCTCCGTCCAGTCAAATACACCCCACCCACCGCCCGCAGTGTTCACACACCGCCTCCACCCATCTCCACCCAGCGAAACTGGGTAGAGGCATCTCATCTGAAAAGGGCCCATGTTGCAGGGCTTCAGTGTTGCCCTGTGGGGGCTCTGTAACATGTATAATAAAATGTAACACCCATTTTATCAGTGTTAGAGTGTCTGTGTAAAAAGGGCCAAGGAAGGGGAAGACCAGGGAGAGGTGAACATCAGGAGAGACAAGGATACATTCATGAGTGCATGAGTTTGAGAAGATGCAAGTGCATGTGCTTAACTTAGTTAAAGGGAAGAGATTTTGTGTGAGGGAGGGAAGAGGATACAATTTCACTTATGACAAGCCAGGGAAAGCCTGATGGAAGAGGCAGATTTTCAGGAGGGATTTGAAATTTGGGATGGAGCAGAACGAATGTATCCAGGGAGGGGGCATGGTGCGGCTGTGTGGGTGTCTGTGACTCCCACAACACATGTGAGGAGGCCCCAGGGCAGTGCATTGCCCTGGATTTGCCTGCATGGTGACCTCCAGGCTTCCTGGGTTGACACTCCGGGGAGTGGCCCCGGGGTGACGCTGGGGTGAACATCTGGCGGTCCCAGAACAAACAAGTAGGTGGATTTGGAATAATGGGGGCAAATGTGGGGCAAGCCTTGGCCTTTTTTACACGGACACCGCCGCGGGCGAGATGGATGGAGCTTGGTGGGTGAGTGTAACCCTGCATAAAAATTCTTCACTTGGTTCAGGCTGATGGGCGTGGCTAAGGAAAAGTAGGCCAGGCTTGGGCGGGGAGAAGAAGGGAGACATTTTAGAAGAAGGGAATAGAAGAAGAGCTGTCCCTGTTTTATGATGATAAAGGAATACATGTAGGGTCTTAACCTCTTGATTAAGTGAGTAGTTACACTTTGTAATTATGGGTTTCAGTATGGGATTTATTTTGTTGCTCCTTATTATGTATATGTTATTTACTTACAGGACTATTGTAAACCCTGACTGTGTTTGTGGGCCTTGTTGGAAGCGTCTGCAGTTTAAGGATCAGAGAAGGTCGCTTCTGAAAGCAAGGAGGACATTCTGAAAGCTACTTACAAACTATGGACAGATAGCAAAAGAAAATTGAACCTGTAAAGACGGGGACACATGTGTTTGTTCCTAGGTCAATGTTTAATTGTCACTGCATTCCTGTCTGAATACAGTTGTTGAGTTTATGAGCTTGCAACCATTAATTTGTTTGCCCTTGAGAACCTACAGGAGCTTACAAAGAGTGGTGCCCAACATGGGGCTTGGAGTGAACTGCAAGCTATATTTAGTAAATTAGAAAAAAGAAAATTCCAATGGAGGTGTGCAGAAAGTTAGGATTTGATTTGTATAAAACTGTTTTATTTAGTGATGTACACTTCAAAGATGAAGATGTAGACAAAAAGAAGTCTGCTGAAATGTATGGTGCAAAGAATAAGGGGAAGAGACAAAGAAATGTTACTATGTGAATTCCGGTCTCCCAGTGCTGTTTGGAGAATAGGGAAGGACTGTTTGAAGCAAAAACTCTACGGCAAGTGGGAAGTAATTCCGGTAGATGCAGAAGCAACAACATTCCTTTGGGAAGAAGCAAATAATAAAGCTCAAATAGTAGGTGTGGGATTGGAAGGTGGTAGTTATGTAGAGGACAAAACACCAATTGCAACTTCTACTCCTGTGAATCTGCCTCCTGAGTTGCAACGGCAATTGCTGGCAAAGGTTTTGCAGCTGGGAAATGTAACCAGTATTGCAGCAACTGGTCTAAAAGTGAAACTAAAGACTTTTTTAGGCACTGTACCTAGGCCATCTGCAGAAGTGGACTATTTTACATGGAAAGTGCAAGCAAAAGAGTTGATAGAAGATGACAATGTTCCTGCAAAGGTAAAAAGGAGAAAAATAATAGAGAGTTTACTCCCTCCTGCCTTGCATATAGCACTTGGAGCAAGCAGAAAGGCCACTGCAGAGGAGTGTTTGATTAGTTAGACTGCTTATGGCAACATAGTGCAAGTGTCTGAACTAAAAGCAAAGTTCTATGAGACTCATCAGCATACTAAAGAACCCCCATCAGGGTATCTAAATAGGCTGCATGCATTGGCTGTGGAAATTTTGGAGGGAAAGGGTATTGAGGAGAGAGAGTTTAACTAGTATGTGCAGGAACAATTCTTCAGAGGTTGTTGGCATGAGGCTTTGCTAATTATTTTGAAAATAAAAGGTATAGACTCAGATAGGAAGCCAAAAGCTGTCCCTTATGTAGAGCTCTTATATAATGTAAGGTCCCTAGAAAGAAAGATTTCTGATAAGCAGGAGAGAAAACTTAAACAAGAGTTGCATGAGAAAGGAAGGCCCTTAGGCAAAGCGGTGGGATTTAATGAAAAGGAAACAGAAATGGCTCCCAGGAATCATGACAACAGAGAAATAGATTGGAGAGCCAAATATCTAGAGTCTGAGAGAGAGATGGCTAAATTGAGAGTGACTGCTCAAAAAGCAAGGGAGTCTAAGGGTGCAAGACCATCCTCTCCCCAAAACTGTAATGAAAACAGAAGATCAGTGATGCCCAGGGAGCGCAATAGGGAGATATGGTGTTTCAATTGTGGACAAAAGGGCCATTTTCAGATCGCCTGTGTCAATAGGCCCGATCCCGCCCTGGTTCACCAGAATCTGACAAGCCCTGCAAGGACACAGGAGCAGACTGGCCCACAAGAAACCTCTAAAAGCAAGACAGTTAGCCAGTGGACCTCAGGAAAGGAGGTTCTAGTCACAGAGGATAAAGAGATACTGGAAAGGCTGGTAGGACCAGCGTGCAATTATTATGTGGTTTTGGAGGGAAAAGAATGATCTTGCCTGTTAGATACTGGTTCACAGGTAACCTGTGTATGTGTAACGTACTATAGAGAGCATCTGCCTCATAAAGAACTGCATTCTATTGGTAACATACTCGAAATAGAAGGAGCTGGAGGACAAGTAGTACCTTATTTAGGGTATATTGTCCTGGAACTGCAAGTTCCATATGATGCTGAAAATATGGAGAAGTATGAGATTCTAGTCCTTGTGTGCCCAGATCAGCACATGAACCAACAGGTATCAGCTATCATTGGCACGAATGCTTTTAAATGTATGATGGATAACAATACTAACCAAGATGCCTGTAGTTATTCAAACAGGGTTGGCTTGTCATGCCCTTGGAGGAAAGCTTGCAGCCAGTATTTGAGAATCCAGGCCGTAGAACATGAAGCTACAGAAGGGAGTGAGATATGCCTATTGAGGAGAAAACCAGTTAAGGTCCTGCTGGAGGATTATATACAGTATCAGGTATGCTGCAGAGTCCAGACGTCCATGAAATGACCGGGAAATATGGTACTTTTAGAGGATCCAGAAGTTGTAG
>QEPC01006863.1:4930421-4945789 GCA_003113815.1 Sphenodon punctatus
GCCCGGTTCCGGCCCGTGGTCCCGTTCCCGGCACGTCTGTTTGGGTCGTTTTCCAACCCACAGGCGTGGTTGCACTGTTCCCCCCCCCTGGTGGTTCGCTGTGGTGAACCGGCCGCCCGTAACGTCTGAAAGTACCCATAGTGATACCAATGATGGAAGAAGAAGAAGAGTCAGCAGTAGATTCCACACTATGCTCGAGATTAAATCCTTCAGCAGGGGAGTTCACTCCCCACTTCAGGGCGTGAGTAGTGGTAATCGAGGTGCAGAAGACGAACAGCAGTTTTCCTTGTCAGAGGCCATTCCCTCTCATTCTGAGGTTCCATTAGCTGATTCGAGGCAAAGTGTTAATGCGCCTCGAAGATCTAACCACACTAGGGTCGAACCAGTTAGATTCAATGATTATGTCCTTGATTCGGTGATGGTGCCAAACATCGGGGAGCCACAACTGTTGTTGTTTCAATGCCATTGCAACTTTGTGCAAATGGACCCAGTGGGGAAACAATTCAATGAAAACATCCCTAACTATAATTATACTGTCGGGACGACAGCATTTAAGCAGGGCAGAATGTAACCCTCCTCTTAGAAATGCTTCACTTGGTTCAGACTGATGGGCGTGGCTAAGGAAAAGTAGGTCAGGCTTGGGCGGGGAGAAGAAGGGAGACATTTTAGAAGAAGGGAGACCATTTAGAGGAAGGGAGTAGAAGAAGAGCTGTCCCTGTTTTATGATGATAAAGGAATACATGTAGGGCCTTAACCTCTTGATTAAGTGAGTAGTTACACTTTGTAATTATGGGTTTCGGTATGGGATTTATTTTGCTGCTTATTATGTATGTGTTATTTACTTACAGGGCTGTTGTAAACCCTGACTGTGTTTGTGGGTCTTGTTGGAAGCGTCTGCAGTTTAAGGATCAGAGAAGGTCGCTTCTGCAAGCAAGGAGAACACTCTGAGAGCTACTTACAAACTATGGACAGATAGCAAAAGAAAATTGAACCTGTAAAGGCAGGGACACATGTGTATGTTCCTAGGTCAATGTTTAATTGTCACTGCATTCCTGTCTAAATACAGTTGTTGATTTTATGAGCTTGCAACCATTCATTTGTTTGCCCTTGAGAACCCACAGGAGCTTACACGAGCACACCCATCAAACACCCATGGGCGCTGAGCAGGGAGATGTTTACATAGACACCACTGCGGGGGGTTGTGGGAAGGAAGGGGAGGGGCCGGCACACACCCATTGGGCACACACACACCCAGGGCCACACCGAGCAAATACCCATGACGTTTACATGGACCGCCCATACACCGAACGGAGGGGAAACCAGGCCCAGCACAGTTAAGTGACAACATGGCTGAGTGAGGGCAAACAAAGCCGTGGCACAAAGCACTGCCCCTACACTGCCAGACTCTGAGCAGGTGGGGGAGGAGTGAGCTGGAATGTCAAGAGAAACAAAGAAGCAGGTCCTTCCAAGCCCTGAGATATAGGCCACACAGCTGGGCACAACAAACCCATTGGAACCCAGACCACACCCGCACACAACAGTGCACACAAGCACACAGGGAAACCCAGCAGGAGGAGGGAGAAAGGGGACCCCAGCTGGGGGAGGAGGGCCGGGACCAAGTAAAGCCACCGAGGAGAACAGGTGTGCCCCCAAATGGGAAGGGAACACACAAACCCACCCACCCTGGCACGGACCACCGCCCACTGAACGCCCCCCCAAACCCTGGAACAACAGGCCAGGAACAGGACATCAGGGTGAGGGCGGCAGGCGCCAAAGCGCAAGTCAGAGCCAGGAGCGGAGGGCACAGAGCTGACAATCACTTCCCCAAAAACACAAGCTGGCTGCAAAGCAACAGCTGCCCAACAATCATGGGGCCCAGACACACAGGGCAGAGGAGGAGCACCACATCAGGGAATGGGGGGGGGGGACTACAGGAACCCATGCAAACAGCGGAGGGGGCAGCACCCACATGACAGGGAACCAAGGGGCCAAGTCACGGAGGACTCACGGATACAAAGCACAACCATGGGTTGTCCCACACCCCGAAGAAAGACACTGACACCAATTAGTTGGGTTAAAAATAGGCCGCACCAAATTATTAAACTTATTCTGTTAAGGAGGGGGCTATGCCCCTTCTAGTCCTGCGAACCTTAACTATTAACTCAGTTAATAATACTAATCATAAACTTAAGAGGTCTGAAGTTCCTCAGTACCGCCATAACACTAACTATAGCTGCTGCAAATGTCACACCTGTCCGGCCGCCCCCCAGCCAGATCAGGAAGCCCTTGCCAATTGTGACCCTAAGAAGAAATCGAGGGGATGCTCCCCCGTGCCTTGGACCACCTCTGTCCTAAGGCCCCGGGGTTGTCCCCCTCATCCTAGCTCTGAAGTGATGCTGGCCGACCGGCTCTAACCTTCACTCAGAGCCCACCTCTTAAGGAGATGACTTGGCAGCAGACTATCCCTATTTCTAAACTAACTACCTCGCAGGACCCCTGCCACCAAAGACTGCCAGCTTCTGCTTGGCTAGTCTTGCCCCCTCCCCGACTTCTTAAGTATTCTGTCTAATTGTTCTTGTACGGCCTTAAGGTAGATTTCGAGCCCCTCATCAGACAGGCGTACACCGTCTATCCTATACAACTCAGGCTTACTAAATGTAATTCCAGGGTGCCGAATTACTTGGCCACCCATTTCCTGCACTAATTTCCCAACTTCCTTGTTAACTTTCTTTCTAGCCCTGTCAACCTTACTTGGGTGCACGGCGTTCCTCCAGTTTATGCATTCGAGCATCTCAGACCATACAAATACAGTTTTGGGGAGAATCCTTCTTGCCACGTGCAAGTCCTTCTTGATACTGGTGACCAGGTGGAGACCTGTGTCAACAGGGAGGTTGTTCTCACCCAAGTGTATGACGAGTATGTCTGGATGCTGTTGTGATGCCAGGGAGTGGATCAAGGGCAGGAACTGGGCCCATTTCATCCCGCTCCGGCCCCTCCACAACACATTTGCCAGATGGCCCAGACCAAGCTGGATACCCCAATAGGAACATCCCGCTCGTCTCCCGGCCCAGTAAACAATACTGTGGCCAGCTATGACAACTTGCTGCTGCCGCCCTGGCAGCTCGCTCCCTACAAAAAACACAGAGATTGAAAAACCAATTTGCTCACTGTGTGGCTGACCTTATCCAAAGCTAGGGTCCTTGCTATAACTGAACTTTCCTAACATACGATCTGTAAGCTCCCGATTTCCATCGACCTAAAACCTTTACTTGCTGCTCGGATAGTCCCGCAGCCGTTGCACAACTAGCTGCTCCAATCTGAAAGGAGTGTGAGCCAAATTCTTGAGATGATAAACCCAGCCCTTTTAACGCTCTGTTCATTACTGCAGAGAATTGATATCTCGTGAGATGTGAGCCGTTCTCGTGAATGAAAAGCTGACCCTCTCTGTTTGGGTGCTTACCCATATATTCAGCTAATGCCTTAACTGGACAAATGTCCTCCTTGTTTATCCTAGCCAGTTTTATCACTAGACCCCTTCTGCGCTGATCTGTCTTAGACCCCCGCATCACTATCTCCAACCCTTCTGACCCCACTTGAACATCCTCTATGCATACCACAGGACCCGCTATATTTTTCACCGATGCAGTTGCCAATTCACCTACCCGAAAGGCCCCGAAAAAAGCCAGTTTAAACACTGTTTGGAATAACCGGTTTTCAAACTCAGAAAAACACACCCTATGGAGTTGTTGGCATATGCTTCGCAATATTGCTGGCATAATCGGTTTCCTGGCATCACCACTTCTTGGAGACTCTCGTTCCCACCCTTCTAGCATCTTTCGCATAAAAAACCCTCCATTAGGAGATTGGAAGCCGGTCAGTTTATTATAGAAGGTTAACGCAGCCAGCTTCCCTGCAATGGTGCCTGGGGCCAGCCCTCTCTTTTTTAGGCTCACTTCAAACTGCAGTGTCTGGGCCTCCATAATTGGGAACTGGGTCCCCCACCCCTCCTTGATCCTAAACTCCTGGAATTCCCCCAACGCCTGACTGTAAGCTGTTCTTGTGCATGGTGCAAGCGAACCCTGTACTGCCTGGAACATTGTCACAGTCCAATGTTCCAAATCCCTTCGGGCAGCTCCTCCAGTTCAATTCTGGCTCCCGGTGCCAACTGCCTGAACCGCTCCATCTGTTGGCGAGAGAGTGCATCGGCTATGCCGTTGTTAATACCCGGCACATGCTTAGCCTTTAACAATATGTTGTTCACTAGGCATTGCCGCACGAACCCTCTCACCAACCCCATTACTCTTCTCGAGTGGGATGATAGCGAGTTCAACACCTGTACCACTACGAGGTTATCGCACCAAAACAGAATGGTTTTGTTTGCGAATTCCCTCTCCCATATGTGTATTGCTACCACTATGGGGAACAGTTCTAGGAAGGTCAGATCCCGAGTCCAGCCCTCCAGAACCCACTTCGTTGGCCACAAAGCCAAACACCACCTCCCTGACCAATAAACTCCGAAACCCAGAGACCCGGCAGCATCAGATTGTACCTGGAGCTCGGCCTCCATCAGCCACCTCTGCCGCCACATACTAACTCCATTAAAATTCCGCAGGAAGTGGAGCCAAGTTCTCAAGTCATCTCTCATGTCGGCAGAGATTCTGATGTGGCAGTGCCCCGGCAAATTGGACCCCGCCCTTTCGTACAGCCTGGATAGAAAGGCGCCACTACCCGGCACGCAAAATTGAGGCTCCCTGTTAAGGCTTGGAGCTGCTTAACTGTTGCTTTGGGGCGCTGCAATATTGTTTCTATATCCCCGACTAAATCGTCAATATAATGCAGTATATATTGAGATTTCGTTCTTCTCTTGGCCAGCCATTCCAGAAGGGAGCTAAAACACTCAAAGGCCGAGCACGATATGGAACACCCCATGGGCATTGCCTTATCATAAAAATACTGGCCTCCAAACTGTAACCCGAGTAGCTTAAAGCTGACGGGGTGTACTGGCAGTAAACAAAATGCGGATTTAATATTGCATTTTGCGAGGAGTGCCCCTTTTCTGCACTCCTTTGCCATCTCGATTGCAGCATCCAATGATGCATAACGTACCGAACACAGCTTGGGAGGTATGGCGTCATTCACTGACCTTCCCTTGGGTTAAGAGAGGTGGTGTATAAGCCGGAACTCTCCTACCTGCTTTTTGGGCACAATGCTGAGGGGAGACACATGCAAATCGGGAAAGGGTAAGGCTGCGAAGGGGCCCGCGATACGGCCCTCTTCGAGCTCCTTCCTAAGCTTGGTGGCCACTAAATTCTCCCTCCCTTTGACTGATTTCAGGTTCCGTACCCAACTTCTTGTTGCCTCGAATCTTGCCGGGTTGATAAAACCATCCCTGAAGCCTGATACGACATATTCCACCTCACCAACCATCGGGCAGCCCGTGAGGGCTTCCTGCAACGCCCTATACTTGACCGGCATTGGGGCCCTTTCCTCCTCCTTGGGGCTGGTTGTTCCCGTTACCCTGTTTCCCTTGCTGTTTACCCCATGAGGACCCCCGCGTTCTGTTACAACTAACCTCTGGGTGTCCTCCCCTGCAGAGGGTGCAAGCATGCCAAAAACGGCACACGGAGCAGGCGCAACCCCCATACCCATTAAAATCCCAACAGGTGTTCCCCTCTGACTTCTGCGGTGCCCAACCTCCTGAAAGGGATCATTCATAGTGGCCACCCCCCCTCTGGCTAGTGTATGTCCACTGTCGGTCCTGTGTGTCCCGGCCACATTAGACATGCACTCGTGCCATAAATCCGTGGCATAAACGTCCCATCTTATCCCTGGTGTAATTGCCGCTCGTTTTCTAAAACCCTCGTCATAACAGAGCCACGCCCCCGGGATCCCGGAGTCGTACGCCCTGCGCACGATATCGAGGTACTTGATCAATTCAGTTGCCCTTTCCGGGGCAGCCTGAATCATCACTCTTATCAACACTGAAAAGGCGGCTGACCAGTTTTTCCAATTCCTCTCCACCTTGGGGTGCTTAAATCTCTCTTTGTCTTTTTCCTTTTCCGTGGAGTTTGGGTCTGGCACCGGTTCAGTGTATAGAAGTGAGAATACGTCCACGTATTCTCCTTTCCAAATTTTTTCCCTGGTATGGTGGGCCAAGTGGGCCCTTACAGGAGCCCCCACTGCCGCCCAGGTACCAGGCTCCTGTTGAGTAGTCGTGGTCACTACGACCTTCGCCCTACACATACTACATGGCCCTTGTTGCTGGGTGGCTAACGAGATGCCTAATTCTCCTTGTGTTCCTATACCTGCCTGGTTCTTACTGGTTTCGGGCGCCCTTGCCGTGTCCTGGTCAGGCCACGGTACCCATGACCCGACCCACCCCATTCTTATGTCCCCTTGGGGGACTGCCTGCATGGTTTGCTCCTTGTTCCCCGTGTTATCCACCTTCCCGCACTGGCACTGTTGGCAATGTGCGCACTTACCTGTATTCTCGTGGCTAGGACCGGTGCCCACATTCACCATTGAATCATCGTGCATCTGTGTGCGCAGTTCCTTCTGTCTCGTTCCCGTGTCCTCAGGTGGTGCCGCGGGGCATGCTGTCGACTCCTGTTGCCGTGTGGGCTGCACCACTGGTTGCTGCCATGCTCCCGCAATCCTATCCACCATCCTCTCTAGCGCCTCAAAACGACCCATGAACGTGTTGAGGGTCTCCAGAACTGCTGCCAGCTGGTCGCCTCATGCACACTGGGCTGGTGGTTCTTCTCCGTCGTCCCTGTGTGGAGACAAATGGCGCCTTCCCCCTCGCCTGGGCATGGGGGGAGGCCTAGCCGGGTGCCCGGCTTCCTCTGCTGGGGCCGGGGGGCCCGATTCCCCCAGCTCTTGTGCGCTCGTGGGGCTTAAACCCCCTGGTGCTGCTTCGTTCTGTTCCCGCTCTTCCCTATACCATGCCGGGGGCTGCACCGTTTGAATACTAGCCCTCATTCCTCTGTTTGGTGCTTCACTTTCAACCCCCCCTAGCTGTGATGCCCTCAGGTTCTACCTCTCGCTCGGCATACCTCTGCCCACTCGTGGCATCACCCCCCTCCGCCGGCTCAGGGGCCAGTCCGTCCCCTTCGGTGATTCCCGGGCCCTCTTGCCGTTTGCCGGGGGGCTGCTCCTGGCTCATCAGGCTAGTTAGGGTGGATTCGCATCCACGCATTCGGGCCTGCAGGGCTTCGAGGACCTCCTCGACCCTCTTTGCCAGGGCCTTTTTGGCCGGGCCTTTGCCCTTCTTCCCACCACTACCTTTTGCCATGACTATTCCCCTTCACAGCCTGTTTGTTCCTTGCAGCTGTGCTGCCCCGAGTAGGTGGTTCCTTACTGACTGTTCAGCCTGTAACCTTTGCCAAGTCCCTACCCTGTGCTCTCACTCTTGGCCCTATTGGGCTGGGTCCTGGCTCATGGTCCCTTGCTCTTTAATCACCAATAGTCCAGACCAATAACACCTTCTGTGGCTCCCCAGAGGGTCCCCTTCAATTTCCTCTTTTGAATCCTCTCCCTTCCTTCCTTTACCTGAGGAATGTGGCCCTCTGCTGCGGTGCTTCCCCATTCTGTGAAGGACCCTCCGCACCCTTGGCCCCTATAGGGGCTCCGTATGAGCCCTTGCTCCCTTGCCTGAGCCCCCCCCACTGGGTGCCCCCGGCAACTTGCTCACCGCTGGCCCCTTCCCTCTGTCGGGGCCCTCTCTCCTGAGGCTTTTCAGCCTCTACTCCCTGCTCCTTGCCTGCCTTTACCCCAAATCCTCAAGTCCGGAGTGCAGCTGAGCTCCATGCTGCCTCCACGATGTCTTGCAGGCGCGGAATGGCCGCTTCGCGCCCAGATCCAAGATGGCGGCTGCAAAGTCTCTTCTCATGAGACTTCACCCTGGGCCGCTCTCCTCAGCTGTGCGCCTCCACCCCGCGCTTTCCTCGCTCCAGCTGTGGGGGGAGGGACAAAAACTGCCACCCAGCGAGCCACTACCCGTGCCGGTTAGGGCCGCGTGGCAACGGGGCGAGGGGTGAAACACAGAGCACAGGACCCATGCCCTGCCAGACAACCACACCAACCAGACATGGTCCGCACAGAGGGGTACAACAGAGGGAAGGCGAACACAGACACCAGAGGGACAGAAGCACACCAAACATTAGGTACAAACCAACTAAAGCAATAGGCTCACGCCAGAGAACAAAAACCAAGACCAACCAGCGAGAAGATGGGGTGGTGGGGCAGATCCATGTCCTCAGTAGGGCCAGAGACCCCGGAACTGGCTCTAGCGATCTGCTCGGGCACAGTCCAAGTGGCGGACCCACTGCAGCACATTCAGGACCAGCAGCAACACCACCACCCGCTCCCTGGTCCCCCCATTAAGAACCCCCTGCATGAAAGGAGAGAAGGAGTGGGAGTGCACTGGTAGGGCAGCCTGCTGGCTGCAACATCCAGGGAACCCACATATACAGGGGGAGGGGATGGACACACACACAGGAGAAGCCAGAACAGCAGCACGCCCAGCATGCTGTTAGCAAGGTGACCACATTGGAGAAACCATCCCGCCCCAGCAATGATCTGATGCTCCCAACCCCTCCAAACCACACCGATGCCACCAGCACCCAAAGGAGCTGGGGGAACTGACCCACAGACACATCAGGAGAGCAGAGGTAGCTAAACAGTGACAAGGTTTATTGGCACAAGGAGTAGTAGGATGCCACACCGGTCAGAGAGAGCTGATGGCAGGGACAGGCAGGGAACACCCCATGGTGCAAGGAAGGAGCAGTGCAACCAAAGAATGGGGTCTGAGGGGCTGAAAGTCAAACCTGGCAGGAAAGTGTCAGTAAGTAGACCTCCAGACCGCTCTGCAGGACACAGATCAGGAGGCAGATGGGTCACACAGATGAATGAAAGCCAGTAGCATGGTCATGGGGGAGCAACAGCATAGGTTCCTCATGGGGAGCGGGGATCCATGGTGAAGGGGTGTGGGGATACAGCAAAGGCAGGATCACGGTGCAGGTGCCAGACACTCAGAATACAAGGGCCCCTGGACGAGACCATCCCTGGTGAAGAGGTCCTGCTAGTAGCCATGGGCACTCATATGGGCAACCACCATGAAGTGGGACAGGAGGGGGTGTCCTGTGGCAGCAGGTGCTCTGACATCTGAACGACTCAGCACAACTCTCAAGGCAGCTCTCTCCAACACTGTGGGATGCCCGGTCAGGAAGGGCCCGCCGACATCAGGCAGGAGCAAACCAAGGTGGGCCTGGCAAGCATGTCAAGGGCAAGTGATTCCACGGGCATGCAGGAGGACACAGGCATAGCAGCTTGCTACATATGGCCACCGGCCTGGAGGGCCAGACTGAACTCCTGATGACAGCAGCAAGCTCCTGGGTTTCCCATGGCAGCACAATGATGGGTGGGGGCCCACGGTCAGGTTGGCAGAGGGGCACGAAACTGAGCTCCATGGCACACCTCTGGCATGCCACACCCCCAAAGGGGTGCCCTAACAGCTACATGTAATGGGACAGGAGATTAAAGCCATCACCCACAGAATGGGGGTCTCTCATCAACAGCTGGACATTGTTGCTCTGCCACAGGGTTCCCAGCAGCATGGTGGCACACACTGGCCACTCCTCCCCTACCAAGCATAAGGCCTGTGAGCTGGAGTGCAATTGAAGTGGAGTGTCTGAGCTCGGATGGGGCTGCAGCTGGCAGCTATCTGGAGGGTGACCATGGCTAGCCTGATAGCACCCAGGCTCGGCAGGTCTGAGAACCACTATCCCATATGCAGGGCAGATCCATCCCCACTCAATAAGGTAAAGGGAGGATGCACAGGACCAGGGGGAGGAAGGGATAGGAAACCATCAAGGGTCCGCTGTAGCTGTACACAGCACAGTGGGATGGCTGGGTATCTGACAACAGCCGTCCCAGGGAATGGGGGACCAATGATGCATACCACATGCCCACCATATTGTGCAGCTGCTCGGACAGCTGGGGGGCAGGGCACAGTAGGGATGTGCCAGCAAGGCGATCCGATGGAACTGGTACGGGATCCCGCTGAAGGCTGATGCATCAGCCTAGCATACAGCTGACATCCAGTGCACAGGGGAAGCATCTCGGGGACCCCGGACAGGTGTGCATACCGCACCCAAAGCGCTGCACCAACAGCTGAGGCCCAGCTACCCATCACCCATCTACATAAGGGAGCCGGATTGACTGCCAGGGCATGGCGTGTTGGTTGCGGTGGTTATGGAGTGGAGAGAGTGCATTGAGAGCAATAGAGGGAGTGGAGGGAGCATAGAGGGGACATGTGGAGAGTGTAAGAGTCGTGTAGGGGTGTGTGATCCTGGGGCATGTGGGGGAGCAGAGTAGAGTGTGTGGAGTGGTGTCTGTGGGTGAGGGGGGAGTGCGCGAGGGGTAACAGCACAGGGCGATTAGCTGAATCAGAGTATCTGAGCACAGGGTGGGGTTCCTGGTGGAGGCTGGTGGGCTGTCACTGGGTGCGTAGTTGGTTTCACGGGGAGAGGTCATGGTGGTGGGAGCACAATGCCCATAATGGGCACCCCGCATGTACAGGCTGACCTGGTAGTCATCCTAGCAGCATGCTTCCGTCTCCTGGAACAGGTGTTCCAGCAAATGGCCGATCTCCTGCTCCCAGCTCCCTGCTGGTATACCCATGGCCTATGCTGCCATAGAGCAGCCAACCTGCGCCATGTGGCAATGGTTCAATGGGCATGGAGGATCAAGGCCAGGCGCCAAGCGATGGTGGGGACTACAGCATCACACCACATCTGCCTCGTTCTCTCCAGGTTGCCCCTCAACGTGTATGGGCGTCGGGTGACCCTATCCATGCAACGGAGGGCATGGGCGCGGTCATGAAGCAATGACTGGTGGGAGAACATGCTTGTGACCTGGACCAATGAGGAGTGGATTGATCACTTCCAAATGACCCACTCCCTGCTGACCTGGATCACCGAGATCCTCAGCCCCCACCTCCGCAGAAACAAAACCAACATGCGCTTTCCCCTACCCCTGGGTATGCGGGTTGTGATAGCAGTATGGTGCCTAGCAACCCCCGATTCCTGCTGGAGCGTGGGTGAGCAGTTCAGTGTGGGGGGAGTGACTGTGAACAGGGCACTCCATGATGTCAGCAACCTCTTAGTCGGTTTGCTCCTGGAGCAGGTCATCCAGCTCTGGGACCTGGAGGTAGTGATCCAGGACTTTGAGGCAATGGGCTTTTCGCATTGCATTGGAGCCTACCACCCACATGCCGATATTCCGGCCCCCCAACGCCAAGACCGATTACCTGAACAGGAAGCAAGCATTCTGTGTGAACCTGCAGACAGTTGTTGACCACAGATGCATGTTCATCGATGTGTACACAGGCCGCTCGGGGAGGACCCACGATGCTTGGATCCTGCTCTCCTCCCCATTCTTTGCCAGGATGTTGGATGAGGAAATAGCCCCGAACATGTTCAGGAGGCTCAAAGGTATCTCCATTCTCCATGGCTCTGGTTGTCACAGGGGATTCCGCCTACAGTCTGACCCCATGGCTGATGAGGTCCTATCCCATTGCCCGCACCACCAATTGGGTGTTTTTCAACGAGTGTCTGGCATCCGCGAGGTGCGTGGTGGAGAGGACCTTCGGCCTGCTCAAGATGAGGTGGCGCCTCCTGCTTAACCAGAGCCAGTTCAACCTGCAGCACACCCCCATCCTTGTCCTGGCAGCCTGTGTACTCCATAGCATCTGTGAGACTGGTGGGGCTGCCTTGGACTATTCTCCCCTCCCCTGTACAGAGATGGAGCCCTGTGCCCCTGTACCAGCATGTTCAGGGTGGGGCCTTCAGGCGGATCTCTGAGGAGATCTGTGACACCCTATGCCGGGGTACATAGTTGCCCAAATTGCCGGGGACTGACCATTGCCTATAGGCAGCTCCCTCCCATCCGCCTCATATCCCTGTACTCCGTTCACCAGTACAGTGTGCTGTCTATCCATGCTCCTGCCTTTGTTTTTCTTGATCGATGATGTGAGGATCTCAGTACTCCGGTCAATTGGCCCATGTGGTGCCGCCCATGTGATCTCCCATTCCATGGCAGGGCTACCCGTTGTTGCAACCAACCAACCTGTTCCATAGGCACCCTGTAGTACCTCTTGTGTGTCATGCCCTGTAGTGGGGCCATATTGGCCATGGTGGTGTCTGCATGCTCTTGCACACCTTTCCAACCATGCTGTGAATGTGTGGTATGGCACCCTGTAGTGCGCCTTGACCTCTCCCGGCGGTGATGACTGGCTGTCGTGCTCAGGGTGGTGGTAGCCTTTGGTCCCTTGGTTGCCCCTCACCATGACCACCACATGTTGGTGGAGATGGGCTGGTGTTGGCGTGCTGTCCCACATCATCACTCATCAATCCTGTCACCTTCCGCCTCTCCATCCAGTTCACAGCGGTTACCAAGTCTCTGTAGGGAGCTGTTCCATCCCCTCCATCCCTTCCTGTGGCTGGCAGTCCATGCCCCTTCATCAATGCCCTTGGCCGTGCCCTGCAGGTAGCACCTGTACAATAGGGCGTGGGTGTGTGCTGTCTGCCCTGCCTGCCCTGCATCTGTTAGCACCCACCTCCCTGGCAGTGGTCACCTCTGTGGTTTGTTGCTGCCTCCATCATTTCATATGCATTCCCCAGTACAGACTCCATGACAGACAGATATGTTCTATTAATGTTTTTTATTTGGGGGATATGTACAGGGGTTGGGGTCAGTTTTTCCAGGGTCTTCCCCATCCCCTCTTCACGGCACTACTGGGGGATGCCTCTCTGTGGGACTTGGCAGCCGCTGCCCACTGGGACCTTTGGCTGGATGAACCCAGCTCTTCTATCTCCACTGGCTGCTCCACTAGGGTCTGGTGCTTGCTTGCTCTTCTAGATTTGGAACACAGCATTGTGGGTAGCGGTTAGCCATTTACCGTGCCTTCGTACTGGTGCTCCTGTTCTTGGCTTCCCTGTGCCCATCACCACCTCCCGTGCTACCTTACAGCCCTTCCATGTTGGCAGGTGGGTGCCGTGTCCCATGTTGCCCCCTCCGCCCATGTTAGTTGGCCACCACATGTTCCCTTTGCTTACCTGCTGCTGTGGGGCGGCCCGCCTTGGCGGTTTGGTGGCGGTTGGGTGGCGCAGGTGGGGGGTGCAGGGATGCTCTTGGGTGACTGGGAGTCTGGGAGGGGGGGTTGTGGAGGGTGCTGGAGGGGAACTGGGCGTGGGGTGGGCTGGCCGCCCTGCCCCCTTGGTGTTGTTGGGGGAACATGGGGGGGGGGAAGTGGCCTATGTGGCCCAGCCTGGGGTAGGGATGCTGCTGGGAAAACCAGCGCTGGCAAATGAGCTGGGGAGGGGGCACTTGCACCTATGGGAGGGCGCCGTGGTGTTCATGTGCTGCCTGCCCTCCTACCATGGCTAGTGGGCCTGTATCATGCTGGGGGACGTGCTGCAAGGCCTCCATGGCATCCTCTGTCAATCTGAAGGCCCTTGCAGTGGTTCCCTCCAGGGTGACATGGGCCCTCTCCCTCTACTCCCTGTCCAGGTGCTGACGAGGGTGGAAGCTTGGCACCTGTCCCACAGGTGCTCTGTGTGGGACCAGGTGAGCATTTGCTCCCAGTCTCTTTCCCCCTCCCCTAGCTGTACCTCCCTGTTTATTTATTTTATTTAATTTTATTTTATTTAAATAAATTTAGTATCCCGCCCCTCCTGCCACAGGCAGCTTGGGGTGGCTCAGAACAGCGTAACAACCAAAATCATAAAACTATAAAACACACCCCTACCCCCTCATCCCTCCCCCCCACCCCTACCCATCTCCCCCGCCAAATGCCTGGTGGAACAGCCAGGTCTTGCAGCTTTTACGAAAGGAGGGGTCAGTCTCAGTCAATTCGCCCTCATCCAATCCCCCACAGCCATCAGACATCGAGTAAGCACGGAGACTGCGGGGTCTGGGTCGGTTGAAAAAGAGAGGTATAGCTGAGTGTCATCAGCATACTGGTGACACCGTACGTCAAACCTCCTGATCACCTTGCTGAGAGGCTGCATGTATACGGTGAACAAGAGGGGGGACAACACCGAACCCTGTGGGACAGCACATGTGAGGTCTCAGTATGAGGAAAAACACTCCCCGAGTACCACTCACTGGGTTCTCCTGGTCAGGAACTGTCACGGGGCTCTGCCGCCATTGCCTGGTCCCCCTGCTTCCGGTGCTAACCCCAGCGCCCCTTGTGACCCCACCCCAACAGAGGAGTGCGACAGAGCTGGCAGCAGAACCAGGGCTCACGGCACCCCCATCCCCAGAAGCAATTCCCATGCCAGCAGCTGCACCTGCCCCTAGTGGCCCTGGGGTGAACCTAGGACCCTGCGGCACTCAGCCCGCCTGCAGGGGAGGCCTCCAGCTGCAGGCACTAATGACAGGGCTACTTAACCCAGCGCTGCCTTGTAGGCAGTGCTGGTGATCAGGTTTTCCTGTCTGGACTGGCCACGCAGCATTGAGAAGCTAAGTGATTGTGTTATTCCCTGTTGTTCCTTGTTTGGTCTTGAAGTGTGTTTAGTTATAGGTGTGTAGTGAGTTTACCTTCTTGTTTTCCTCCATCACTGTCCTTTGAGTCTGTGAGTGAAAGAATGAGTGTGAGACTGAGAGAGCGTCGCCCCTTCCCTTTCCCTGATGCAGGGCTCCTTCCCCCCCCCTCTTGGTTTGCGAGACCCCTCGTCCCTGCTCCTATCCCTGGATCCTGGCCCCCCCAAATCCTTCCTTTCCCCACTCTCTTGGGACATCGTGTGTGTCCCCCCCCCGAATCCTCCCTGGGGTGTTTGAAGGTGAGTGTGCATGATAGGGAGCCACAGGACCCTTGCATCCGCACGCCTGATGATGATAGGGGCCTAACTTCCTTGCACTCTCAGCAGTCGGAAGAGTTCAAATACTATCCTGATGGGCATTTATACCCAGAGAGATTCCTAGGAGCCCAAGGGGTACCTTGCACTTGGTTGAGAGTGGTTGAGTTACCTGTTTCCCCCTCCCCCCCGGTAACAGGAAGGAGCAGAACCATTCAAGACAAGTCCTGCCCACCCCTGCACATTCCCGCAGGTGCACCACCAACATCTCGTGATCCACTGTCATTCTCATCGTAACCAAGCCAAGTACGTGCACTTGAGACCTCGCATCTTCATGAATGTTAGACCCCTTGTCTCTCCCTCTGTTCCCTAAGTCTCTCCCCCAGCTCCTGTCTCTCAGATTGTAAGCCCTAGGGGCAGGGACTGGGTCTATTTTATTACTTTGTAAAGTGCCAGGTACACTGCTGGTGCTATATAAATGTTTGTTAATAATAATAATAATAATAA